>OX104064.1:173806403-173937996 GCA_944474145.2 Dicrocoelium dendriticum
TCGATTCATAGCTCTCGGCCGTAGTTCCCCATCTAGTATAGAGTCGCCCCTGTTATCCTGCGTAACGCCTCTCCGACTGTGTCGATACAAATTGTGTGTTAGGTTAGAGGCCGTCGAGTCACCAGACATTCACCCCCAGCCCCCCCCCTCCAACCCATCTACCCCCCCTCGACACTCGAGTAGATGTGTGTGGCTTCTATTGTGCTTTAGGATTCAAGCATCTACTACCGCTCCTAGATCATGTGTGTGTGTGTTTAGCTCAGTGCGATAGGATCTGGTATTCACTCGGCGCAGAAATAATAATTTGTGTGTGGCTGTACTGCTATTTTCGCCTCCGGACCTACAGCCGTACCAGAATCGGCACTCTACGGATCAGATTGAAGAACCCCCTTTCAATGCTCCTTCAGTAGTTTAACAAGACGTTAGTTTTTATCGGCAGCCTCTCTGCAGTTTTCCTGGTAGTATGATCTATGTTGCTCTGTTGGTCGGCTTTGAGTGTGACATTATCTCATCATTGGGTCTTCAGATAGATAGTTTCTCCTTGAATGCTCTTTAGAGTAGCTACTTTAAAATACTACTTTCCGCGCACCTCTACCCTGATCTACAGATGACATCATCCACCCGCCCAACCAAAGTGACTTAATGTACTAGCCCTATTCACGAATGTCGTAGCCCCTCTGCCTAAGTGAGAATATTCGGGGGTTACCGATATTCTTGCTGAGTAGTGGTCGAGCACTTATTCATACTCTGCAACTAATGTCTGTGTGTCGTTAGTGTCTTGATCTCTTCTTCTTCTACCTCTCCCTACGACCCATCATAGTAACGTCAGCCTTCTAGAATCCGAGTAGCATTATCCAGAGTCTTATACTGCTAATCGCAGACCTAGTTGAATCATGTCTCTCCCCCAACCCACATCCCTCCCCCAAACACCCCCCCCCCCACCCCCTGAGTGATACCCCGCCTAATCCAGAACACCCAGATATAATTATTAATGACTAAGCCTCCCATAGCATCACGATGCCGAACCCTATCCCTTCCCCGTCGCGATAATAAGTGTAATATCGGCGTTAGAGTTTGCTTGGACCATATCTCACTCGTAAGTGGAGATTCTCGATGGTAGATGCCAAGTATTATCTAGCAAATAACGACCACTACTAGCCATGCTTAAGAGAAAACCTGTTGATAAGACACCACTTCATTTAACTGATATACTGCATTCAAGACCCGGATACACCTCTAGATATAAGAACATCCTATCCTCCAGAAGATCTTAATACACAACACGGAGCTAATAACCCAGCGAGACACCCCCCCCCTACCCACTGATCGATAATTAAATAGATATTCATATACCACACTCCACCACCCCCCCTCGCGACATAGGAAACCTACTGGAAGAGACATAGGTTTATCCCCCGAACATCATTCTGTAGCACAATGTGGCCTCAGTGATTCGCTACGTCGAACCCTCCCCCCAATGCGTGTGCGTCCCCCGTGATCCTCCACACAAATTTACTTTGCTGCGTCATGGAAATACCTTGACGGCTTCACCAGTTACGATTGAATCCGGTGGAACGTATGGCTGGACAACCAGAACTGACGGCACACTCGCTCGCAAGAGCAAGCAGACAATCTTCACGAAACACAAGAAGGCGAGTTCAAAGTTATTCTGCCCATCAACCAAGCTAAACGCGGATCGAAATCCCAAACAATGGGATTGCCCGGTAAACCACGGCGGTATAGAAACGCACGCACACCACGCCCAGCGCATTCTCACCGAGGCTCCTCTACGCTCCACTACGCTATTGCACGCCACTCAGCTACGCACTGATGTCACCTCGATTGGTGGCGAAAAGTTTGCGACAAAATTTCCAAGCTCAGCGAACTGCTCAACAGCCGTCTTATCTACCTTAGCTGCCATGCTTGAATTCTATATTTTTCTCGTGACTGAGGCAAATTTATTGCGCTTCCTTTCTATTGTTGTTAACGGGGAATCTTCCTGAAATATCGGCTTGGCAAACCTGCACTAAAGCCATCATTTTTGCTTATATATCCGTATGTGTATGAAACCTGAGGAATATTTTTAATCATAAAATTCTGATAGTGTGAAATAACTGAAAGGAATGGTTTTGGTGTTTTCAACCGCAGGAGAAGTCCATGTGCGTCGGCTCAATTTTATTACTGGTTTCTAAGCAACCCGAACTCTATTTCTGTTCAAGGTGAATAAATGGGTGGTTCTTCATATGCGACACCAGTGCACCTACATACGGGCTTGATTATCACGTACTGCAACGATCTTTTTCAAAAGTTACTTAGGCGTACTGATTAAGGGTGACTCGGATTGTGTCACTTAATCGGAAGTGGCATCAAATCTGAAAATCGTCGATTCTGGCTGTGGAGGCTAGAGCTTGGACAAAATGTCTAACAGATGCTAAGCGCTTATGTCCGTCTTTACGCAGTACGAGACTTGCAGCTGTGGCTACATCACGATTCAATACTCGCTGGAAGTCCCATTTTCGGGCCTAAATGTATGTTATTGGAATACACAATCCTCCACGCTATCAGCGGCTGGAAAGCCTGAGAGTATTTAGCGGACGCCATCGTCAGGTATGAAACGATTTACTGAACCTTTACATTGTCCAACATGTGCCAGGTCACTTGCAATGCTGTTTACAGTATTTTAACAGTGACATCATTTTGAATGGTTATTTCTTAAAACTAATCGAATGGCAAAGCCGCAGAAACTTCTCTTCTGCTCGTGCATGACACTCATGGAATGCACTCCAGAATCGACCTTTTATGTATGGACACAAATCATATTTAAATGCGGGGTCGATGAGGCATTCATTCATCCACATTTTACCATTTATTATAATCACCATAATCTACGCATAGTAAAAACTTTGGATTTGCTGTCGGTTGCCTGTACGTGCAGTGAAACTACAAGGAGAATAATACTACTGTTTCGCAGACACGTAAAAATGACAAGTCTGAAAAGCAAGTGAGAGCTGGCAACGCGTTTAAATGTTGAGCATGTAAACTTGTTAGTTTCTTTCAAAGCTAAACAGCAATGCTCTCTTCCCTATTTTCAGTTCTCATATGCTGCAGGAAGTATGTGCTGGTTAAACGGTTTTTCTGCTGAAAATCAAATTGGTGCGATTGGTATTTGCATTTTACTGGCTTAACGCAAATGACGTACAAGTTTACGTAAGTGAAGACCCCCAGTAAGTCGTGCCAGACTAACATGTTCAATCTATTGTCTGGTCGATGAACTGGAACTAATTACCAACATTTTATCTGCAGATGGCTATCATCGGAAGTTCATCCAGAAGCACAGCGAAATCCGTGAAATGAGAAGGGCTGTAGCTACCGTCCTCAAGAAAAAGCTTATCTTAGAGCAGCCAATTTAGGGGGACATAACTACATTGAAAGCTACAAGATGTCTGGTTTCTGCCACGCATAGCACTTCCTCTACTGTCAAAGTTTCAACCCCCGAACGAACCCATAAGTTGCTGCTGCCTCCACTGAAGGAAACGAAGCCTATCTGGGTAAAATTCTATTGCGTGCACCAGTTCGTACGTAACTGCGGAGCTATATACATAGGCAGAAAATATAGGATGATGAGCTCATGAATGAATGAGCACGTGCCCAAATGTGTTCAATGCAAGACTGTGCAGAAAGCAGACCGAAGTCAGACTACGTGTTTACGCAAGCCACAGGCATCAAGGATAAACAGGCAATTGTTGACCTCGGGCAATCGGATTGAGGTCAAAAGTCACATAAGATCTTGCTGCCCCATATCATTTTCCAGATGCTTCTGTTTGCCCAAGCTGTTGCGATAAGTCAAATTAAACAGGTGCTTTGCGTTCGAAAACAATTATTGGTCAGCCTTGGATATAAGGTCAAGAAATCAGCTTTTCCTCTTCTTTGTCTGTAGTTATGTTATCCTACCTGCACTGATGCGACAATAAGAAACGGATAATAAACGATGATTTTATGCGGGTTAAGAAGCATTGCTTTACAAGCCTAGTTGGGTGGTCCACTGGGTTAGCCAAAAACGTTAACGAAAAAAGCAGTTGGCATTTTTAATGTCAACATAATGGACATATCGTTTATGATTCAATAGCCTGCACCCCGAGGATTTCCATAGTTTCAATAGGCGAAAAAATTAAATCTAAGATATTACCCGGGAGTAGGATGGAGCGTAGCGTTAAGTAACAACATGTAAGTGGAGGAGTGTGCCATCCAAACGACACTTAAATATGGCTAGCGTGAGTGATGGAAAAAACAATTTCGGGGGGAGCGTTCTATGGTTGACAAACACGAATAGAAAAGAAGTTTCAATAACACACCAAGTGGCTGTATTGTTCTGCTAATATCAAAGTGTGTGCTCTAAGTATAGTTTTACTGCTGAGTTGCAGTAAATAGCGGCACACATGATTTGGGTTATACACAATCATATACGTCTAATGGATTCGCCTCGTCGCCGGCCATAGTGCGCTCTGAATACTCCCAAACTTTTCAGTCTCTGCTCGTACGAAAGATGGCACGTTCCAATGACGTATTAAGAAGCCCATCGGTAAGGTTGCTCCATTGCAGTAAGATCATGCTTCAGCCACGGCTGCCAGGATTGGATTGAGCATTCGACATGAGGACAAACATACGCATTCAGCAACTGTCTGAAAATAGTGGTGTCTAGTTGTCCGAACGCTCATCGTAGCAATCTGACGTGCTGGTTACTAGTCTTCTAGGCCTTTGCAGATTGTTGGAAAAAACCCAAGTTGTCCTGAACAAGGACACCAAGGTGGCGTTCGATGGATGACCGCTGCAGCACTTGGCTCCCAAGCTTGTACGAATACGTACTCTGGTATAGTATGGGGCGCTCATTGAATTTTCCACGTTGAAAGGCAACAGCTTTCGAGTTGACCAGTCATGTACCGTGTCTACGTCATACTGAAGGAAATTGTGCTGAGGTGTTAGTCTGAATTCGGCACCGTTTCTCGATAACTTCAGTAAACAGCAGGAAATTTAAAGCAATATTCCGTGAAAGGTCATTGATGTATACCAAAAACAATCGTGGACCTAGAACTGAGCCCTAAGACAAGACAAACTCAACTGGTATGGGCTAAGATAGGGCGCTCCAGACTCTCACCAATACTTGTTGTTCCAGGAGAAAGTTGGTGATCCAGCTCAAGAAAAGGTCACCGATCCCCCGATATTGGAGGTTGGAAAGGCGAACCCAATTATCTAAAGGATTGAACGCTTACGACAAATCCAAGTTTATCACATCAACGGCCTCTCTAGCGTCAGTTGACTCGGTCCAACTCCTCCGCGCGATAAATAAATTCGTCGTGTACAATCGCTGTCGACGACAGCCGTGTTGAAGGGGGGAATCATGTTACAAGTTTCTAGATAACACACCAACGCATGGGCAACGATGGATTCCATGAACTTGGATAATACGGGGTGAAGGGACACTGGGCGGTGGTATGAGGGCTCAGTACTGCTTCTGCCTTTGTGAGTCGGAGTTATTATTCCTTGTTTTCACATTGCATGAATATGGTTTAGGTCTAAGCAGCGGTGGAAGAACTGCGCAAAGGTTTCGCCGGTCGTCTTGCTGTTGCTCCCAGTGCCTCTGGGCGAATGGTGTCGACTCCCAGGGTGCTGTGTTTGTGCAGGTACGTCAAATTCCGCAAAACAGCTTCGGCAGTAAAAGAAATGCGGGTAAGTCCTGACACAAGGAAAGAAAATTTGGAAGATGGCCTAAACGTAGGACCCTTGGAAATGTGAGAGCATTTTGCGTCCGCAACGCATTTGTTGCTTTTATGATTGTTCAAGACAAACTATCAGTCGTCCGGAGAGGAAGAATACCCTGCCTTACCTTAAGACGTCCATTGCACTGCAATTTGTGTTCAGCGATGAAAGTCTTCCCTATATTATGCTGATATGCGACTTTGTCACCTCTGAGTAGTTAAGTGCGGTGGTTCCGACTGGCTACGTATTTTCCCAATTAACTGGCATTAGTTGTGATCTGTACTCTCGGCAAGCTGGGTTGCGTAAAGTTATCCATTTTCTAGTTCTGTTGTTCACTAAAGAAACGGTTTTGGGCCCATAGAACAAGCTTGTCTCTGAGGCATCCATAACTAGTTAATTGAATTAGCTGATGTATTCAAGCCAAGCGACTTCCGAATAGGCTCCAGCGAGGAAAGAAATGAATACATCTGTTAAACTTAATATTCTCACTTTATTTTTTTAATGTTCATTTTCCAGTAAGATGTAGTGGTGATGGTGCCTGCTACAAAGGCACTGCACGGATCAATTCCGCGGAAGTGCCTCGTTTACCTGGATAGCGTTGTGCATGGGAAAATAATGCACGAGCAATGGAACAACCTGAACGAAGTACTGCAACGTCTGATCTGGACAAGTCCTAAACTCAAATCATCCGTGTCACCTACTGCAGGAGGAGGTTGTGTATAATGGGCATATTGTCTCTGTCAGACATCCAAACAGACCCTCATAAGACGGACCAAGTGAGGTCGTGACCTATGCACACAAGCACTGGGCAGTTACATAGCCTTCTCTGGTCGATGTTACGTTGTCGGTGATTCATTAAAGGCATTTCTACCCTTATCGCTGCTTTGAATTGATCGTTACAAAAGCGTAGTACGTCTGAATGCACGGCATAAAGCCAGAACACCTTGTATCGGGTAAGTGAGCTTGTGTGGCGGCCTATATATTAGTATGTCCTGAATTATCACTCTCCACTGGAGAATTCATTTTGGGCACAGATGTGAGTGACCACGTGATTTGAGCCGTTTTGTCCCAGAAAGGTCCATAAGGAGTAGAAAACATTAACCGAATTTCATCAACTAAATAGTTTGTCAATGAAACAGCTATTATCGTCGATATAGATCATTCATTTGCCTCAAGGCCGCATAGAGTATCATCCGATGCAGATAAAAGTAACGCTGTGAAGCATCAAGTGTCAGTGGACCGTGATCGTATGAGTCTAAAAATGAATAATCGAAAACAATTGCTTAACTTCGGTCTTGTGTTCTTGATAATAAAACTGGGAAATTTCCAGTTACTGAAATCGTCCAAACCACTCTCAGTGGTGAAGGATCTAAATCAGTTCCTTAAGTGCTCCCATACACCTGCCGAAGCTGAAGCTTGTGATTAAACGCAATGAATATCCTAGCAGATTCTGGAAACAACTGCTATACAGTCGGATCTACCCGACTTCCAAAACGCTTCGACGGCATGCTTTGAATCAGCGTGACACGGTGCAATCCGAAATTTTCGAATACGAGCGCAATACGGCGCAGCGCCAGCATGTGACTACTGAGTTAACTTTAAAGTTGAAACAAACAAACCGTGCACCATAAAGGCGTTTTGCCTTTAACAACGATGCTGAACTAGCATGACCTGCAACCTACTTTCTCTAATAGACCTGTGAGGTATGTGCATAATATTTCAAGTATCAAACGGAACTCCACTTTAATGGAATTTCTATCACTTGGTCCAAAGTTTTGCGTCCCCAAACACAAAGACAATCAGCTTCACTATGAGGTACAGTTTGAAAGCCTGTTTGGTCAAACAAAAGGGCTAGTAGCAAAGTCAAATGAAGACCTGGAGCGCTTTAAGTGTTCTCTGGTGAACACTTGCTACCAGTATCGCAAGTGCCACGTCCAAAATCACGGTCCACTGATACGCAACCACCTAGACGCGCTAAAGGATTTGCGACGCAATGAGAAGATCCTCCTGAGCAAACCGAACAAGGGTAACGGGGTCGTTCTATTAGACAAAGAAGACTATATAAACAAGCTCGAAACAGTTCTGTGTGTAGAATCAAACTTCTCCCGTACGATTGGAGCAAAGGATCAAACCGAGAGGATTGAAAACCACATTATTAAACGCTTGCAAGTTCTTCGGAATAGTAGACATATATCAAATACACTTTTTGATAGCCTTAAGGCGAGTAGCAAAAATATCCCGAGGCTTTATCTTTTACCGAAAATTCATAAGACAGATGTCCCGCTTCGCCCGATCTTATCAATGGTTAACTCACCCTAACATGCCTTCGTTTAGTAGCTTTTGGAAATTCTAGGGTCAGTCAGATAGCGACTTACACACTACAGTCATCGTGACACCTTTCATTTCATCGAAAGATTCAAAGACCGCAACATCGGTAAGAAAGTCACGTCTTCCTTGGATGTTGTATCGTTTTTCACAAACCTTCCACTCATTGAGACGATCGATTACCTTTGCTCCTACATAGTAGAAACACAAACAAGCATGTGCATATGTTACGAGTCTTGGAAAGCCTCCTTTTGCGTTGCAATTGGAAAGTATTATTATTCAATGGCACTTACTATGGACAAAAGGATGGTGTAGCTATGGGTTTGCCATTTCGTCCGCTGTTGGCTGTCTTCATGTTCAAATTAGGGAATACCAAGTTACATGCGGAGATCACGTCCTTTGAATTATACCAATTCTGTATGAACAATATATATGTCGTGGCCGATCACTCTGTTAACCTTGAAGCTGTTACTGACCGTGTTACTCAGGCCCACGTCGCATTGCAGTTTAGCTACAAGAAAGAATTGAACGATCATTTGCCGTTTCTTGATGTCATGTTAACTAGAAGAACACACGGCACGATCCAACGGCAGGTCTACAAGAAGCAAATGTAAAGCGGTCAGTATACGCATTTCCACAGTTTCGTTCCGTTGAGATATATGCAAAAACTAATTCGCTGTCTAACCACACGGCCCGCAGGATCCGTTCTGAAGGCACTTTGGATAGTGCGTTGACGTTCATTCAGAATTTACTGCGCGAAAACGGATATCCTGACCGTTTCATTCTTAGGAACATGCAAGATAAGCCCGACCTGTTACAAGTTCAGACAGCGGAAAATAGAATTTTTCATACGACTACCCTTCACTGGGGATCTTGGTGCTGAGCTTGTAACCAGAAGCCTCTCAACAGCTGTCAAGTTAACTTCCCCAGCATCCAATCTTATGTGTATGTTTTCAACGGAGCCACTCGTTCCTATTCATAAAAAAGACCAGTTGCCGACGCTGACCGCTTCTGTGGTCATTTATCATTTCTACTGCGCCTGTGGCACTGCTTACATCGGTCGAACGGCGCGGCAATTGTCGAAGCGCCTTAAGGAGCACCTACCAGGCTGGTTGCGTCGACGCGGTACTGGGGCTATAACTAGCTCTGTTATGGCTCATTTTGTTGATAAAGTGCATGAGGTTGACCCAATCCGCGCATTTCGAATACTTTACAGGTTATCTCCACTCCATTCAAATGGCCTGCGTCTCCACACCCATGCAACTGCCGAAGCGATCAACATTCGGTTGTATCACTCGCTTTTGTGTGTACAAAAGATGCTGATCAAAGCTATTAAGCTACTTTGGCCAGACAAAATGGATCCTTCTGAGGGCAACTGTAATTGTGCAACTACACGTTTGTCCTAGTTTGTCGTTTGTTGCTGGTTCATGCTCTTGGTTGACACGTGATCGCATCTCATTTGAACTGATCGAATCTACTTTTACACCCATTTCTACTTTACTCATATGATTGTAAGGGTCTGAAGATGAATCGCCAAAAACAATTGCTTACCTTTGTTCTTCTGTTATTGATAACTAAGTGAGCATTTTCCATTTACTCTTATTCCAAGTTGTCTCCCCAATTTTGCCTAATTTTTTGCCATTGTCAACATCATGCGCTGCGCTGAATACGGTCGATTGGTGACCTGCCCTCCTCACCGTTTACTTCCGCTTGTTGACCTTTCCTTACCATCGATTATGCATGTCAGACCATTGCTTCTTTTATGCTTGTGCATCTGTCACTCGTTTGTTGAACTCTCCAAACGGACCGAATTCATACTTTATTGAGGCTTATTCTATCAGCTTCCTTTTGCGTGCTCAACAAATCCCATCGCTTTACACCGGGCACCTTAGTGCATTGCCTTCGCACAGCGGACGCTCTGAAGCTGGATTTGTTGACTCAGATCGAACGAATGTCATTTCAACTTTTCCGAGTTTTTAAGCATAATCTTTGTGATATTAATTGTATATGGGCATTAATTCATTTGTAAATAGTACCGTAATCCATTTCCTGATTTCTTTTCCTTTGACTCAGTTGGGAAACCGTAACTCGAACCTTCCTAGGGAATGGTTTTGCTTGCGTTGCTTGTAACATAGTTTAAGAGATCTGCGCTTTTGATATCACGTAAGAGATGGGCTACACTTTAACCTTTTGTATAACATGGAGCAGTTTATTCATACTTATTAGACAGAATGATAATGATAATTTAGATGGAGTAAATTTTTGGCATAATAAACCTGGAATTGAAGTGACTACTTCACAGCTGAGTACAAATTACAAGCTTTATCCATTTGGTAGACAAATTGATTGTCAGGCTATCCCTTTTGCTCTTTACCTGATTGCACGCGGGATTTTAGTTGTTTATTACGTTATCAGTCGTCTTCCATGTGGCGGATGAATACCGTTATTATTACCTTGTGCTGTCACCAAGCCAATAAGCATGTGAAGAGGAATCCCTTCACCGTTTACAATCCGAAAGCCGAAGGGCAGTTAGTTTGTATCCACAGTAAAGTGAAATGGGTTAATTCGAGCACGGGGCCGCAAACTGCCCATGAACAACCACTGATTGTATAGAGAGGATTACACAATCTTCCTCTAGATGACAACCAAGCACAAGCATGTAGGGCGAATAGTCAATGTTCTGTTAGAATAGTGAGGATGATGTGCACCAAAGGATCACCACATGATGTGCACTACCGAATTGCTTTATTACCGTATGTGATTAAAAGACAGCACTGCCAGCCCCTAAGCAATTGAAATGGTTCCAACAGTGATCACTTCAGAAATAGACTGCTAGCTACCATAGCACTGAGAAGGGCCTGCGACCAAGAAAAGCCACAGAAAAAATCAGCCTACCAAAAATATAAGCGGCATGACAATTGCTCACCATAACCATCCGTTATTGCAGAGTGTAGATGAAGTAAGTTGCTTTTTCACCTGACCCCCAATTTCCTCATCAGAAGATTTATTCACATCAAGTTATCCACTTTTGTCTCCTGTTCAAGTAATGTCTCCTTTGCGAATCGTGGAAGCGCCTCTTCTGGCTGATCGTATGCCAGATTTCTTGGGTAACTTCCTAATACAAAAGGGATCGGGATTGACCTCAGCGCCAGTTTTCTACTGCGTCACAAACAATTCCCAAACCTCACAAAGTTTTATAGCAATATTAATTTCTGCTGCTTATGAGCCGCCAATCCCACCAACTGCAGTGGTTACTTAAGTCAACGCTGTCTCTTTCGTCCTCTACACGATGCTATCCAAATCCCCTTCCTCTCATCGCACTCGTATCGCATATTTTATGCAGTACTGCTCAGCGACTGTGTGAAACGTTCTGGTCAACTCTTTTATATAGACAAGGGGTGTCCATATTTTTTGCAAGTAGGATCACATTTTCTGAGGTAAAAATATGTGGGGCCATATCCACTCTTATATTAAGATAATAACAAAAAGTTCACGTGTGCGAAAAAGTTCAAGCCTGAATTTATTTCTTTAGGATATGGCCGCGGCCAGTTGAAATGTTAACACGGGCCAGACTTTGGACATCCCTGATGTAGACGGACTGTTGTGTTGTACCCTAGTTCGCTGTCTCGCGCTGACGGCTACACAAGAGCTCTCCAGCAAATCCTTCCACTGCTCAACCTGTTCAACTTCGAGCTCACCATTCCAAAGCAATTGCTTCGTCGGTTTGCCTTTTATCCAGATTCCATTAAACGATTTTCAGACCGTGTTAGATTTATTACTAAGTGAAAACTGTGCTGAAATTATGCATTCCGTACTGGCGTTTTCCTATCAATGCAATGAACACTGTTCAAGCACATGAATCTTTGCTTCAAGCTGTGATCGCCATTCGTGACACCCTCTATTTGAAACCAGTCTGCGCAACCATTTCATCCGATATTCTTATGCTAGTGTAATTTTTTGGAAAAACATAATTGTCCGATGCATCGAGCATTCGCAACTTCTCTCATTACATTCCAGTAAATCGTTGGCGTTAGATTTCTTATCTGTAGTGTATCAGGTATGAGTCTTATTAAGGTTAGTGTCAACTGAGTTATCAGGTGACTACCTGACTACAATTATCTTCATCATTACTCTTCAATAAATAATAGTCCCCAAATCCGTCTAATGGAAGGGACTCAGTCCAAGTTTTGAATGGTGTACTTGCATATGACAGGAGCTGCATTATCACCGCTTTGCAATCTATCCGAAGAAAGCTGAAATAAAACGAAAATAAATGTTGTACAATTTGTAAGCAGTAATGAGAAACACACACATCAGAACCCAAGTTAGAACTTAAATTTACCTAGCGTAACGCGATACTAAAACCGGTTGACGCAAGATGAAGTTTGGGGTACATCATCGCTCCTATAAACCCGTTTTCTGTTTTAGGCAGCAAAATTTAATTCAGAAAATGGTGAGTAAATTTTGGTAGCTTTTGTAAATGTCTTTGCGGGTAAGAAAGAAGATTGCCTTAATGAGCTATTTTTGTTGCCTGAATCAACATACCTAGCCCTGCAGTAGGTTAGCTATTTGTCCGTTTACATAAATTAGGAATCAATCCCAAGACTTACATAGCGCGCAACGCATAGTTAATGTTGTGCATACGTTTGGATATGGTGAGAGCTTAACCGAATATTATTCCTAACTGAACGAAAATCTGCTCTTGGACATTTGACATTGAAATGTAACTATTATGGGGAAGGCCAAGCGCGTCATTCATCCTAGTTTGCAATGATACTTCTAAACTACAGAGAGCAGCCTATATGTGTACGTAAACCCGTCGTCTTCAAGCATAGAAGCCCCTAAAGTCATAGACACTAGGAATATTTTGATCATCCAGCCGCACCAGATAAATATTCGTAGAAAAAAAGCCACACCAGAATTCCTACTTGATTCGTTATTTCGGTTATGGTTACGTGCTTAAAAATGGCCGTTAATTCCGAGCATATATAATGAAAAACAGAGGGTGTGAGAAACAGATAAAGCAGAGCATTCGGAAGCATAGTTGATAAATGGTTGAACACAATCTGAAGAAGGAAAAAGTCGCGGTAGATTAGATAACGTCACAGTATTGAAAAATGATTTAATTATATACCACATAAAAAACTGAAGTTTGCGCAAATTTTCCCTTTTTACAATATATATCCTCAGGCTGAGGGAATAAGCCGAACATTGGTATAGAACTTATCGCGAACTGGGATGATAATCGCGACCAATGGGATGTAGGCAGAAGGTCATTCGCGTTACAGGTCAAAGCTCCACTCCAAATAGTGCGTGGAATTGTCACAAGTGGTCCGCGTTACAAGCTCACACACGTAAGCCCTGTTAACGATGCGTGGGGTATGATGTGATGTTCATTCTCCGCAAAGGATCAGTCCGACTGCAGTCCTCAGAATGGTCGGGTTAATAAAGCTAGCAAAACGCTCGAAAGCTCTGCCCCGTCCATTCTGTTCACGCAGCTGTTCACTTTGCTAATCTCAACCGAAACAGCAGTCAGCCTCCGGGGAGTTGATGGCAATCCCAACTGGCGTTTCACCAACCGCCTCAGGTATCCACTACCATGCAATTGGTTCACTGCTTTTACCAGGCGGCCTTCCTATCTTCTTCTTCTTCTTCCTCTTCTTCTTCTTCTTCTTCTTCTGTGTACAGGGTCTGAGCTGTGTGAAACAGAGATGACGCGATTCCAGCATGCACATGCTTTGCGTGACTTGAATTATAGTGGAATACACCATCTGTTTCCGGAGGTTTATGATATATCGGACAACTCCGAAAATCTACTTGTTTCAAGAATGATTAACTGTGTTGGAAGCTATTTTGGTAAAAGTATAAGAGTTGGCATGTGGTTTGACTACAAGTTTCTGGTGTATAATAATGTTTTGGACTGATGTTGAAAAAGTCTTGATGATAATCTTGAGAATCACCGTGTTTTATAAAATCATTGACTGAAAAACAACATTGCACCTTGGTTAGCATAAAACGGGGAAGGAAGACGAGTATCTAAACCACTTGAACACCCTTGCAGAAACTATAAATTTCACTGTGGAATTGGAATCTGGCAGTGGGACATTCCCATTCCTTACTTGCTTAGATTACTGGAATGGGGTAGTCTAAAATCAACAATATATCATAAACCGACGGACACAGATGGTGTATTCCACTATAGTTCAGGCCACCCAAAGCATGTGCATGCCGGAATCGCGTCATCTGTGTTTCACACAGCTCAGACCCTGTGCACAAAGAAGAAGAAGAAGAGAAGAAGAAGATAGGAAGGCCGCCCGGAAAAAGCAATGAACCAATTGCTTAGTAGTGGATACCTGAGGCGGTTGGTGAAACGCCAGTTGGATAGAATTTTAGTTCCTCACCCACGGCGTACTACGGTGTAGATTGGGACGGTAGGTATTCCTTATAAAGAGGAACTTTGGAGGCTATCCGGAGGATCTTAAATAAAGAAAACATAAGGGTAAATTTCCAGAAAGGCAAAACGCTCCGCTCTACACTAATGCATTTGAAAGACCCACTTCCCGCATATAAGACAACTAACTGCTTCTACAAAATTAGTTGCAAAGACTACGCGCAGGTGTACATCGGCCAAACCGCGAAAGAGCTACACTCATGGATAGCAGAACACAAGAGACGCATAACACGGCCACCAAGAAATGAGCTTGAATATATGGCTGTATTAAGGAGCTCGGCAGTAGCGATGCCCGCTGTAGATACAGGCCATGAGATCGACTGTGATAACGTCGAAATCGTTAGGAAGGGATTGCCATCAACTCCCCGGAGGCTGACTGCTGTTTCGGTTGAGATTAGCAAAGTGAACAGCTGCGTGAACAGAATGGACGGGGCAGAGCTTTCGAGCGTTTTGCTAGCTTTATTAACCCGACCATTCTGAGGACTGCAGTCGGACTGATCCTTTGCGGAGAGTGAACATCACATCATACCCCACGCATCGTTAACAGGGCTTACGTGTGTGAGCTTGTAACGCGGACCACTTGTGACAATTCCATGCACTATTTGGAGTGGAGCTTTGACCTGTAACGCGAATGACCTTCTGCCTACATCCCATTGGTCGCGATTATCATCCCAGTTCGCGATAAGTTCTATACCAATGCTCGACTTATTCACTCGGCCTGAGAAAGCTTTTGTTCAAAAGCAAAGCTTTGTCCACCATCTATGCCAACCGTTTTGGTCAAATCTTTCTGAATTTATGTTTTCCTGTTTGACAATTTTTTCAGGATATTCAGTGATATTTTTAGTCTTGCGGCTTACAAGTTTTCTAGAGATTCCTTCTGTCAGTTGAATCACTTGCCTGTGAACACACAACTACTACATGAAACTTATGTAAGTGACATGCAAGCGTTTTTAATTGTCTTACGTATCCCGGTATCAGCTTAAATTCCATGTCCAAATTCCTTGCTATCCTGCAGGTTACTTATTGGATATCGTATTTCGGTGCATTTGAAATATTTGCTTTTTTAATTGGTATGGATATTGCGTCTATCGGAGGACGTCATCTCCTCACGGTCTAACCACTGTCAGTGACAGTAGTAGATAGGTGGTGCTATATGCCAGTTGGTTTGCAAATTATGTAGCCCAACTAACTTCCCTTATGGCTTACTGGCTTAAGCTGCTGGCTAGTTGGCATCTGCCTCTAACCGTCATGGGTTTGATCCTCCTTATAGGACAGAGGGAATGCGCGTCACTGAGGAGTCTCAATATTGCGAAACACGTGTGGCGCTTTTCCGGACTAGCTCTGCTACGTAGCTTGTGAACTATTGAGATGTAAGCCTTATCTGTATTAACATAAAATCCTGAGTGAGTAATTTACATTTTTTGTTAAAACTCGCAATCACATGACAAAGTTGGGGGAATTTTGAAGTACGTGGTTTTATCGAGTATTCTCACACGATAGGGGTGAAATCTAGAAGAATGAAAATGTTTTTGTCTCTCGTCCCTTCATGGCATGTAAGCTTCCATGTTTGAGCGTGTTTGGCGTGTTTCACAACCGCTGGTGATGGAAGTTAAATTGTCAGCCAATTCAACCTTCTGACTCCTCGAGAAGAAAGGGATAACGCAAGAGAAAACGGCACAGCGTGCCAGAGTGGTGGTAGTTGGCAAATGTCATTTGTCACGTTGTGTGCCATTCGTTCTTTTGCCTCCCCCACCTGAACATCGCTCTGCTTGGGACCACACGCAGTCCCCTTTTCACCCTTACTCGGAATCCTGAACTTCCGTTTGTCACACAACACACTCCAACTACAGGTATGTCTGGTTATCACATGAAACAACCTGGAAAACTACCAACCGTGAAGTCTTGTCTTCACTTTGGATGAAGACAACACTTTGCGTGGCTGCGATAATCCCAGTGTTTTGTTCACTCCACTTAACAATTTGATGGAAGAGCGCCTCACATTTGCACGTCACTTACCCTCAGACGACAGTTCAACAGACCTGAATTATACTACACAACGGCACTCTCGTAATTGCCATTACCCCTGTCTGACTTGAGCCCGAGCGCTCTGTTTTTAACAAGGCCAGTCTATCTACCCATATTTGCTGGCGGACGTTGCATGTGCGAACTAGGTATGGACTGCGGTATGAGTGTTTTTGTGGGTCAAAATGGTTGCACAAATAATTTCACCGTTCCCATACCGTCTATATTCTCGCATAGTAGGAGAATGGATGGCAGGTTGACACCGTGCCTGTGAACTATCTATACCTTTCAAGAACTTAGTCGGTGAAAGAACGAGCGCGAAAACTCTGACACTCTTATATGATTTGGAAGGTGCAATCTGAAATAAATTTCTTCATTATGAGAACAATTACAATCTACTGACTGCATGAACGGAAAGACATGTTTTCAACTTACTACTCGATCATGCTAACAAGTACTAGTTTGAGATAGCTCAGACCCCATATTCAATGCTTTTTTACCGTAGTAAACATCAATGTTTGTTTTTCCATTCAATTAGAGCCGTGTCTAATATCAGCAATCTCAAGCGCAACCATCCACTATGTACGTGTGACAAGAGTTTGTTTCACAGCTCGCCTGCATACCTAAGGTTGTCATTGTTGCAGCAACCCAACGGAGGTGATAAACTGCTGATGTGTTTTATAAGGGCAAAGCAAATTTTTATCACAAATGTACCTGGAAAAACATGTCGTGCTTCATCTGCGCTTTTGAACTGTTGACGAGAACTTAAGTAAGCTTACTTGTCAATTGCGCACTAGTTATTGTGGAATCGCATTGATTTATTGCACCTTCCAAAGCGTGAATTTCATACGATAATAGAGAACGGTTTCTGTTTGACAGAAGCAGATGAGATTTAATAGGTTCAAATTGTCAGGCAGCCTTACGGTATCCGTTTATCGATCTCTTCGTTTAGAGGCAGTACACGTTAAAGAGTGTTTATGAACCGATAAAATATCTCTAGTTGACATACATAATTGGCATACATAATTGAACAGAGCGAAGACTAAAGGGAAAATCAAATTCAGTAAAAGGAATTGTGTGCTTCAATGGCAGCCGATTGGCTGTACATTATACGAATTTGTTTCGCACTGCATGTAAACTCAGACAGCCATTCATCTGAAGCTGAAGGCGGGGCAAGTTAGAGGGACTGGTTAGGATAACTCACTATGCAGAAATCAGTATCGCAGACTTGGTTTATCGAGTACAAGGATAGTTTAAGAAATGCTTCTTCATCATCTGGAAGTTTTGTGAGATCGTTTGATTGATACGGTAAAGATTCGGAACCAATAACTTGAATAGGCCAAATGATAGAATATCTTATTCGATTGGTGCGAATCCAGGTCATCCGCAGTTGCTACGCAAAGACAACGTGTGACCTAAAACACGTGAGGCAACTAGGCGGGTAATAGCGGAAACGGGTGTTTGATGTGAACAATTAAGGTTAGCTTCTGAGTGTATAAACAATCAGTTTTGGTATGAACAAAGATGTGGTGCACATTTTCACCTAAAGAATTCGTGAGACATCTACATACACAGTTGAGGCTCACAAAAGAATCAATAACTGATCAAACTGACTGTTTCGATAACTGTTCGAAACAGGTGCACAATTTATCATGGGGCCATGTGTAAGGTCTGCAATTGCCTTCGTGCTATTACCCAAGTTCCCATAATCCTAAGTCGTAAAATACAATTTGACCCCGTAAAATGGATATTCAGCAACTCGTACAACTCAGCTAATATAAACCCATGTTCATTTTAAACACCAACATTGAGAAATCTAGATAATTTTGTATTAACAAATGTTAGTATATGTTTTAAATTCATTGCAGTTTTGAAAGCGGTCATTTTGTTATGGTGCAGATGTGGTGCGAACGTGGTTTCCGAAGGCTTTCGCATTTCAATGGCACGAAAAGTTTACAGAATACCTGAGCATTATTCTTTTCACATCGTACACTAATAAAGGGCAAACAGAAACCTCGACATCTCATGTCCCATTATGTGAGAGCTGGTTTCTTATTTGCATAGGAGTGGACAGAATTTGGGATGCACTATTGGGTAGGCTAAATCAATATGATTGTAGCCAATGGAAGGCAAGTGACTAGGCTGATGAAGTCTGCAAGAATGTTAACTTAATGTCAAACAACACTGTTAAATCTAGGGTGTTGTGCATAGAACAACAGAACAGACACGTGAGTCACTAAGGTGTCTCCAGCGAGCTATTCTGTTACAAATTTTTGTTTCCATCTACGTCAACTCCGTACCACCTCCTGAGGAGGCGACCATGTCGAAGTATGCAGAGGACGTTGTCCTGGACCTCATTTAATCATCCACTGCCTCTTCAGTCAAATTGCGTAAGATGTTTAAAATTCATACGTTTTAGTAGAAAGCCATTGGGATGGTGTGAAACCTGTCAAAGTGTAATGATGTCATGTGTTCCCTGCACAGTGAAGATCGATATCAACAGCTTCTCCAGCTTCCGATAGAGATAGGTTGAACTCTTCAACATAGTAAAGTATCTTGGTGTCTTGTTAAGATTTATTTTCTTTAAACCATGTAAACGAAAAGTTCAGAAAATTCAAGAGATTTTCTTTCCAATCTGCAAGTCTGCGGTCTTTCTCTGACCCCATTATTTGATATTTCTTTTGTCACTCGTTATTCTTCTACATTGAACTTACTGGTCTCCACTGAATATGCTTGTCTGCTTGGTAAGCACTACAGATTAATCTAGGTCATCCAAACAATTGTCACGATGTTGCGGTACATCAAACCTGACTTTTTGATTTACTTTTGTCCATACAGGTTAGTTCTTGCATGAGACGAGCGTCAACAGCATTTGCATTGTGCATTGTCGGAATCTGTGTCTATCTAGTCAACCAGACTGGAGTAGAAGTCTGTTCAAGCCAAACTATGTGCTTTAAAATCCTCAGTGGTAACTTAGGTAGGGCGCTCTTTGCTAGCCCCTAATAAAGTTGTCCGAGAAATAACCAACCAGATCACACTATGATGGTATTGTGTTTACCCAATTGTTAATCCACTTTTTTGAATTGCATTTATATTATGCTGCATCACTGAAAACGTGTGTGTTATGGCTGAATATTTACCAGTGCTGCATTCAAAAAGCACTTTCTTGACTTGACTTGATTTGTATAATATTGATCAGTGTAGCCTACTTCCGATGACCATAATATTCAAATTGTACATTTTCTTAATAACAAGTTATGTCCCCTATGCAGTGCTGCTATCTCTACCTGACGAGAGCAACTTGGTACGGAACCTATCGTGGTGTGTGTAATGGGCGCGCAGCGCCTGACATCCTGCTAGCGAATGTCGCTATTGTTACCGTGCTAATAACAAGCCCGTCACGAACGAAAAGCACGTTTTCAAATTTCGGAGGAGTTAGAAGTCAAACCGATGGTTTTTCATCGTGTTTCTTACTCCGGATATCGAGCTGTTGGCATACTTCTGGAGACTAATTGAACTACTTCAACAAATTTCACCTGTTGCTTGTTCAAAATATAGCAATTGTGGCAAACCATTCACCTGGCAATTTTCCACTGAAAAGTAACTCGATCGGCTGTGACAAACGCTGCTCGCGGAACTCACTGACCTAATGATCATAACGACAACCGTTAATCCATTTGTGCCAAGTTCCACTATCTGTCTGATGAGTTCAACCAATGATGTAACGTGTCATTGAGTGCCGTGGTAGGAGAGTTAAACACCGGAACCCTCCACGTCGGTCTGCGGAATTTATTTTGTGCATTTTTCGGACAGAGAGCATGGGGCAACCGGTGTGCCGTTTACCTTGGTTGTGTGTATCAAATGGTGATCGCGAGTCTCATAAGGTCACATAAGGGAAAATATCTAGAAATACCATAACATGAACTATAATGTTATGGTCACCGAAGGCTTTCAACATAATACGTGGACATTCATTTGCAATATTACATCCTTTGAATAAACTTTACGGGCGAATACGTACCAGTACTTATATTTTATCACTTGTGAAAAAGTGAAAATTAACTTGGATTCAGCCGGAAAATAAATAGGAGAATAAGTTGTTTTCTTCTCAGTCGTTCTGCAATATTTCACTTGAAATATTGGCCCAAATTGATGGGATTGCAGGGGCGGTTATTTAGCTATGCTACATCTGAATTTGAGGTTGGAATATTTCGCAAAGTTAAGTGACTGTTTATCCCTACCAGGTTGCTCCGGTTAAAAATAAATGGAGCTGCCACGTGGATATAACATTTCAACCTTTGTCAATATGAGAACAGGAGGTCTACTGGCAACTGCAGTCATACTGTGCCCGCTGCTGCATTATCGCTTGTTGCTGGGTCTACAACCTGGCCGCACTTGACTGTGTCTGTTTCTGCCCTGCATTCTCGCGCACGTGTATATGCAGAATGCCTCAAATGTGAATAGGATGCCTGCGTCGTCTGACTATTATCTTATTAACATTGTTGCTATGACTTGTTTCCCCCACGTTAATCATATATGAGCTAGAAGTGTGAGTCTATGCTCATGTCCATGCACACTCGCCTTCTCGGCATTCCTCCGCTACTTATCTTCTATGAAGGAATTCTACCCGCTTGGCTGCTTATTGGCCTGTTCTTATGACTCAGAAAAGCCCCACCGGCTTATATTACAACATGCTGGAGGGCGTGGGAACTGTCTGAAGAAAGATGTTCTCAAACATAGCGACCAAACGAGATACGGTTTCGGTCATGCGCTGCAGAGAAAGGACAGTGAAACTAAACTCACCCAATGCTCCACAATAAAAATACTGCAATCCCCCAAAAACGAAGTTGATTTTAATTGCCGGGGTTCGTCTGTTCCTGCCTAAAATGCAAGCATAACAAATGCACTGCAGGGCACCTAGCTGGTACACCACTGCGTTTTACATGTGCAGCTAAGCAAATGGAGAAGTATTCTACAAGGATAAAACAATGGGAAAATCGTGCAAATGGCCAACTGCCATTCGAATTGCGCCACAGTAGCGACTAGTTGACTTGCATTATTGTTGCTAAACCAGTAACAAACTTTGTGAAGTCGCATTACTTCGTCAAAACACTATAATTTCGGGTCGTTACAACAACGATAACTCAACCAAATGAAAGGTAACGCTGCCCAGTTGTGTATTAAAATGACTTGATTAGGGAGCTCATTTTAAGTGAGTAGTGTCCTCAACTGCTAGTCAGAATACTTATGTTACCCATTCAGCGTAGTTTTTCACCTATCATAGCATTAAACGACATCCCATTTTATTCCCTCCGAAAATTTAATGCGTCCAATGTTATGTGGCATCACTTGATAAATTAATGCGTCGTTATCGGTGGCTCGTAAAACCGGTGATGATCCACCGGGTTGACGGTTTGTTTACTCCTTGCACCTCAGCTGAAGTTCATTGTTCAATAAAATTCATGGTTTTGAAGTGGGTGCAGATCTTTGTTGTAAGCAGGATGTAAATTTACTTAATCAATAGTCAGCTCTAAAGATAAACGGGAAAGAGTGGAACATTAGTTCTAATGCTGCTAATATCAGTAGCCTAAAATGATCAAGTAAGACGAACTTCTGTCATGCTCAGAAACCGAAACATACTGTAACCACCCTCAAATAGCCAAGCGTGCTTGTGCTGCAAATGATGGGAAATTGGAATGTCTCAAAGCTAAATGGTGCTAGTAGGAATCTACATGTACATAATCTATGTGCACAGTAAATGCAAAGAACAATTCGAACTTCTTAGCTTTAAATAAGCCGATTTAATCTGCTAATGGAGGTGTTTTCGTATTCAAAAATATCACATGCTTTCAGGCAGCTGGAAGTTAGCTTTTGCTGCACTTCACGGTAAGCAGGGGCCCGTTATATCAATCATTATTAAGGTACGTTATGTAACGCAAAATTCAAGGAAAGCTCCGAAATTTGGCTGGGAATAATGATACACATTCACGATGAACGAATTGCTGAGCTTACTACGGCATTGTCAGTGCTCTGATATAGGGGAACTCCCGCAGGACAGCAGTTTCTAAGCAATGAAAATATCTTTAGCCACACCATTTTCCCTATGATTATCATCGGGAATGTGCAAATATTTACGGCTTGTAGCTTCTATTATACCTGGCAGAGTTTTCAATTTTTTGCTTTATAAATTCAGGCTATCCAGCCTCTTCTTATTATTATATCACCAACCGCACCAATGGCTTCGTTATGTTCCCTTATTGCTCAGTCAACCACTCTTGCACTGTACTCTCAATTTGGCTGTGATGCATGACGATGTCAATCACCGCCTGCCGACTGGAAGCGTACTCTTATTTTTGATTAAATTTAAATTATCTATAAGAAACTCTCGTAACAAAAAGGAATCGCCGGTTCAGTCAGAGCATAAGAGAAAAATTCCGCCGCATTCAGATCAACAAGTTACATGGAAGATTTGGACAAATAGCATGGAAGAATAAAATCAGTCTAACCAACGTCGTGGAGCGCGACAAAGATAGGCTCGTTGCCAGCCAAATCTACGCCATCGTTACGAGCAAAATTAGCCTAGATTAATCCAACATTTTTATGCGTCTGGACTCCTTACAGACGCAAAAGAAATCTCATTGTAATGCCCCTAAATATTGACAGTTTACCACAATTTGTGATCGAAATGTTGTGAGGCTTTTCGTGCTCTTTCGTTATAGTGGCATGTATGCCGTGGACTGCATACATCTGATGCGGCACCTCAGGTGGTTTGGACATGTCCAGCTTATGGATTCGATGAGGTTACCCGACAGCTGCTATATGGAAAAATTACTGCTAGGAAGCAGATGATGGGAAAACTGAAGTTGCGTTACCAGGACCTGATCAATTTGAGTTTATCAAGGTACAATAATGAAGGTTTGAGTTGGTAATCAAAAGCAGTAATTCGCAGCCGGATTATATCAAGCGGTCTGCTGTCCACTAAGGGCAGTGAGGTTAAGCACAAGATTTAGAGCTACAGTTTTGCAGTGCAGTTAGAATGTTTCGCCTATTTGCTTGAGCAAGTAACAGCTTGAATTGGCTGATTGAGATACCAGCTTGACTATATTTACTCCCGAGTGCATACTCCTGGAATTCACAAAATGGTTGACTGTCTCATTCAACTTAGCAAAGTTAATTTTAAACATGCACAAACAGTTAACAATTGAAATGACGTCATTTTTGATACAAAGTGCGTCGATTACTTTGTCTTGTTGCTTTACTTCTTGGGCCAATTTCTCTACCCAGTTGAGAGGGAATGCTCATATGCTTTAAACACGTTATCTCTGTATATCGAAATGCAAGCGGTGTATTTCTCGACAGTGAGAAGCACTGTCCGTATGGATGGTTTGATCTTAAAGACTACCGCAGTCACATAAAGCACGCTCCGCGTTTCATCTTTAGACTTGTGACTAGAGCTTTATCGCAAAAGCAGTACGATTTAGTGGTTCTTGTTCAGGGAATTGTAACATAGCTGTTAATGCCATGACGATCATAAGGTCTCCACGGGGGAGTAGGCAAAATAAATGCAGTAACTGAACTGTGTAAAATTATGAGAATCATTTTAGATCTGGAAATACTAAATAAATGTACCAAGCTGTAAAATCATAAATGGTAAAAGTTGCTCACCAAAGCTTTTGTGCATTTTGTTTATTCTAAAGCCACTCTTTGACATATCCCAGGTTGCATGCACTGGCAACCCCAGGGTAACTGCAAGTTTACCTATCATTCTGAGTGAGGAAATAAAACATGTTTATTTCAGCTACCAATGTTGATTTGCTCCGTGCCATGTGAAAGATCAGAAGTTGAGTGGATACCACCATCAAGCTAGTTCAGCTAGGAGACGCTGAATTGAAGCCGAACATTCCTATTAATGTTTTCTCAACTAATGTCTGACGGAAACGACCTACAATATAACAAATTATTTAGAGATGCATTTAGGGATACCTTACACACTTTTGTTGAGCAAATTGTCGTAGTTGTGGAGATTTAGGTACTCGGGCATACTCAACTGTGCGACAGCATGGTGTCTATGTGTGTTAGAAAACCGTAGTCTATACTTTTATTAGACCTAAAATGAAGTTTGTTTCTTGAGCCTAACTGATCAAAAATGGGTAATGGTTTTCTTTAGATATTGTTTATCCTGTTTTTGCCTAGCACGAGAAACCTGCAATGGCGAAAGATAGATCAACCAAATACTTGATTTCTCTCTTAAGAAGGGGAATACATTTCCAAGATATATTTGGTTTTAATTTTATCTAATATTTCCATAGCAATCCAATGTGCAAGCCAAGAAATTTCTTGCTGCATGCTTAAAGAATCATTTAAACAACACGGTTAAATAAACCTTCCTTTTAAACAAAAATATGCTGTGACATGAGAATTTCTTAATATGCTTGTGCAACGGAACACTATTTCTCAGAACCAACGCATTTCAAGTTGAGAAATGAGCAAAAGGACAGTGAATTAGCTTTTCAGATTTGAGCACTAAAGTCGGCTGGCGTACCTGTTGAATTCACATAACACAGCGTACTGAAAGTGTCATCAACAATCTTTCGAAATTAAGCGTATTACATTAAATTTCAGCTCTTATTTTCTCAGTGTAATGCGCACAAGACAGCGCATTTAAAATATTTAACAAGCTACTGCATTATAACTGGGTTAACGTTGGAGAAACCCACTTATTACTGTTGGTGCATCTCCTGCACATGAGAAACCATAGTGGTGCTAGAGATGAGCAATGAAATCACTTGAATGACGCCTAATTTCATCCGATAGTAAATATATCCGGGCATATGCGATCCGAGCCAATGGTGTAGACAGTACAGAATAGATCATAAGCTAATACTTGTATCACAACCCTTAAATGCTGCGTTGTTTCCTCCGTTGGGCCAGAGTTTTGTGGAAATAAATACATAAAAATATTTAATAAAGATATAGTATGGGAGTATCGAAAGCGAAAGTGGAGTTGCCTCCACACAGTTCAGAAGCCGAACAGAATTCATGAATTTTTGATATGATGGGCTGCATCTAAAGCAGCCTTGCGCAACAAAATCCGGGAAAAGAATAGCAAATTCCGGGAGCAGGACTCAGCTTCCCGTAGGTGCATTATAAGGTTGCAACATTACAAATTTCCGACCACTTATCCCTAAACCATAACGATAGAATGAGCCTTCGAATATGTCTTCCTCAATAATCGTCTAGTTTAGCTTACTTTGCAATATTTTGTTCGGATCCAGATACACCAATAATGCCAACAACTCCATTATACTCTGAATCTCCTTAGTAGTCCGCGGACGTTAGGACATTATTTGGTTTATACAATAGGTACGTAACAGTGTAGGCATGTTGTATTTCTTCATATCAAAGCCACGTAGGTGGTACCTTTTGGAGAATAAATATGCACACACTTTCAACGCAGTTCAACTGAGAACTCGCGGATACATGTAGCACTTCCATCTTTCCAATCAGTTTTCTAATCCGTTCTCAATGCTGAAAGACGAAACTGCGGGATATTTAAGTACCAAGAGAAGTATATCACAAATGTTAACGAAACTCAAAACACCACAACCCAGTAATCGATATGCAAAACTGTAACATCCACTGACAGTTCAACATCAATGCCACCTACACACTAGCCGTAATTCCTCTGATCTTAAAACTAATTGATCAGTTGTTCATCTGACCACGATAGATCGCATGTGCACGTCTTGACGGACTATGAAATAAATGCGTTTGGCTCAACATATCCCTGCTCGCTGTGTTCAGTCACAGGTAGTGACATTTTCCTAGTCGTAATGGCCAGCGCTTAGTGGAAAGCTGGAAGACCTTTATCTACGGTCAGTGTTCATGACCAATCAATTCTTTAATAGCAATGTGACTTTGATGTTATTAGATAAGTTTTGCACCGGCTTTGATATAAAATTTGGTTCAAAAATTCTACTTGGTTAAATAGATGAACTCTGTAGCAAAAGGATGTTACAGATCTGCTGGGTGATCGACCTTTCCAATTTCTGGTGACATGCGGTTAACAGTCATTCAACTAAAATAAAACTGTTGTCTTGCTTTGGAGTGGAACAATAAGATAGTTTTGCTGATTAACTAGTTTCTCCCTTTGAACCACAACGCATTTAATATTCTTATAGCAAATCTATTAGTCACTAATGTTAAAAAAGGGACTCAGCATGTAGGCACGCGGCTAGTAAATCGAATACATTGTACTTACAAACCCTGCGCTGCTTCTGCCTACGTCAATTGCTGGACTCGTCGTCGTTTCTGTGTTGGCCCCGTGTGGCTCGCCCATGGCTCACTAGGCCCGCCTGACTCAGGATCTCGCGACCGCATATGCTACAACACGAAGCGCTCGATGTTGATGGAGTACAATCCATCGGCGCCTGTTGCTTTCGCTATTGCCGCTTCTTCTCTGAATGCAGGAGGGATTTCTCTTGCACCACGGCAACGGTCTTCATGACGGGATCACGCCATGTAAGCCGATCAACCGTTTTGGATTCCCATGACCTGCAATCAAGATTTGAACGTTAGAGGCTCACCATGATTGTGTCCTGGAAACGTTACTTGGGTTTTCCAACGTGCTGCTTCCCTGCACTCAGTTGGCCATACAATAGCTGCTTCGGTAGCCGCGTCGAATCCGACAACATGGTTGGCGGCATCCGGTTTTGGATTTGCCTGTCACTGTGGTAAGCCACAGGACGCCTGCGCCTAAAGATGGACCATGGGTGGCTTGCGGTGCAACATCCATAGCTCCAACCACACACACCACATCCAGTGTAAACCCGAAGGAATAAGACCGGGAGGCATGTGGATGGGAGCCACGTTTCAGCAACGGAGCCGGCCCACACTCCATCACAGGCAAAAACAAGCACGCTGTATTTGGAGAATCAAGCACACGCAAGGCGGTGGCTGGATCGTAGTCCACTACACACTGATCGCATGGAACCGTTCTTCAAGCCTAGCACAGCCACAAGGACCGTGCACCCCGTCCTTTCCAGCAACGACCAACTGCCTCCTGAAGCCAGTATGAACGAGGTAGTGGGTAATAGTGGGTAATAGACAATGGGTAATAGACAGGTAAGCACCTTGTTAACATGCACATCAAACGCAGCCACACCGTGGATATCAAGCAACAGCCAATAAATTTAGAGAAAGAGAAAAGAGAAAATAAATCGAGTAATGCATAAGGAAACAGTGACATAAATCTTAAATTAATGCGTATATGAAATAAATTGTTTGCAAAAGAATCCGAGATAAGTTCACGAGGTCAGAAAGTATACTTTTCGGAAATGCCACAAACAGGAAAATGATATCAAAATAAACTACAGTTGGATTAAGCGACGTGTGCAAATTATAGAACAGAGTACTGGTAGACATTTATTTGACAAAGAAAAGCATTAGGAGAAAATCGCGAACCCACCACCTCAATAAATAGATCTAGCTTGCAAGCACGCGGTTAGTAAATCGAATGCGAAGTGCCTACAAACTCTACGCCGGTTCTGCCTACTTTAATTGTAGGGCCCGTCGTCGCTTCGGTAGTGGTTCCGAGTGGCTCCGCTCATGTCTCACTAGGCCTGCCTCACTCAGGCGATCTCGGCCGCATGTGCTACAGCACAGTGCTCTCGATATCGATGGAGAATAACTTATCAATGCTTGACGCTTCCGCACTTGCCGCTTCTCCTCTGCATGCACGAGGTCTTTCTCCCGCACTTCAACAACCGCTTCCCTGATTAGATCGTGCCATGCACGCCGATAAAACACCTTCGATTCCCATGACCTGAAATCAAGATTCGAACGGGAGAGGCTCACTTTGATCATGTTCTGGTAACGTAAGTTTGGTTTCCCACATGCCGCTTTCCAAAACTCAGCTGACCATATAATAGTTGTTTCGGTATCCGCGTCGAATCTACACGACTCACATTACTGATCCACCTCAGGTGTCTCAGCAAAAGTATGCAGTCTACCGTATACATTCCACTTCGACGCAACAGTTCCGCGTCCGCAACTCTGTCGCCGATCCGATGCGCAGAATCCGTCGCAAACACTGCTGATGGAACCGCTCAAGATATCGCACATCCCGCTGGTACATCATCCACGTTTCACTGCCGTATAGAAGAACGGAAGGTACCATGTATTTGTACACCATCAGTTTCGTGCCAATGGTAACCTGATGGTTGTTCCACACTCGGTACTCAAGCTTCCCGAATGCCGCCGCTGCCTACAGCACGCGGATACGCAGCTCAATGTGTATCTGCTGAGCAGTCGACACCACACTCCCAAGCTAGCAGAAGCGGGAGGGGGTTTTCAATACTTCAACACCAATGCTTGTTCAGTGCAATATTGAAGATTGAATCTCCGGTGAAGGCTGAAAGGTACAATCAGTTTTGCCGCAGTTTGGCCGCTGTCGAAGCCAGTGCACAAGTCATGTGCTATAACTTATCCGCGCGGTGTGCAAACAACGCACAGTCATCAGAAAACAGCAACCTACGAATAGTTGTCTCACAGACAAGGGTTCTCGCACCAAAACGAAGGATGTTCAGCAAACCACCACCAATATGGTGCTCCACACCAACACCGCAAGCACAAGCAGCATCAAAATCACATGATGTTATTGCATGAAAATATATATGTAAAACAGGACAGAAGCTAAGACACAGCCTTGCTTCACACCAGAGATGACTGCAAAGTCATCCGAGGTCTCTCCACTCAGCTGCACCCTCGCTCGCATACCACTGTGCAGACATTCAATTAAACTTACAAAATTACGCGGGTAACCAAACTTACCCAACACCAGCCACAATGCCTCGCGGTTCACCGCATCCAATGCCTTTGTGAAATGAACAAAAAGCGAGTACAACGGCTGGTGTCATTCTCTGCACTTCTCCTGCAACTGACGAGTCTCAAACTCTATAACTATAATGCTGCGAAACGGAAGGAATCTACACTGCTTTTCCGCCACGTTAGGTTCCACAACCTGACTGACAAGGCGGTTGAGCACGATTCGTGAAATCACCATGCCCACACAACTCAGAATGTTGATCCCAGGGTAATTAGTGCAACATTGCTTGATCCGTTTCCCCTTGTACAATGGTAGAAGAAGTGCATCCTTCAACTCAGCAGGCACCTCCTCCTCAAACCATACGCGTTGCACCAAATGGTGCAGCGCAGTCAACAACGCTGGTCCGCCGTGTTTCAATACTTCAGGCGGGATCCCATCGGCCCCAGCACACTTGCCGTTTCGCAGCTGAGCAAGTGCTCTCTGCTTCTCATCCAGTGTCGGCGTGTCCGCCAGACTCGCCTAAAATTCGTGCTACTTTAGGCACTTCAATGTAGACCGGTCGATCTCTGAACCATTGTTCAATAGACAGTCAAAGTGTTTCATCTAGATCTGCATTATGTCTGCAGTCTGTGTGCATCTTCCTCAGCGGCCACAACCTCGGTCCCTACATTGCCTTCAAGGAGTCAAAGAATTCCTGGTGTTGGCGGCGTTCGGCGTGGCATTCCACCTGCTTCGCCTCCTTCGTTCACCATGCATCTTTTATGTGACGGAGCTCTCCGGTCAGTTGCCGTCGAAGTTTGCGAAACTGACTCTTCTTCCCCAAGTCACTGGAGTCTGCCACATGTGCAGCAAATTCTGCATTCTTCTCACACAGCAATGCGCCAATCTTCGCATTGTTGTCAACAAACCAATCAGACCGCTTACAGTTGGCGCGCCAGATTGTCTTCTCGGCAGCAGCTGTCACATGGTCGCGAATGTGGTGCCACAGGTTACCCACTGTGGCTATGCAGTCCAAATCACACAGGCATGCAGCCATCGCCTTCTCCAGCTCAATACGTTTCGCCAGAGTACCGAGGGAGATAATGTTAAATTTAAACGGATTCACGCGGGAGTGCAATACATAGATTTACGAAAATATATGTGAAGTTTGGTGCGCACCAATTTGTGGTCAGTGCCACACTTAGCTCCACGCATTACACGTGTCATGCCCACTTCACACATATCACGCTGACGTCCGATGACATAGTCGAGCAGGTGGTTGTGACCACTCCGTGGGCTCGTCCAAGTTGTTACATCCCTCACACTCAGTGCAAACCGAGTGTTTGTGATCGTCAGGTCGTAAGTGGCACACAGTGAGAGCAGCATATCACCGTTCGCATTCGCTGAACCAATACCATGCGAACCAATAACATCTGTCCACACGGATGCGTCACGCCCAACGCGCGCTTTGAAATCACCCAGCAGAAATAGCCGGTCGCTTCTCGACGAAGACCGTATCACGGAGGATAGCTGAGTGCAGAATCGATCATGCGTGTCATCAGGATAACACATGGTCAGACCGTACGTGCTAATAAAAGTGGAAAACGTATCTCTCCTGGGTCGTAGGCGAACAGACATCAGTCGAGCGCTGATGCCTGTTGGTCCGCCCACGAGTTGGCCTTGGAGGCGATCGGATATTGTAAATCCGACACCATGATCAGGTGGTGCTGAGGCGGCGTTGCCCACCCAGTAGAATGTGTAGCCAGCACCTGCTTCATGCAACTTACCTTGCTCTGCGAGCAGGGTTTAATTGAGCGCCGCAATATCGATGTACTAACGCGCCAGATCCATCGCGACTAGCGCAGTGCGTCGCTCGGGGTGCGCGCTGGAGTTCCGGTCCAGTAGTGCACACACGTTCCAGCATCCGATACTGAGTGCTTTGCGCGCAGGCATCAGACTGAATTGGTGGGCACTCGCACGCGAGGTGGCGGTTGTGCTTCAGAGGTTTGCTTGAGGGAATCCACCCGGAGACTTTGATTCAATAACCTGACCCACAAAGCAGTGGGGAGCAGATCCAGCTCGGAAATGTGATTGCAGAGACAGATTGGGATCTGCTTGAAGACCGTCACACGCAGCCTATGAGGTACTGGAACGATTCATATATGTTTTGCGACCGTAGTAGGATAGGCATCTGCGACTACGGCCAGACGCAGGTGGGTTTTGGCAGGTTTGCACCAATTTGACCAGGGGCTGCCTGGCTTGAGGCGGGCTGTAGCAAACCATTGACCACCCGGAGGTGCCCTCCCACTGTCAGATACAACGCGTAGCGCTCGTGCTGTACGCCAAGCGAGCTGTGAGCTTATAACCCGTAGACCTGTTGTCTCCCATAGCTAGGTTTTACGGGAAGAGGACCATGGACCACTTCCTAACCTCCAAAGAGGATGGACTAGGATACTGGCAGGGTGCCCACACCTGACGGGAGAACGACTCGGGTTCTCAGCCAAAGCCTTCGATTAAATGTACACCCGAAAGGCAGCGGGTCTAGCACATGGTCAGTTCACTGACTCATGCGGATTGGAGTCCTGGATCATAGCAGGGAGAAGGGCAAAGCCCAACTCCCACCCAGCGGTCGCCCCGAGGATGCGTCCGGGACACAAGCCAATGGTGCAACAGTAACAGCAGTGGGTAGATCATCTGTCAGGATCTAGCCACTACCAGCCTCAGTGCAGCATAGGCTCTCCCGACAACATACTTCATAGATCATTATTTGTATTACATTTCAGTCACTATTCCTGCGTTGAACGATGGTGTTTTTCATTTAACACTGGTGTGTCCGATTGAGGATGATCATATAACACCTGATTACCGGTAGTTGTGTCCGCTCGAATCCCTTTATTATTTTCCGACGATATGGGGACGCAGACTCGTGGCACCTAGGCAACTTCGTACCCCAGCAATACACATAAATCGATTCACATGGCCCAGCACAGACCAAGACCTGCAAACATGCCTTCTCCAGCAACTGGTTTGGATGTAGATAACCTATCCAGTACAATATATATACGGTTCGACCAACCTGTGCAAACCGCTGTGAGTTGCATCCACCTACTAAAATTAATAGGAAAGTACGTTCGGAAGAGCAGCTTGCTAATATTTGACAACATATTAGAAATCCATTCTTCCGCGTGTAGAAATCATACTTGCATTTGACTCGCAATTTCTCTCTAACTTTAAAAATCAGAGTGGTTAAAATTGGTGATACATACTGAAATCTACAAAACATATCTCCCCAACTTAGGAAACGCGCTGGGAAGATAAACTTTATGTATTTTTAACAGTATACTGTGATATGTGGATCCATCCGACTCTGTGGACAAGAAATGAAGGTGTAATTATTTTTAAAAGAAAATATAATACAATACAGAGAATTCTCTGTTTTATGCATTCTGTGCAGTAACGTCTCGTGGTCCAGGATAAGGCAATATAATTGGAGAAATCCACCCTTTCCTTTGGCTAACTAGCCCACCCATAAGGCAGCGGGGCGAAGTCAGGTAATCGCACAAATTTGGAGCCGGTGACCGATTGTGCAATTTACACTGCTTCATTTCATCAGTTACCGAACAACAGCACAATTCTTTCATGAATTTATCACCTGATTGATTAGATACAACCCTCTATTTGGTGGTGAGTCACATCCGCCATTTATGGTGTTGTAAAACCGACATGTGTGCTTTTATAGAGAAGCTTGTAATGCGAAGACTCCAGTTTCTGAACACCGCCGCCACACAAATCAACAAAATTGGGAAACCAGAGCCCCACAGCTGGCACAGCGAGGAGCTTCTTTGGAAACCCAGCTAAAGGTTAAGGAAATAGAAATGGATGTGTCTTATTCCAACTTTAATTGTAGATATTTTCTTATAAGTTATTGGTTGAGAGTAATTTCTGATCTAGGTACTAATTGATAAGTCAACGAAAAATTTATGTGGCAGGGATTTTATTTTTGCTTTCTTATTAACGGTGGCTGTGCATGAGTAGCTAAGATAAACAATAGAAACTAGAGCTTCAATGCAGATATATGCTTCTGTGCAAACAAAAATTGCCACCCTATGATCGCTGATACATATAAAACCCTCCTAATTAATTTGTGCAAAAACTTATGGATTATTAAATTTCTAAAACTAACCCCACGCCGGTAGTAAAGGTTGAAACAAGGATTCCGATTATCTATTCTAGTTAACATTAAAGGAACAATTCCGAAAGAGAGTAGTTGGTAATAGTATATACCTGGTCATACTTTTATTAATCTCAACACTAAGCTTTGCAGCTGAGCAACAGACACTTTCTTGCGATCGATTCGTGAAGTTGACTGGTTTCAAGATAGTGCAGCGTCTTGAAATTAAGTCCTGAACTCGCCTAAGTAAAAGTAGTAGAGTGCATGATAAATATCAACAAGCTTTAAAACGATTTATGATGGTATTCGTTTGTAGAGCAAATGCAGGAAATCTATAGTCTAACGAAGGGCATCATTTTGTATTAGTGGGTCACACCGATATGGGATGAATATAAACAGCATCTATTAGTAACGCATCGAAATTCAACTATCTAATGAGTCGCGTCATATAAGTCGCCTGAGCAGTAGTGATGGCTGTACGTTAAGAAAATATATTCCTATTGGTGCAGATAATCCGTGCTTAAAAAGGGACGGATAAAATTAAAATGTACAATATGGTCATGCACGCAGAACCGTCGATGGTTAGGGTTTATGTTGGGCGCCATAAGTAACTTCTTGTAAGACATCTTTTAGGGATTTCACAATCATTTACCATCAATTCAAGTATATTCTTGGTTGTTCCGTTACAGTACATCTGAAGGGCGACCTTGATGCCAGCGAGTGCATGACTGGGGAAAAGCTAGTTGGAACATCATCCAAGATCTGACGGGTAACACACAACGTCGGATGAAGACTAACGTTAAAGAGGAAATTTCTACGATTCCAGACGTTTGCGATCGGCAAAAATTGGACTAATTGGACATTTATGATGAAAATATAAAGTTTTGTACTATCACATGCTTGTATACGTCTGCCTAAGTAATTCGTATCGATGAAACATATTTAACTCTCGCGAATACTAAAAATTGGTTTGCACGAGTCTGCAGGCTGAGTGGTAATGACGTAGCCTGTTTAATCAAACAATTTTCCTATGTCCAGTCAAATGGGTAGCATACATTTGGGTATTTACAACGAGATCATCAGCAAACTTTCGTCCGTTAGTACGCGCGCATACGGCACGAACAATACATTTGTTAAGCATTTACTCATGCCATGCATTGTTATGTTTCCTCATATTTTGTAACCTTTACACGAGTAGCTCCGTTTCATGTTGTTTTAAAGCATTTTTACACCGATTTACTTACCCTATTTTGTTTCACCCGCAAGGAACAACTGTCTCTCCAAAAGCCAATTCAAGATTTTGTGTTTTTTATGTTAAATTGCGGCGCTGCTTTTATAACGGCGGCGTATTTGAATGAACCCATGCTGGAAAAGAGGACTACCTTTGTCGATCAGTCAAAAAACAGAGCAACGGACGACAGTTTTGAAGTAAGTAAATCATGTAATGGCTTTACCCTCAACGTAACTGACGCAGGGTGGTTTCCTGTAGTTTGCTCCTCACTATACGAAGAAGGAACTCGTTACTCAGTTCTCATAAGTTTATTAAAACTAATAAATGATCTGGTATAATTTATTGCAAGGCAGATGCATTTTCGTCCATAAAGAATGCGTAAACTCAAAACATATTTAATGTTTGACCATTCAAACTGCTACAAGCTATGGAGACACATTTTATGTTTTTCTTTAACAACCATTTGATTAACAATACATCAAGGCACATTAGCTAAAATCTATGGGATTTGGTCCCACTTTAACCGTTCCATTTCGTACCATATTTAAAAGCACGCAACAACTTCCGAGTACTTATTCGGAACTGCCGGAATAGTTTACATCTATATTTTGGTCCACAACCTTAGCTGGACGGAAGACTGAGGTGGAGCGGAGAGCTAGACCCATTAGAAAAAAACAGAACATGTTATAGAAAAGAATAGTTATTGATGCATTTCTGTCCCAACAAGGCGATGCAGCTTAGAAGCGACTGGACTGAGAAAACAGCAAAAACCTTGCATAAGATATACATTAATAAATCAAGGAACGGCCTAATCAAGGGCTGCAGTCTGGTTACCTTAAATTGAAAATAGCAGAATGAACTTCCAAAAAAGAGCTGATTCCAGTTAATTTCAAACCCATCCACCAATTTCACAAAGATTTTCATGGAGTATTTTGCAAAGTAGCAACCATCTGTGTATATGGAGAAATTGCAAACGAAATAGTAGGTATGTTGCCTTATGGCGCTGATTACCCTACACACCGAATGAAGTATGCACGATTGCGTTTAGGCTATGAAGACGGATAGTCCAACTAAGCGTCTACGGCTACCCGTTCATAGCTACTGTAGACGGAAGTCAACGGCACGCAGTCACTATCCCCTTGGACCACACTACTTTGCCCGAGAACGTAATGACTTGCACTAGTTTGATGCCCACGTATCTAATCCAGTTTGAATGGAAAGATAAAAATTTTGATCAGATTTTTTCGCGTGAGTTGACGTAACCTTGATCAGCGCATCCAGGTAAATGCCAATCGTTTGCTGAAAGTAGAGTGATGCGTTGACTTTACAACAGGGATTGGCTGAATGTTTCAAACAAGCTACAGGCTACAGCAGCCTCCTTCTCGTGTATGCTTGGTGAGTGTGGGCACAACAATTCAACACAGAGAATAGCTATCAGATATTCACTCTATGCGAGTCAACCGTGTATGGAAACGGCAAGCTCTGTCAACTGAAATCCTCAGTCCATGGGTGTTGTCATGATACCAGAGTGCTTTATGGCAATTCATGCCTCCAAGCGTGTTGCTAAAGTAGGAGTGGATTTCGAGATCACAGGAGTTTCCAATCCTTCGGGTTCACCCTGGCATTGGCATATTTGCTTATTCTGCTCTATATAGTGCAGTGCGTGTTGCCAAAACTCCAGCCGGTTCTCGTGTGTGTTTGAACAAATAATGACGAGTAAATTGGGCAACGGTTTCTACCAGACAATAAACACCCTGCGGTTCAGTAAACTTATTTTCCCTGTGGTGTAAAACCAAGCAGACTATGATGTTAATGATCGGTCGATAGTTACTGAGATTTGTACCACAAAATACACCCATCAATTGATTCAAGCAAGCTATAGAGAATAAAATTAGCCGGAATTTTTATTTCTCAAATGACATTAAATTGGGGGACAGAAGAGTAACTTTCACGTGGCGCTGCTCTGGCCAAGCGTTTTGCAAAATATTACCTAATTATTCCATTGCGCACGTTCGCTATTGGTAAATTCATGTTTGTGCCTTCTGAACTAGTCGCATTATCACTACATCCATGATTTAACTCGTCTTCGGATCTGTGCTTAGTAAACTAGATTTGCCTGTCTTCGGAACAGGTGTGGAAATCTTCGGCCGCGTGACGCAATCTTGAACAAACTGGCCATAGCAAAGTAGAGGGTAGGCCAACAATAACCCGTGTATAGCAACTAGATTTAGCAAGCTTAAATGAGGGTGTGAGAAACGACGGCGCGCCGATCTCGGCACACCGACAAATTAGTGTTAATTGACAATTCGTTGCTGCAGCCAGCAAATATATATAATGCATGCAGGTGACGATGGCAACGTCGTCCGATGGCTAGCAACAACATTCAGCCGTGTGAAACATCCAATATTTACAGTTGTACTGGTCGATATCCTACTCAAAATGTGTGACCAGGAAGTCTAAGTTTTTGTTGTGGGCCAAATAAATTAGTGTATTTGAACGGATTAATGAAAAGAGATTTGTTTCGGACGTATTCAACAAGTCAGTTGGCAGTTGTTACCAATGTACTGCAAAAGAACGCAAACCGACTTTCATTGCTACCTGTTGTTATAACTGCAGGGATCAAGCATAAATTGCTGACTGGTTTTTGTTTGTCTTTACTACTTAATAACTCCAATCGAAAACAGAGGATGGTTAAAAGCTGTTGTTTCTAAAGCATTTAACACGGTCAACATGTTTTCACTTAACCTGCCGGTACCCGAATAATTTATCTAAGTTGCAGGTAAACAGGTACTAGCTTTGCAGATGTGCAGAATTGCTGACCGCGAACAAGTTTATGCAAGTATAGGTAACCAAACTAACTGAACAACACAATTGCAAATTGTGCACAGTCGTCCACCACATGTTGAACCTGTGTGGTTATTCTCGAAATTTGTACTTAGCCAAAGTTTTATTTCTCAATGGGCACAAAGCAGCATGAGATCACAACTTTAGAAAGAAAGTCAGGGCTGAAAACCGAAGAAATAATTTAGGTCTGCTGGAATAAAACAGGCTGATGAACCCACTTCGCTCGGTGCTACACCAGCGCTGTACGTACTCCATCAATTTGAGAAGGGTCAATCACCACTGGCAGTCAACTTCTTGAGGTTGTTTCCATGGAAATTTTTGTTGCTGCTCATTTACCATTTTACAGCATTTCAGCGGAGCGAACTACCATCAATGCCCAAATTTCAGCGCTTAACACCGACTAGGCCGGGGGCAAGTAATTAAGATCGGAGCTCTTTGTTTGAGAGTCAGCGTCTGTGGCGTATTCTGACATTCCGTTCACCAGAGAAAAATGATTGCATTATTAGTAGAAATTAGGTAGAAGTTCGTCACATCTATACTCACTCAGACAGCCATCATACGTCCGGAAAATCACTATTCGCACGTTTCATCGTTTCGGGAATCTCAGCTGTGTGCATTCCATCGTTCACTGGTAGGGCTCGAATCCACACCTCGACTGTTGCTAGTCGGTGTTTGAGAACACTGAGCTACAGGGGACGGCAACGACCATCGTAAATAAGGTACCATATGTGATATAGCGCCGTTCACTATTCACTGACTTACATGTTACTACTTTACGGAGGATAGGTCAGCCCCGAAAGGATGAAACGCAAGTACAATGCTTTTCCAGGCGTGTGATGGCTGTCTGAGTGAGTTTAGAGGTGATTAATGTATACACATACAATTCAATTCCCCAACTAGTTTGATTACATTTTTGTTTATCCCTGTCTGACTGTCGTCTGTGTGACAAACACACCGACACATTGGAAATACAGTTCACTAGTGTGACAATTTTCACCAGACTATTCCCTATTTTGCTTCGGGAAGAGCATCATCTATCCTGAACGGTTGATTGATGTATTAGTTACTAGTTAAGTCACAATGGTTGCACTTATATGTTAGACGAAAGTATTTTTGCCGCAATCCAATTTGGAGCATCATCATTGCATCTGCTGTGGCTGCTTAGTTTACGGAATCAAACATTCAATATTAAAACTATCTCCTCAATACAACGAGTACGCAGAGTGTATCAAGTAAATCTTTAGACAGAGTAGCCAAGATAAGTCACAAAATTGAATCATGCAGTGGTAAAGTTAATTATGAACAATACTTGGCTGCATCGTGCCATACTCATCTATTTGTTAGTTTCCGTGATAAAAAATAATTTTTTTACAAGCAATATGGTAGACTGACTTTCGGATGAAATTCAGCCGATTGTTTTAATTTATGCGGATTAAATCATTGTGTTGTTTCCGATAATCCTCCCTTTATTTAAGTCGACAACTACCTGCTTCAATCAGTGCTAGATCTATATTTTATCCATCCTTACACAGACAAGTCGAGAGTAACTTGTTACAGCTATCGCACTTACGGATACATTTGTTTTAACGCTGTAATCGCAAAGATAATCACATTTCCAATTATCACTGGCGAGGTCAATATAGAGGGAGGAATCAAAATGCAATCTGATCAGGTATGCCTCAGTTGTTCACACATAAAATAACAGCCCGAAGTATTTTGTATTTCAACAGTAACGATTGTACGATACTTTCCACAGGAGGCAAGAAAGTAAAATTACTAGCTCGGTGTATTGCTCGGCGGCTGTTTTCTACACCGGGAACTATGTTTGTTGTCTCCGTATGATTTGCACTGTTCAAACAGCGGGAAAAGCATGCTAATATCGCAACGGATTTTCCAACCATAAGGAATAGCGTTTTAATAAGTAACCATATAACTTTCTCGTCAAATACTTGGTACTCGTATCCATACTCATATGGAATACATAGTCGAAACATGAGCTTACTAAGCTGGACCAGCCTGAACTTCCAAATTCAAAGCGTGCTACTGGAGTACAAAAAACAACATGCAATCAGAAGCTGCACTGACTGACAGTATTCAGAGTAGGTTAGCATTTACTATGAAATGAATATAATAAGTACCTACCTGATTCAGCAGCACACAATTCACGCTGGAACTTCTTGTAGAAAGTAACGAGTAAAACCAATATTTCTGTCCATTCAATGAAACTGTCAGAAGTCTATAGAAAATGGAATGCTGCATGAATTTCTCTTAGGTTAGCGCATGCTTATTCAGGAACGCGCTTCTGAATCCATTGGTTCCGCATTGACACAAACCCTAGTAGATAAACAGTTAATCAAGCTACTAATTCAGTTACTTACATTGTGGTGGGCGTTATTATAATCATATGAAGACAACACTGATTGTTCTCTATTCGTACCGGTCTATTTAATCATAAGATTTGCAGTAAAAAAGCTAACCGGTCAACGTAACATTCGGTTTATTGCTTAACGAAGCACCGTCCATTGTGCTATGATATAACATAAATGCATGATTCTCTTCTAGCGAAGGCTGTTTTAGTATACTCAGCCTGCAGAAGCAACATGGCTACTCAAAGTTAGCACTATCTTAGTGCGAATAACACAACACAAATACAATTCGCCGCGAATCAATTAAGAGAACAAAGTTTTGCCGCACCTGCCAGTGAAATAGCGTAAAAAATAAAAATGTTCCCTAATTTTGATCTTATCATGACCTACCGTATCTTACATCTCGGTGATTTCCCCATGCTGAGGTCGTTACTCCACTTGCGAGTACCATGCACCACACATGGGCACAGGTACAAACTCGTGGTACTTGATCTGAAGAAAATCCCAAACCCCCTGTGTTTCGAGCGGAGGGTTGTGCACGTCTGGAACAGTCTGCCAGAACACGTCGTCGAGGCCGAATCTGTGCAGAAATTCAAATCTTTGTTGGATTTACACTTCGCTAACATACGTTTTAAAGAACGGTTGCCATGTGACAACGACATCACCCACTTGTGACTCACTGTGTGAACAAGCATTTTGTGTGCTACAGAAGGAGTTGCTAAACAATCTCAGGATAACCACCGGACGTGTTTATTTATATTTTTAAAATGTTTTTGATTATTACCCGATGGAGTTGTACATAGTTATTTTCTACTTGCTCCAAAATACAGTATTCAGTATTCGTTACCGAACACACCTTAAGAGAAAAGACAATGTACGCTGATTTGGCTTTGATGCATCTTAGATGCATCCGACTCATATGCGGTAATACAATGAGTTCCATCTTCTAAGGGTACTGTCGAAAAAATGTCTAGGAGATCCATCAGCGTCCTCACCACTGCCTTCTGGAACAAAATGCCGGTGATACGCACAAATTTTTTTCAGGAAAGCCCGCGTTGCATTTCATTTTAAGTTTGTTAATGAAAACACGGTTGCATATAAGATCAAGGTATTTTGACACATCGTGAGACGTAGTTGTGTAACAGCCGCCAGCCCAGATGGCAGCCATTTTGTCGTTCGTCTAGGTAAATCATGCACGTCATCTTAAAGTCTGCAATGGTTCAATGGAATCCCAACACCGGGTAGATCATGCATATATCACTTTTTATCTATACATAACCTGCGAGTGAGCAACATCCCAGATATAGTGCCCAAAACAAGTAACTCATGGGCAGCAAAATTGTAAAAGAAAAAGTAAAACGAGAGATATTAATTTACTTTGCTTTGTATAATGCAGCAACAACGAGGTCGTGCTGGAGAGGAAGGCTCAGCAAGATAATTGATGTATCCCGCAAAAATCTGAATGGATTAACTGTCTGCACCTACACGTGTTACAAATACGTCGATAGACTTTCGAAATGCAATCAAGTTACGGCAAGATTAAATGGCTATTCCAAGGCATGCTAAATAAAAGTGAGTGTGATAAGCAATTCGCGGACAAAAACAAAGCGAAATATGTGAACACGACGTTGTTCTCTCCTCTGTTCGTAAAATATAGGCAGAATATGTGCATGAACGATCCAATTTAATGTCAACACCACGAAGAATTGGCTTATGGTGTCATCTGTTAAAGCTTTCGGCAGACAGGGTAGCGCTTCTGACCAGAACGTCGGTAGTTAGTATTAGTTTGTTCTGAGCGCTGTGTTGTAGGTGTGTTCGTCTGTTCAGTACAACGTTGGGAAAGCGCTGTATGCAGCTGTCTCACGTTCACCATTGTCCCATCAGCCAACTTGTTATTTCCTGGCATGCACACAGGTTCCACACGGGTCAGGGGTCCGAACACATTAGCACCTTTCCGGGAATAGGGTATGCTCACACGAATTATGGTCCATGGATTATACGTTCTCCCAACGCGTCTATATTTAGCATGGTAAACAGCCCGTGTTCCGTATTCTCTGTGATCGGCAGTTTCTTCGGATATAAAGGCTGTATTTAATCGAGTTCGAGTTGTTTTTCCTAGCATTAGCTCGATAGAAATAGTTGCCGTTGTGGTATGTGTAGTGGTTCTGTATACCTGTAAAGCGGATGTCAACATATCATCTCAGAATGCTCTCGAAATCCGAAGGACTTGTAGAGAATCTTTCAAAGTACGATTAAGTCGTTCGACGAGTCCATTCACTGCGGTGCGCTAGAGACTGCTAGAAGGTCTGATAAGATGCACAATGCCAGCTGGTGTACATCTAAAAATTTAGCCCCATGTTCTAATTTTGTGCATGCCTTGTTTTGAATCACTTTGCTTTGTGAAACTCACTAAGAATATTTTCGGCCTTTCTACTTTGGGAATCAAATGGATTCCATCACATAACTGGCTATATTAGCTAATATACTCTATGCAAAATTCATGCACGTGATTACACCTGTATTTTCAGTGGCTGTGAGGTTGCAAATGTTGTCGTTAACAATTCATCTGTTAGTATGACTTTAAATCTCAGAAGAGGGCTCATAAATTTCGGACTGTTTACAGGACCTTCGGATGTAATTCTTGACGAAGTCCCATGATAGTAGTCAGCACTTGTCCATGTAGCTCGACTAAATTTCGACACATCAGCCACTTCTTAGGTGTTTACGAATAAAATAGAACCGCTGAGGCATAAAATTGAGCAGCCGTAGTGTAGCCGAATGAATTATGCGCGAAAATTTCGTTAAGTACATGCGCTACAAGTTCTCCTGGTATCCGAACCTTACTTGGTGTCTTTGAGGATCATATAATGTATCCTGTTCAGTAACAGTTGCTTTGACTTGAATAGGAGAGCTACACTTGACATTTACAGAAGAGGATAATTCTTCTGATCCAAGTGAGAATGAGCGGAATGCCCACGTTGTTTGCATTCGGCTGTGGCAATAAAGTGGCTAATAACTGGCTGAACAACTTTATCAGAACTTTTCAGTTTATATTGCAGTATTAATGAGAAGCGTAGTATGTGATAAAAATTTAATTTTAACATGCCCACTGATGCAACGGTATGTTGTATAGAAAATTTTCCTGGCTTGTTCCCACTAACTGAACACCAAGTCTTGGATCCCTGATGAGGGCCTCAAGCGTTCTATCTCAATTGTCAACCAAGCACGGAGTTTGGTAAACCCTTCTCATTAATCTTATGGCAGCATCCAACTTGTAGCTAAAATGGCAATGCACATATAATTCGTGGTATTACTGGCTGATTCAACATGGACAGCAACCTTAATCCGTCCCTTCGTGTTACATTTTGATTCCAAGCTTAAACAAAGTTGGAAATAATTCATCAAAAGAGACGCGAATTTTTAGCAAAACAGCCATCATGAGCATGAACGGACTCGCATGTTATGCTTCGAAAGCACAAGATTTATGTCTAGTTCCGATTCAACTATCAAACTGCTCAGAACGGCTCAGGAGCAATGGTTGTTTCCGTTAACAAGCTTCCCTAACCTTGGAGTTTACATAGCATAAATGTACGCAAAATTGGCGGAACTGCGTTTGGTATCGCCGAAGCCAACAATTGAGCTTCTGCACTATCAAGTGTTTTTTGGTCGTTTGAGATTACGTTGGCAGATTCGGTAATCAACACCTCCTTGCCGAATTCATTTTGCCATTAAAAATCATTTGTGATTCCTCTAACACACGGTGCGAAATAAGTTTGAGACATTTATTATGAATGGAAGATATAGTTTAGATATAAATCTGTGTATGATGCATGATACTAAATACTAACCAGTTTGTTGCTGCTGGCTTTTTGATTGCCAGAATAACAGCTGGTTGTTTTGCTGTAGCAATAGCAAGTGTTATTCCTCTTGCAGGAGTGGAACTGGTACCAACAAGTGCGGCATGATTATTGTTGCTGTGCACTTCTTCTCTTTCAATATCGTCATCTGTGTTATAGTCAAAGCTGTTTCCATCGTCAAGCGCTAGTAACGGTGCAAGAAGGGACGATTTTCGATGCCACCGCTCCCACTGCGAATACTGTCCTTACTTTCAATCGGTGGAATCCTGCCCGGTTCGAAGTTTACTCTTGGATAAAAACCTGGCAACGCTTCTTCCATAGGAAACTGCTTAGTCCAGGTCTTTATACAAAACAATGAAGGGAAGCACATTCTAAATAAATGAAATCTAGAGCCAAACTTCCATTAAAGTATAACAATAAAATGACATAAACTCATAAAAGAAATCAAGGCAGGGTAATTAAATCTCTAGGACCACGAACCTAAACACGATATTTTTCATATGTCGTCATTAGTGACTAATGTTGCAAAAAAGCATAAATAAAAATAATGCTGATAAATTCTAATCCATCTCGTGTTATGTATTTTGTATATCAACAGTAGAAGTAAACATTCACAGAGTGAACATTTTATGCCTTGGAATAATTTATGTAAACTTTTGACTGTCCTCCAAATTACGAGCCCATTTGCTGGTCAAATCCACCTTCCACTCACTACGTATAAGTGCCTGTAATTTCAACTAGACCGCAAATTGCGGTGACTTGTTATGCGGATAAAATTAGGTTTGCTTCCGGAAAATGCCACAACCGAATCTGAGAGAAGTATATGCATAATAGGTTGCATTTGTGAAAGTAATGGTTTGAGGCATTTTCGCCACATACTGTGTTAAAGGGTTAAGTATAGTAAACGATAGATAACTATCCTTGAATCTACAAGGTAACCAGTAGAATCTCGCGGTTTATGGATTACTAATACCCTAGTTTCATTATGAATTAATTAACAAAATGTCTAAGAGGGTAGTATTAAATAGTTTACTGCCTTGTGTACATCAGGAAAAAGAAGACGGCTGTCAACACCTAATGGGCACTGCATTTGAGTGGAGAGTGATCCAAATGAGTTATACATAGTGTTTAGCATTTTTCACAAGCACGATAGCAGGGAAGTAGCTCAGTATTATTTTCCCACTCCTGCATAGTGGTTCCTCACCTACTTAGTGCCACTGAGTCCCAACTTACCCATTTGTGCTGGAAAGACTTGGCAACCTAATCGGTCTGACTGAAAATGACCCACTCTCACATTTTGGCCGCAAAATTGGAAGTGGTCATCAATTACGTTAGCATGAGTTCATTACAACTGTAACTATAAAATAGCAATTTTTTGTACGGGGTATTGTATGAGGTTTACAGTATGGTTTCTTTTGGAAATACTAAACAAATAACAGGCAAGAAGATTGATACATACTCTTTCTACTCAGATTGTGGCTCAATTTGTTACAACACTGAAATGCAAACATTCGGAATTACTTAACCCAAATGCTAAAGTAGTTCTGATGAATATTAAATAAAGTTTGTGTGAAATAAAGTCTTGTATTGCCGCAATTTTTGTGGGATCACGTGAACCCTTTTCAAATGCAAAAGGGTTTTGTTAACAAACTCACAAGCATCTGCCAGAGTCTAGATAGGCCTCTAGGACGACGAACCTAAAACGACATTTCTCCTGCCGCTATTAGTACCCAATGCAGCGAAAAAGCGAAAATAATTAGTGATTATAACGGCGGCGAAGGATGAGTTATTTATAAGATTACCTTTCAGAGGGAAGGTCGCTGCCAAGAGGCTAACCTAGTCGTTCAGCAGCAGTCAAGTCGACATTCCCAGCAGCTAGTCTAAAATGCACATTTTCGACTGAAACACTTTTTGTTTACGCAATAAGTATATGCGGCCAATACTGACCTCTTCAAAGGTCATTTGTCAATTCAAGTGCACTTGTGAAGTTTGATCTATGCCTTTAGCTTCCTTGGCCAATGAGAACAAACGATGCTAAGATCGACTGCCACAGAGCAAGCTCGATATCACGCAATCGACCTGCAAGGTCAAAGGTCAACATATAGCATCCTACACTGAACCGCAAGTTAACTGTATAATGTGAGCCAATGGTTCAATATTCGTTCTTTTATTATCATTATTTCTTTTACCCTCAAATTTGATTGTTATGGTATGAAGATGAATAATCAAAAAGAATTATTTACCTATGGTATCGTGTTTTCCGATTTCAAATGTGAATTTTCAGGTTGCTTTCAACAACTGTTTTACTTATTATTTAGTCTGTAGTCAGCTGAACGAAAATCCTATTGTCCTGCAAACGAGAAAATAATATAGGAGTGCCGACTTAGTAATGGATAATGCTGTCATTTTGCTTTGAAATTGCTGAGGCACAGTCATTTCAGACGCGTTCATCATCAAATAAGTTATTTTGATTGCATGTTCCATTAGCTAATCTCGTATACCCAAACATTTTCAGTAAACTGAATAAGTATTTCTTGCACATACGGATACCTACACAATACACATATGTTATTTGATTCAACATAATTCCTTGCATTTCCCAACTAATTGTGCCCGTGGATGTCACGTCGATAAACACGTGTAGAATAACACTGACATGAGCCTGAGACTGATGAAAGGCCAGCACTTAAGCTTCTGGTTCAGATAGAGATCCTCCATAGGAAAGAATCTGTCTCAGTCCACACCTACACGAATACTACACAATTGTTTTCAACACAAACGCATATGTTGATGGGCATGCTACAAGTAAGCAGTGGATGAAATAATAGTCATCATGGACACAAGAGAAAAGAAATAAAGAGATGCGGATATTCTAAAGTACAGCAAGACGCCGCTAAGGCCCAAATTCTTACAAAATTATACTACTGAAAACATAAGATTATAAAATATCTAACTAGAAATTAACTGTACAAATTCCACCACACCCAAGCAATAAGCATTCGCCCTGTTGGTAAATGCTATCCTCCTGATCGGTGGTCAATATCTGAGGGTACTTGGTATGAATAAAATGGCGAAAAAGCAACCGAGAATCAGCCCTTCGCTCTTGAATTAACAACTATTTACTTACGCATCGGCAGGAAAATCTAATAAGCACCCAATAGTTTACCTTTAGCCATAATGTTTTCAAATTGTTTCCCAGATGAGAATGGGTTTGGGTGCCGCAGTCCAGAGTACGTACCGTAACACGAAGACATAAATCTGGCCGGAAATTTTGGCTAGAATACGCAGCACTCTTTTGAATTTGAGGCCGCAAATTGATGGAAAGTAACGGTAGATTGGCACAACTAAATAGCACTTTCCCGAACTCTGCCGACTGTCTTACTAGGTCCAGTTTTTATGCAGGCCATTTGGATAACCTAAAACCATCTTATTTTTCCGTCTTATGTACTGTAGCTTGGACGGTTCTAGCGTTAGCTTCTTGGAGGTCAGTTAATTTATAGATTGTAGTGAAATACGCTTATGTAATGCCTCAGGCTAACATAGAGTTTTCCTACGCGTCAAGGAATTGAGCTCCAGCCCTCCAAAAGCTTGTTGTTTGTGGACAATCACCCAAGTAGCTACTCCATGAGGTCATTGGGTCCAGTTAATTGTAACTCAAATTCCTCAGTAAATCAAGTGACCATTCACCAGGTGGGATTGACATGGATAATCACATTCCTGTATAACAGAAATGGTATCGTTGTGTTGCCTGCCAACGCAGTATTGTTAAACAGCACAGGGTATTCACCTGATGGTATTTCATCATGACCTTAGGTAAAAGCCACCGGATCTATGATGGTTAACTGAGCAGGACAAGTCTGAGGATTCACCTGTCGCCGAACCATAGAAATGTTGAAGTGCAATTAGTTTATGTTGGAACAGATGTAACGATTTAATTAGCAACAATGTAAATGTGTTAACTTCTCTCGGGGATACACTTAGCATACGCGTTTATATTCGAAACAGATTAACTTAGACAAAATCGGTTTAGCCAATGCAAAGTGTTTAAAATGTGGCTATAATTTGCAGCTCATGGTTACACCACTCACTTGCTTTCGCTTCTGAACTAAGGATGTACCTGTGAAGCATTAAAGAAAGTAATGGAATAGAAGAATTATTTTCCAAATGAAAAATAAGTGAAAGATGGGCCTAAATGGATGACTTTGTCAGCTTCAGAAGAAAGATTTCTAGGAATCGCTAGTATGGATTTCATGAGCCAAATTGTAAGCGACAAGGAAATGTCGCCAATTTTCAGGTGTGGGGAAGTAAGACACCATTCTATACATGAAAATCAAAAGTAATACGTATGCGTCGAGCTGTGATAAGGACATTAACTGTGTTCCATATGTTGCAATAATTGCATTCGAAAGATATAAGGGTAACCGGAGTATAGCCATAGATGATGATGTACAGGGAGATTTATTAATAAAGCCCCGAGCTAAGAGATGCTGCACTCAGGTGCTAATGTACCCCCGGCAAGCTGAATTGCTAACAGTCCAATGACGCACATTGCTTTGCCGGAAGGAGTAAAATGGGCGCAGAGGCGCGGCATATCTGTCTATGATCGCAGGGCACACCCAGCCATTCGGCTATGAGAAGTGAGCGCTAGCAAACATCACAGCTGCAATCGACCTGTCATGCGTGGATGGCAGGACAAGACCAAGGTAAGGCACGCCGTTTGGTTGTGAGAACTGAAATTGAGCCAGACAGCACAGCTACACCGAATGTTTCAGTCTCCGAGCGATCGGTATTCGGCTTTCATCCAGGTGAAAAGTCCCCAAAAGTGTTTCCTGGTTAGTGGGTCGCTTTGCTAACAGTTGAGAAAAACAGCCTGACCGTATTTTATGCTCAGTCGATGAGCATTGTATTGCTATCGTCACAAAAGCTCTTTCCGTCTTACGACTGGCTTCCAACAAACCCGCAAAATTTTAGTAGGCTGCTTTAGCTTCCAAATTCAATCATATTTCGAGGAGCATGTTGAATTTTACAGTGTTGTTAGCTGTACCATTTCGATCGCTTGTGTGTTACAGCTGAACATTCACCCTTACTGCGTGCAAATAGGAATTCTTGACTTGACATGACGTCACAGTGTTCTTAGATTTCAGTCTGCCCCGATGCAGTGGTGGCACCATTAGACAACACGTCAATTCAGTCATGAATGTAGCGGTTTCCCCCATAGTCAGATTATTGCTGGTTGTACAAATTAATCAGGCCCTTGATAGTGTTTCTCGTGTACCATGGGGAATATGTATTTAATCATTCCTTTACATGAAATGTGTGAAACGCCTTTATATGTCAACGAAATGTATGTTTTCAACAAAAAACCTGACTGCCTTGCACTGTCACGGCTGAATTATTAGCTTGCACGTTGTGGGAAACATATGCAGTGACCGCCACTCAGCATTTCAAAACTCTTAAAACATTGCGAAACCACACCGTATGCTGTGCGTCGGGTATTGAAAGGAAAAATGCTGGCGGTACAGTGCACTGTAGGTGCAAGTGTTGGAGGCATGCGACTCACGGAGGCGCCTGGGATTGGTCCGCTTATTTTTTTAACTTTCTGGACGTTCATACCATTTTGTTTACCGATGAAGTGGTGTTCCCTCTGCATGGCGAAGATACGCGACACGTTTGGGCAACAACCATCCCACGGCAACCTAGCGCCTCACTTGTGCAACATAGTGCCAAGATCATGGTCTACGCTGGGTTGCCTGATCTCAGATTCATTGGGCTCTTTTTTCTTTTCTAGGAGTGTGTCCCGTTTGTTGTTGTTTAACATTATCAATGCCTAACATTGCTTACCATCCTTGCCAACACTATCCGGTGAATGCTCCTCTGTATCCAAAACGACGAAGGGAACTTCAAACATCGACCTCATTTTATTTGGATACATTTAACACATTTCTTGTATTCATATGTAAGGAAATGAATAAATGCTTATTCTACATTGCATATGAGAAACACCATCAAAAACCTGATCAATTGGTACAACTAGCAATTGTCTGACTGTGAGGGCAACAGTTACATTCATGACTGAATTGGCGTGTAGTCAATGGTGCCACCACTAAATCGAGGCAGACTGAAATCTAAGAACATTGTGATGTCAAGTCAAGTCAAGTATTCCTTTTCTGTACCCATGAAGGGTGAAGTTTTAGTTCTAACACACACGCGCTCGAAACATAAATGAATAAAATTACATTCACGGAATTGAACGAGGCAATCCAAAAATGCACGACCATATATGCACAAGCAAATATGCGATGATCAACTGTGATGAACTTAGGTCTTGACAATGGGAATGAGCAGCTGTGTGAGTTGCAAGAAAGGATATAAGATTCTGCTGCCTGTTCGATCTCACAGTTGAATCAATGTTGAAACAGCTTGTTAATGCAGATGCAAAAATGTTGATAATCACTTTCTGTGATTGTGGTATTTATTCCAACTAAATGTCGTTCTGGCATGTGGCGGATCTTTTGATGTTTTAACCGATTTCAGCTGCTCTCTAGTTTCTATCTTCAGGCGTATGATACAATCTCCTATGGACGCATTGAGTTTCAATCCTGTCCAGTTGACTGATGTGTTCAGTACGAGAGTAAAGCTAAAATCGCCGCAAAATTACAACATGCTCCTTGAAGTATGGTTCCATTTAACAGCTAAAGCTGCCTAATAAAATTTTGCGGGTTTGTTGGAAGCCAGTCGTAAGGCGATAAGAGCTTTTGTGAAGATAGCAATACAACGCCCATCGACTGAGCATAAAATACGGTCAGGCTGTTTATCTCAATTGTTAGCAAATCGACCCACTAACCAGGAAACACTTTTGGGGACTTTTTCACCTGGGTGAATGCTGAATACCGATCGCTCGGAGACTGAAACATTCGGTGTAGCTGTGCTGTCTGGCTCAATTTCAGTTCTCACAACCAAACGGCGTGCCTTACCTTGGTCTTGTCCTGCCATCCACGCATGACAGGTCGATTGCAGCTGTGATGTTTGCTAGCGCTCACTTCTCATAGCCGAATGGCTGGGTGTGCCCTGCGATCATAGACAGATATGCCGCGCCTCTGCGCCCATTTTACTCCTTCCGGCAAAGCAATGTGCGTCATTGGACTGTTAGCAATTCAGCCTGCCGGGGTACGTCGGCAAGTGAGAGCAGCCGCCCCCAGCTCCGTACTTGATTAAATAATCGCCCAGTAGGAGGCGATTTCGCTCGATAAGCCTACGTCGCAATAGGAATTTGTCTGACAAATTGTCCCTGAATTTTCCAGATTGACCAATATTAATCGGCTAATTTGGTTTCCTACTTGAGACTCTAGACTATATTTAAGTAAAAATTCGATGTTTATATATGTGACATGTACATTTTAAGCTGGGCCTTGGAGTAATTTTTACATTTAGTTGGTCACTTCTAATTATCTATAACATCTCATGAGAAACCGTCAAATTCACAGAGAAAGCTGATGTGAAATTTATCAGAATTACATCTTAAATTCTACACCTATTTTCTATGTAATTTTCCTAAGTACAAATATTCACGTTTGCTTACATTTGCTACATATTAACAACGGCATATTTCGGGTTTCATACAATTCCTTAACTCGCGATTAAAATGACTCGCACGTCTGAGGCTAGCCTTCAGAAGCACTAGATGACTGGCCTTTTAGGAAATGCTAATTACCACTGACGTTAAATTCCCAGTGATGAACTTGATGGTGAGAACCGCTCTACTGCAAGGCCGAAATATTATCGGTTGCATTAACGAAAATAGTTGACAATGACATAGCTCTTTTGCAAATCTGGGATAGAGAACTACTCAAACTATCCACTCCGGATACCGTCTCATTGATTAGTTTGGCAGTAGCCAAAGTAAAGGTGCACAGTTGTTCTAAATTATGTTACGCTTGGCAACGCGTGCAAACAGCCCTTACCTCAGAGCCAATAACAGGACACACACGATCTACTTTATTTTATGTTGTATGTTATGATTTTCCCACCGTACTTCTCCTCGTGCGTTACGGCGTGTATTCCTTATGTCGTTAACGAAAATATAATCTACAACCGAGCCGCTTTTTGATCATAATACAGGGTTTGATTTCGCGATATAATTCACTCGATTAATTTGCATGCGTTCTACCGCCAAATTTGTTCACAACAGGCCTTACAATTGGTTTGCACTATTGCGAAGCGTGCACTATTATTACGATCAAGGCGTTAGCAATTTACTACGTTAAAGGCCGAATTTTCACAAAATTTATTTTTAGTTTCAGCGCATCTAAGGTTCCTGGCTACTTTTAGTGTCATCTGTCATAGAAGAACAGATTAAAGATAACAAAAGCATTAAACGAAAGCCCTGAGTAGCATGTGTATGCGAGACTGGGTGAAACATAGAAATCCTGGACCCAGCTTCACGCAAGATTTGAGCCCCAAAGTAACTGCAGCAAAATTCGATGTGGAAAGATAAGTAAAAGGTGTTCAATAGCAATGATTTCTAGTGGGAATTTTTGATCATGTCTCCAGAATTTGCAGAATCTTACTCAAGCTTGAAGAAAAACAATTCCGGTCCCAGCGGACAGGGTTTCGACGGTGAAAAGCACGGTGGCATTTTGTAAAAATAGTGCTTTAGATATTTCCAGGGATATGGTTAAACAGAGAAGGTTGGTATTTTATAATGTGGTTTGTCGAACTCAGAAGAAAAGGAAAATGTGAAATTCGGTATATACAATATATTAATAGGATGGCAGGGCTGAAGAATAGTAATTTCGTGATTTGGGATTTTGTGTACACGTGAATTTGTCAATCGAAGTAAAAAGACCTTTGTATTTCCAAACCAATTCTTTGCTGATAGACGCTAGTGATTATGCATTAACGACACAGCAGCATGGATGAAGTATTCGGCGCTTAGTTTAGTTAAATCTTAGGTAAAAGTACCTGCTTTCTTGTCATCCATGTTCGTTAAGTATACTAACTCTTGTCAAGCAAGTTATAGTTGATCACTCCGATAACTAGAGATCAGTATTTGCTAGTAAATGTCTGATAAAACTACAACTCAGCCGGTTTACTCTAGCAACGGAGAAATTCGGTTGTCACTACTGAAAAAGTTTACATCCGCCAATTTAATTTTGATACACCCATGGCTATTATCCCCGTCCTCGATGCGCCAGAGGTCTCTCACAGATCTCAATGACCTGGTAATCTAAGCTTCAGCCGTTATTCGTCTAGTGTACATTTCAATTCCCAGTTCTATCGAATGTGACAAATGGAACGAAACCGGTTACAATATGAAGCGCTGAGAGGGAGAAACATCAAAATTCCATTTCTTTCTTTTTGATAGTAAAATGTCATTCAGTAACTAACTTGACTATACAGATCCGGTAGTTTTCGATTTTCCCATTGGACTTCCTTAATTACAAAGCTTTAGCCGTTTCCGCTGGTTTTCCGTTATAATTATAGATCCGGATGTAATTAAAGCATAAAACCTCTTTAATCAATTTAGGCTGTTCTCAAACTTGTCAGCTATTGGCGCATGCCGGAAATGTGCATTACTAACAAGTCTTAGTAGGACGAAGCTGCCGTTTCGTAATTAATGGATTGGTGTTGGGCTACCAATGATCTAGGCTTCCGCGATAAACCCTTTAACTACTTACATACTCTTGTTATCAGCATACCAGCAGCTACTTGGCTTTATTATATCTCACTGCTAGAAAGTATGAGGTTCAAAAAAACGAGTATTCCTCATGTTTCAAAGTAATTAATAAGAGAGTAATCCAAGGATGCATCCCTATTTACAAGAAACTAGATAAATGATACCTTTGTCAGGTAAAGCGTAGAACCGCTTCCCAGTTTGCATATAATATAATTGCAGTTCATACTCAAAAACCAGCGGACGCAGTGGAATTCTTATCATATATTCAAGATAATGCCGCGTCTCTTGAATTTTCTTCACTAGTAGTAATTATTGTTTACTGCATATGACGGCACTATGTCACATCACGCCACCATTTACCAAGCAGCTTTACCCTGTATGGAGAACATCTTTCACAGTGCGCAATAATTGTAGAAGTTCGCGCAGATTGCTCGCAACCTTCCTCATCTTGGTGCAATGTTCTCCCGAAACATAGTCGCACCTTCGGCTGCACAGATCTTATAGATGGCCCACGAGTTTTTATGCCCAATGATGTGTTAAACATGCAGAGGTCTTATAAGATATCTGCTGAGCGAATGCAACGTAAGAAATGATTTCGAATACCGATAGCTTGGGAGGCTTGTTCAGTTGTTGTGAAGTTCTCCGAGCTGGGAAAATGATTGCAGACGTTTCGCCACCATTCGAGCTGGCATCTTCAGTGCAGGATTGATAGCAATCATGTAGCAGGAGCTGGTAGAAAGCAAACCCTGAATGCTATCAATCCTGCATTTAAGATACCACCTAGAATGGTGGCGAAACATTTACAAGTAAGTTGCCCAACTCGAAGAACTCCACAACAAATGAAAGCAACAAGCTCCGTCAAATGTGTAATTGGGAAGTACAGTAAATCCACTCACATGGAACCTTTTACTACTATTCGAATGCAAATAGCGTGCGTGTAAAATTGATAATAAAACCGTTTTCCAATCAGAATTATAATCAACTAGACCTATATCACAGGAAAGAATACGTGTACGTCGCAGAGATATAGATATAGATGTAGTAGATAGTAGATATAGATATCTACTATCTATATGTGGTCTACACGAACATATTCCGAAGGGTAAGTCCTTTTCCAAAATGAATTTTATTGCTGCTTACTACACGCCCCGAAATAAAACGCCACAAAATGTCGGGCCTTGTGGTACACTGCAAAGATTTAAAGAGACTCTCAGGGTTTGTCTCATTTCAATGCGTCAAATCCATGTCACGAATGTCTTATTAGGAGAGTGCCTGGAAACGGTTTAAAAAAATTTGCTCTCAATCATATGGATGTCTATAGTTAAGAAGGCCAATTACTTCATTGTATGTATAATGAAACAACCACGTTTCCAGTATTCCTCCCACGGAACATTGTAATTGGAATTCACCGTTTTTCGCGGTTATAAACGTGAGAAATGCTACAAACATCTCACAAATGTATCTCATTTATGGCAACTAGATTTTCAGCACAAACAAATCCCTGAAAATGGCGGAAGTACTCAGTTTATTTTTAATCGGTCAACAGTCTTATATCTACTGATACGCATGCACCCTCTCGGCCTGAGCAATACCGAGGTCAAAATAATGCAAAAACGCTCACCTCGCGTACGTGACCTATTAAACCGTTGATGCTCGTATACTGGTGTAATAGAAAGTGAAGTCACCAGCAGGTCTATTTCACCTTAATCCATTAAAACAGTTGAAAGCTATGTGCCAGTATGATTCCTGAAACACCGGTGTGATGGTAAGTTATACTTCAATATACTGCGTACATGATCCTATTTAAAAAATATGAGGTATTTAAAGCAGTTAGTGCCGTTCAACAGTTTACAAACACAGTTAGACGACGTAAGCTGGAATTTTGTATTGACTCCTACGTACCATTGCTATTAACTGGTTGCAACTAGGGTAGTTATAAGTTAGCATATACGTTGTTGGAGTCAATACGAGATACATACATCTACCAGCTTCGTCTTCTTAGTTTGCCTTTCAGATCTAGGATATAAATGATATTACAAAATGTTGTTAAGCCGCAAAAACATTATATTTTGGGTGCAAATCAAAATGTACCACATAATTGCCCTGGAGATGCTGTGTGGAATACTCGTTGCTCCAGTTAAGTAACTGTTGGAATGTGTTTGTCCTTTAGATGAAACAAGAGCCGAGGAACTTCAACACGAAGCATCCGCAACTGCTGCCTAATGAAAGCAGGCCCATTAAAGCCATTACATTTATATGAGGAACTGCCCCCCAGAATTCTTAAAATGTTCACCCCTGGCCACAAATCTGTGTTATACTGACGATTCTAGATGAAAGCAAACCTCACCTGATAGAGTGATCACAACACACCGCACAGAACTGAATATTTTCAGATGAACGAAATTTTTCACCTTCGATAATGTTTATCCGTCTACCGCACCCATAAATATGTATGTAAAAAATGAAGTTTTGTTTATTTAGTCAGCATGTGTGGTCGTTAGACCTAGCATTATGAAACCCACTGGAATTTCGCACTAAGCGCTTTAACATCCGTTAAACGGTGGATGACACCCTGTACAAATATCGGTAACAGTATGAAAGAACTCATTTACCTTTGCTATCGTGCAACGGCATCCTGCTAGACACCCATGTGTGCTCAACCAGACACTGGATTCGAATTGTCCAAGTAGACTTGTCAATCCGCACGCAGTTAGACAACTAACACATCCGGAAATGCAATGGGTGTGTAATGATATGAATCATTATAGTTGGGAACCCAGTCTGACCGCCGTAAGACTAGAATCATAAAAGGTACCATGCGGTACGTATGAGTTACTTGACCTACGGCAATGAGTGCAATCACACGTTGTGAAACAGAAAATGCTGATTGAAATATGTTAACATATAATGAAATAATGTCTAGCAAGCACAAGGAAAATAAGATTCATTTGTTCTTTTTTTCACAGTACCCTGCTAAGATGCTGTTGAGCAATGAGTGTTTGGATTTATGTGTTAAGGGTTAACTTGTTATGTCATTTACACTATGTCTAATGGACAGGTGAAGTATGCACTCATGTGGTTCTTAATATTAGGCCGTAATCATTATGGTTACTTTTCCGGTGAAAATTGATAATGTTTATCTTGGGGCTCCTCGTTTGATATGATTTATCGTTTAGCCCTCAGGCTCTCATGAGCTTAAATGTCATCACCAAACCTCAATACCAGGTTATCGACATTTAGTTATAGAATTACAGGAACCAGTGAAGCTTCAATATCCTTCATCATAACCACGCTCCACCTCACCAAGTTGCGTTTTAACCCATTTGAAAATGTTGGATGGGTAAATCTTTGGCTCACTGGATTAATCTTTTATACCAAATGCCATTTCACTTACGTAGTTGTAGTTCCAGTGAACTAACAATAATACATTTGAGCTGATTACTACTGGCGGACGAGATGCAATGAAATACTCTTATTCCCCTATCGTCGTGTACCGTAGCCAGGGGTAGAAACCCATACGTCCAATTGGGCACACACTTTCTGTGTCGGGTTCTGATTGGTTGGCATGAGGATAATTCCCCAGCGGTGTAAAAGCTTACAGTGCGGTCGCTCTACTGTTAATCTCTCATGCGGCAGAAGCCTATGATCGCACTAGAAGACAGGAGCAAACAGGGATTGGCGCAAACCCATAAAAGTAGAAAAGAATTGCCTTCTATCCCGAAAACAAGACGAAGTTTCCTCAAGTAACATTGAGTCTAATGGTTTTGCTATAAGGCGAATTGACATCCTTTTTACTGTATTGCTAGCTGTATCCGCTAGAGGTTTCGTTCTATTCTATCTCCAATAGCAATGCGCATTACCGGTAACAATAGTTTCTGGAGCGCATTTTTAATTATAAACTGATCACACTTTTGCTCAATTATCGTTCATGTAATGGTCTACTTTGATTGATCAACGATTTTTCATCTCAGATAGTGGCATGTATACAAGCTACAGAGTTATCACCTGTTAAAATACTGAAAACTAATAATTCATCGGTGCTTTAGTAGCACCACCGCAATGAGGCCGGACCTTACCGTGGTGCCATGGTTTGTGTGCCTCTAAGATCCATTGAGCTATAATGGGTGGTGCATTTTTGCACCTTCAGAGCCACTCATATCAGATTGGTCAATGGTTAGGGGCCAGACAAACTCAGCCTCCTGGTCCTCCAGGTTGGGGGTTGGAATGAGGGTGGCTCCTTATTCCTTAAAACGGACTCCTTGTAGCCCAGCGCCAAACCCGCTGCCTTGCGGTCAGGTTTTTGAACCAAAGGTTTTGGTTGATAACCCTAAACGTTCTTCTGTCTAGGTCTGGGCAACCTGACAGTATCCTGCCCACGCAATACAATGAATCACACTTCAAACAAATTTCTGTTGCTCTGGCCACCGCAGAGTATAATCAACTGTACCCTATCTGCTGCATCGGGCAGGGTGAATAGGGGTTTGGATGTTACTGCTCAAGCCTTCCCCTCTTGTGCTTTTTCACCCTTATCGTCCCGTACCAGCTTCACTTTTATCCCCCCTGTTTTTAACCCGCCAATTCTCGGCCCTCCCCCATCTTGCTTCAATAGTCGCTTGCCTTTTAGTTTCAACTCACATGTGAACGCGGAGCGTCATTCCTGCCCTGTCAACAGGCCCATGTCCATGCAAGAGGTCCATTCCAGTTCATTGGCTTCCATTTGGAGCCCTCGATCCTCCTTCAGATTGGCATGCTTCAATGTTCGCACATTGCTTCAGATCGGTCAACAGGCAGCACATGTTCGAACATTAGAGACCCTCTCAATTGATATCTGCTGCTTATCGGAGACCCGCCTACAAGACTCGAGCTCTGTACTCACTCTGCGATCCCCTTCAGGTGACACTAGCAGCACTTTCTCGTTGCGCCTATCCGATGACGATGCAGCTTCGAGCACCGGCCAAGCCGGTGTTGGTATTGCCCTGAGTCCCCGGCTGAAGCTACTCTGGTTGATTGGATTCCAATCAGTAGCCGGATGTGTGCGGTCCGATTAGCTGGCTCGTTCAAAGCTTCGAAGTCGCGTGGGACTAACAGGTGTCTATTCGTCATCGCTGCCTATGCACCGACAAACTGTAGCGATGACTCGGTAAAAGACGACTTCTATCGTCAACTGAACGAGCTCCTTAGCCACAGAAGAAGCTCGGACACTGTAGTGCTGGCTGGGGATCTGAAAGCTCAAGTTGGAAAATTATCCACAGATGAGCTGCATCTGGGCGGCCAACATGGTATAGGCTCCGGTAATGATAACGGTGAGCGGTTACTTCATTTGTGTGAGGATGCTCGCTTATTTCTTGCGAGCACTAATTTCAGACACAGCACCCGCCGGAGGGTGACTTGGCGCCCACTAGCCTCGAACCAGCTATGGACGCAAATCGATCACATTGCTATCAGTTACCGCTGGAGAGGCTGCGTCCAGAACTGTTGCTCGATTTGAAGCACAGGTGTGGACACTTACCATGCACTTGTATGTGCTGACATTCGGATGCGTTTTGGCGGACGCTCACGACGATGTTGTGAGTGCATTGACACCAGCCGACTGGCGAAGCCAGCTGTTTTGAATACCTATCAATTACGCTGTCATGTGAGTCGGATAAACGCTCACTGGATGCAACTGAAGCTCACTGGTCTCATACTCACCAGACCTTACTAGCAGCAGAAAAATCCTCATGTAGATTGTCTAATCGCCAACATGGACATTGGGTCTCTTCACATTCTCTGGAACTTATAGATGCTCGCCGGCATATTCCGGCTTAAAGCGAACACAATGAAACTCGCAAAGAGCTTCGGGCGAAACTCCGTGCTAGCCTGAAGACAGACCGCGAATCCTGGTGGTCTAATCGTGCATCAGAGATGGAAATGACCGCTGCCCTTGGTAACCATCGTAAGCTATTCCTTTTGATACGGAAAACGGAAAGCAGGAGACCTGGTGTTAGTGAAACTATACGTGACGAGAGTGGAGAGCCTATTCCCAACTCATCAAAACGCTTAGAGCGTTGGGCGGAGCACTTTAAAAAGCAATTTAATTGGTCGAAATTGTTAGATTTCTCGCCGGCCAGTGATCGCCCTACTCCTTGGGCTGTCCCTTTGGATCCACCCTCTCGCTCAGAAGTCCAACGTGAGATCAAACTCTTGAAGTTAGATAAAGCCGCGGGACCAGATGATCTTCCTCCAGCCCTCTTCAAATTCGGGGGACCTGCTCTTGTGCATGATTTACGTGAGTTACTAGTCAAACATTGGGAGCAGGAAACTGTCCCAACCGATTGGAGCCGCTCCGTCATAGTCCCAATTTTCAAAGGAGGCTCACGATCGGAATGCGGCAGCCATAGAGGAATCAGTCTGATCTCCATCGCCTCCAAATTGCTTGCCTCTGTCATCCTTCACAGGCTGATTGACACTCATGAAAGCCAGATTCGTGAAGAGCAAGTTAGATTCCGACGAGGTCGTGGCTGCATTGACCACATCTTCACCTTGCGTCAGTTGTTGGAGCACCGTCACATATATTGGCGGCCCACCGTTGTCGTGTTCCTCGATATCAAAGGTGCATTCGATTCGGTGGACAGACATGCACTTTGGGACTGTCTACTCAGGAGAGGTGTGCCCGAGAATTATATGAATATTATCCGATCAGTATATGCTCGTAGCTCGGGCAGAGTGAGGGCTTACGGCAAGTTGTCGTCACCCTTTAGTATCTCCAGCGGCGTGAGACAAGGATACCCGCTGTCACCTCTCCTCTTCAACTTCGCTGTTGACGAAGTCATGGAAATCGCGTTCACAGGACACGAGTTAGAAGGTGTGGAGCTACTCCCAGGAGAACGACTTCTTGACTTAGAGTATGCTGATGATATTGCCCTAATCTGTGACAGCTCCCAGACTTGCCAAACGGCACTGGACAGACTAGCACTAGCTGTCCGTCACTTCGGGCTTTGCTTCGCACCCTCGAAATGCAAAGCGTTCCTCCAAGATTGGTCTGGACCGCCCCCTACGCTGACCCTTGGTGGGGATCAGCTAGAAGTCGTTCAAAAATTCAACTATCTGGGAAGTTGTATCAGCGCCCGTGGGATTGAAGATGAGATCACGAACCGTATAGCAAAAGCTCGGGGCGCTTTTGCTAACCTTCGCCACTTATGGCGCCGGCGCGACATCACTCTTGCCCTGAAGGGTAGAGTGTACAATGCAGCAGTACGTTCGACCCTACTGTACGGTTGTGAAACCTGGCCGCTTAAAGCAGCGGACCTGAAGAGGCTAGTTACGTTCGACCACCGGTGCCTTCGTAATTTAGCTCACATTTGGTGGGAACACCGCGTGAGAAACGAGCGTGTCCGACGCCTTGTTTATGGCACAGGAAAAGGAACTGAACTGAACAGCATCGTTATTGCACGCGTCAGGCTCCGATGGCTCGGCCACGTGTTACGCATGCCAACCCGCCGACTCCCGCGACGTGCGTTGTTTGCGCGCCGAGGATGTGGATGTAAGAAGAGGAGGGGTGGCCAAGCGATGACTTGGTTCAGAGGAATGATGGCCCTCACTTCTGAGCTGGCCTCGGTTGGAGCGTCTCGACTACATGGTTGGGGTCCGAAAGACGATGAACACGTTTGGTTGGACACACTTGCTGATATGGCTAGGAGCCGACCTCAGTGGCGTTCGTGCTGTGGGTTTCTTTGTCCCACCCCATCCCTCTTAGCCTCCCCTCCACCCACGATCTCATTATTTAACCTTATATGACATTAGATAGTAATTTTTTGATGCATAGTAGCCGGCAGGTAGCTTACCGGAACGATGACCATCTGTTACCGGTAGCTCAGCCGGCTTGCCCCAGTTGAATTCTATTTTTTCTTTTTTCTGTGTATTGCGGCACAGTAGCTGAGGTGTTCCCCACCTCTAGATAACGTGTGTGATGATGATGATGCTTTGGTAGCAGCTTATCAATCCGAGATAAGCTCATCGGCCTTTCGGTCTGGAAACCCTGTGTCAGAGATTCCCTAGGCTTTCAGCTAATCTAGCTGCATTTTGCTAGTGACTATCTTATTATAACATATCAACGATTTCCACTTTCTATTTGGTTATTATAGTTGGTGACATTAAACTTCTACCTGAATGTTAACAGTTTTTTAAACCTATGTATGAACCTTCACTACCAACATAACTACTTTACCGGTTTTTATCATGCCAACTTGGAAATTCAATGATTCATCATCCATAATTAGAGAAATGGCACCCGTATTATATATAACTACAGAGGTGGCATCATTTCATAAAATGTATTTCAGTAGATGGGAAATTTTACTCTTCTTTACGAATTTAATTAAGGCTAATTAGGCTTGATTCCACCAGATTAAACGCACACCATAGCGTAAATAGCAGTAGTTCTTTCTTCGGACTGAATAACCATGCCAATTCATAATGGCTTTGCTGAAGGCCATTACTTTATCCAGTCTTCTTAGGTGTGTAATGTTGAAACCGGAGAGCAACGGAAACCCAAATAATTCAACTTGATTTCAAAACGTTGGCCGAACAGGTTCTGCTATTGTCCCAGTTTAGCTGGTTGTTAAGTCCAAACATTGTAATAAGTAATAGTACAGGAACGAAATCAACGTAGACTAATTCTTCGCTTGCACTCACTTATAACTTCCATGTGCACGTCCCTAAATTCCGTTTGTTATCAAACGATTTACTTGGGCTTATACACCAGTGGACTGGAAAGGGCTCAGACAGCTTCCGCGATCCTCATGCCGACCATCAGCTCACTGTATTTATCTTCGATTTAGACAACGCACTTCTCGATTTTAGGATGTCACGTGAAGTAAACTTTCGCTCCATGGATGACCGATCTGCGATAATGCATGTGGCTCGTGAGCTAGCGGAGCTTGGTGATGAGATTGATGAGATTTTCTCAGGGTACACTCTCCATAGGACGGCAAACGTTCGGAATTCCGTCCAGTGGACAGGACCGCGAATGTGGATGAACGAGAAAGCAACTGTGGATAGACAGCCAGTGAGTTTTCTCACAATTCATGCTAGCAAGATATAAGAAAGCGTTGTTACGATATATATATATATCAGTGAGTCGAAGATATAGCTTCACATACGGTTATTCGTAAACACAGCTAAGGGACGTGCAGTGCGGTACTTGTTACAGGATGCCCTTTCGCCCTGGTCAGTGTATTAGTCACATAAGGCTTAATGCAGAAGTTTACACATCTATATTTTCTGTGAATCACGTCAATTGCCAGAATGCATGCAAAGACAATACCTCACTCTCAAATAGTTCTATGGAGCGAACATTTTGGAAGCACGTGCGAAATCGTTCATAGCAGGTGATGCCATTTTGATGGCCAGTGCATCAAATTTGAAAGGACACAAGCATGAATATGCGACCTTTAGCTTTCAAACACTCGCGATATATATATTTCAAGTATTTCAAGCGTTTCCTGTGGAGGCTTAAGTAGAAGTAACTCATGATTGCATAATAGGCAAGGCTTTGCAGTTTTCAACTTCGGAGGTTATTCTGAATCTAACTAACATGCGCCCATGATACTACGTCTACCACACTTAGCGTTTGTGCTCCACCTACAAAAGGGAATATAACAAGATTCGCAGGTAATGGCCGTGAGTCACATCTATGTATAACAGGTTAGTCACGGGAAGGAGGATGGTGAAATATCATTCACAAAGTATCCAAAATCCGGCTATTTTGTGGTTCCGCCAACCAATGTTAGCCACAAGCGCCAAACCATAACTTCATTGGATTCAGCAAGTGTCGGGTGTTTTCCAAGGCAATCAGGATACGTGCAGAGTGTTCTTAATTAGTCATTAGTGATATTCGCAGCGGAGTCAAAGCATTATTCCACACGTGCTATTTGAACTCGTTATCATTCACTCTCTTGAACGTCTACATTAAACCTTGTGAATAATTATCCTCATTTTAGTTGCAAAGTGAACAACAACTGCAGCCAAACTCAGCACTTTTCACGAGAACACTCAAAAGACTACTTATGGCAGCCATTTTGTGTGCTTCTACATCTGAGATGATTGATAATCACAGAAAGCTGAGAGGATAGAAGGTCGGGCGTCGTAATCCAAACTTGCAGAGGATGCTCCAAAGAAGTGCTTCAAGGTCAACTCCCAAACTCATTCAAGAACTTGAGAATGCCAAAAATATTAAGTTACCCAGGTACAGCCTAGCACAGAGTAACATACTCAGCCGAAGTTAGATGATGTCAACATGCATTTGTGAACCATTATTCATTAATACATGCTTATTGAAGTGGGCTGGTCATTATTTTTCCCTTACCGTATTCACTATTCCTATAAGCAATAGGTAATCATTTCACAAAGCGGAGCAACATGTTAGGTCTAGGTCTAGCTTATGATAGCAAGAGTACAATACGCAGCTCAAATTTTGCACCTTCTGTTGGCATTATATTTGAATATAACCTAAGACCCTATGACTGTCAAATACGAGCCAATGCACTCGATGCACCCACTAATTATTACTGCAGGAGAGAAATATATCCAAGTGGATCATCTTTAGAAACACAGCAAATTTGAGGCTACAATGCCGAATGCCAATTGATGCTCATGGGTAGGCAAAACATCAAGGGTCAAAGTAAAGTTTGTCTGAATTCTTGGGATTTATGAGAGAGATCCTTGGCCCGAGGTTGCAACTGAAATTTGCCAGACGAATGCTAGTCAGCGGAAATACAGGTATTGTTCTTTGAATTGCTCGGTAAAGCCAGCGTAGCAAATAACCTCTCCAGTAAAAGTATGGTGTTTATCGATTTTGTGAAAGAAAAGAAGTTCAGTTTAGAGACAAATAAATGCAACCAGAAAAGTGCGGATTTCGTATCTAGTGAGATGAGACGTATCGCTACATTGCACGCGGATTGTTCAGACTACTTATATTTTGGCTGCACTGGCGTATTAATCTACCTGGATATGAAAGCAGCTCGGAATCCATGTATTTACTGCCGATTAGATTTGGATCTCCCGTATGAGATTTCCTGAAAAACCACATAGCCCAAAGTTTAATAATGATAATCCGAACGTCGCTCCATCGCAGCACAATGTTATTTGCTTGTTAACCTTCCAGTAACCGAAGCAATTTGCGTAATTATTATATTTATTCACAGGGTAATTATTCTCCCGCTCAGCCATCCAAATGTGGTTATCTATGAGTCTAGCCATTACTACTTTGAGAGGCTTAGCATAGCGCGTCCATCCATCGCGGCATGTGATGGCGGACGGCAATTTTACTACGGATATGCGTACGATAATAAAATTAAAGTACAACAACTCTAGATAAGCTGACAGTTGAAAAATGCAACCTTTCCTCTGGAAAAGTATATAGCCATTCGCGCCATCTGTCATACACCCTGTCGTCTGTTCCTTCTCTCCTTTACATACATCTCGCCTGTTACGCATCATCCCACAGTCGTTACCCGTGCACGTAATTGCGCCCACAAGGCGTTGTACGGTGCACACGTCATTGCAGGATGTTCTAGAAGTGCCTGCATGACTTCGCTTGCAGATTGTGGTTTTCGTGGTCTGTCTGCATATTCTCAAGTTCGATAATTTATATTCTCAATGTGTGCCTTGTGAAGACTCGGTTGTTTACGCACTGAGTGGCTATTGATGAGCTTGTCCATGTTAAATGGATATCCCTTTCTATAGTAAATTATACACTTTAGGTCTAGTTTTAACTTGGCCCGGAAGTTTACGCGTTTGCCAAAAGTCCCAAGTCCATTTTATTCCTGGTTCCATTCATTAGTATCGTAGAATACTTCCGGATTACATATTGTGTGAAACACTAATTTCGTTCAATGAGCCTTTCCTTGTGATTCCCACTCCTGTGAAATGAGTGCAACCACTTAATTTTTCATTTTCCGATACAGCCGGAATTTTAGTTTAAGGCATATTTATCAAGCTAGCGTATGAATGTGGCGCGACATTCTCTAAAATAAGAATGCTAAACATGAGAAAACAAAGAAGAATGAAAGCAAGCTATTAAAACTTCTCACAATTAATTCCTTGACCAAAAAGGCGAAAGCGAAAGGCGGTAATCAGCTTACACCTGTAAACGCAATGAAACTGTGTCATACTAAATTCCCAACTAATGGATTTATGCTTTTAATACGCGAACTTCTCTGCTATTCTACATAAGTCTATGGTGAGTCCAACAAAACCATTTTACTTTATTTTACACTTTTATTTGCTCAATAATTTACATTCCACGGGACTTGTTAATCCTTGTTTTCTGCACATAATACGCCATTGTTCTATTGGGATTGCAACTTTTGATACACGGGCAAGAAACAAATATTTAGAGCATTGATGCAACGGAAACTGAATGTAATGCTTATGCAGAAGATGCGCGCAAGTTGAAGGAATTAAAAAGCAACCACTACCCAACCCTATAACATGCATAGTAACCTATAATTCGGAGGACGGTCTGTGGCCTGTTACGGCTGACCATGAAGTTTCAATACGTTTGTACGGCTAAAATGTTGAAAGCGAGCTGATTTCTTCAAAAGATGCGAAACAAAGAGCATAGATTGCAAAAGTGTTAATGCGTTCTCATCACAATTATGTCGCTTCCGTTTAATTCGTTTCCTTAATTTCGCGGATTTCTTCTCTTAGAAATCAATGATGCAAAGTTACAACTGTAAGCAAAAGAGTTGGATATGCAGTAACTTCTTACCGGTTCAGAGCATTAAGAACTCCACTTGTTCAGATAGTGAAAAGAGGATGGCGTGAGCAAGGGATGAATCCAAAAATAATTTCCCTGCATTGGGGAAGCGCAAGGGGCGTCGAATTCGTCAAAAACGGATGGATGGAACAATCGCTTGACACATTGATGGGAGTTGAAGCTGATTTAAAATGAGGAATGCTGTCTGTCATAGATAAGTTGACTGACAAAATATGCAGAAGATTTCAACAAATTAATGAAGGTCCAAACAAATATACTCTTCTTACACCGTCAAATCTGCTTAATGGTAACTACGACTATTCACTTAGTGAAGTTGAGGAGGATATAGAAAAGAATTCAGTTTTGCCTACAGGAGTTTATCGCAGTATTTGCGAAAGCTTTGAAAAACGACAAAATCGGCAGACTGTGAACTTATGTTCTTTATATAGTAATACCACCATTGAGTAGCTACAAAGAATATTATGATCCCGCTGGGCATCTTTCTTACACGAGCTATTAGCATTGCATGATGTGAGCGTCTTTTCAAAACTCAATATTTTGAAAAACACCTACAATGAGCAATGAATCAGACGTAGCTCACATGCTTATTTGTTTTTTTCTAAAGCGAGGGAATTGCCAATGAACGGAAATTTAATGATGTTTTCAAAAATCTTACTACCAACTCGGACAGCAAAAGCCGTTGTTACGCTGATGATTAAATATACTGGCTCTGGCTAATGCGACATCTGGTCGTTAGCCGATACCAAGGAACTTGGGTTTTAGCAGCCATGAGCTTATCTGTTTTGTGGTTTGAGATGCTTACGACTAGGAGCAGCAAACTATTATGCATAGTTCTTTTGATGAAACCAGTATTAGCTATCCATTCATCGGTATAGTTGGAAAGGAGTGATTTGTGCATAGTCGAACTCGTATCTTTGATCTCATCAACTACTGCTAATTATTACTTCGATTTTGTGATTAGGGTTTTATTCTAACTGAATTAATTTTATGTTGAAAGCTAAAAGCAAAGCTTTTTGTCTACTCGATAATCTTTACCCAGAAATAAGTCACGGGTTTCATGATTAATTGTTTCAATGGAAGCAATCATAAAATAAAATTTCGTGCTGGCAACAAACCGTAACAGGCTCGTGACAGGCTATAAGTTTCAGGTAAATTCGTTAATCTAACATTTGACAGAAACGTAGCCAGGCGACTTGATAAATACAACTGCCCGGTGTGTTTGAAATAAAATTCTAGGTATTATTATCAAGTCAATGCCATTGCGAAATTGATCTACCTAAATTCCTCAAATTTCTATTGTACTTTGAAGATATTACGTGTAATCTTCATCAGCACCCATTGGAGTTGTAGAAGTATGGTGTGTTTAACTCCCACATTTTCCTGGAATCTTGTGTTAAGTGGACAGAAAAATGCGGACGGATAAAGGCAAATTGTGATACGCTTAACGGACCGCATTTTTTAATTTTGGCAGCAATGTACTCCCGTGGTCTGTGAGCCGCCTTGTATCAAATTCGAGACCGAATCACTTTGCTTGTCCTGTGCATGAGAGCATAATACTCCAGGCAGTTATCACCACCTAAAAGATAAGGCCAATGCAAGCCAAAAAGGTGTTTTTGAGTTACAACCAAATATCTGCAGTCACACATACTAATAACATTTCTTCACTGAATAAATATACTGTTGGAAGTAAAACAGGAATGTGCATCTGAATAGACGTGACCAGATCTTCCACGACTAGCTCGTGTATGCTTCATTCCATGATTACTATTCATTTGTGGTGATAACAGATGCTAGAGAAGCTCAGTCCACGTTTTCAAACATACGTGCTGCTAAGAGTAGAGGAATATTGTAGGAAGCGTAAAAAGTTTTTAAGCGCAACAAACACCCTGAACGCCGTAGATGTCATCTGATGACAGTAGTCCTGTCGCTAAAACCGTGCTTGGGATCACTGCGATTTGTATTACTGGCTATTCTGTTTCTGCTTTTCGCCTGATAAATTGGGAAAATGTAAACCCATATAAATACGCAAGCACTGTTCCCATTTCGAAGTATCGTAGGCGCATTAATATCAGTCGCTAAATAACGGGAAATACGTATTGAACTGCTAAAGTTATTATTGAGCTTATAAATATTGATTTTCGCATATATACGTCTTTCTTGTACATAATTTAGTAAATACCTAAGTGCGAAGTTTTCCACAGGAACAACTTTGGTGCTTATTTGAGATAAAGGTAGACAAAAAGATTAGCTACTATTTGACCGTTAGCTGTTATGCGCAGGTTTTGTTACAACTTATGTGCAGCTGAATAACTTGCACACGATATTTGCTGTGACAGGTTCAGTTATCTCCACTGACATAACACTTAACTCGATACGCAGTTGAAAGCTAAAGAACAAGGTTCATCTGTTCCAACTCACCCATGTTTTGGCCAGCTAATAACAAGGCGATGAACTCAATTAGAAGCAGTCGCAACAAATGCGCGTATGGTACTTTAATAGTTATGGATTTTGAGTCTGGGTTGAACAGAAAAATACAGTCCGTATAAGCAATCAGTATAAATTATGCCACTAAAAAGTATGTTTCATTGTACTGCGATGGATGCGTGGAGCTTTGTAACGCCACTTTCTTCATCGCAAGCTCTAACCTCGTGACTTGTCCCTGATAAAAACCAAACAGTCTAAATAAAGCAGGGGTCATCTAATGGAAGCATGGTGTATATTTTGGTGACTTGCAGGGAATATTATTAGATTCACATGTACGTATGTTAAAACCACCATCCTCTTTGAGGCCTTTATTTATTTATCTTCATTTGAATTGGGTTTGTATTTTCGTCTAAGTTTCGGTATTTTTGGTTTGCTGGGCCATCAATGTCATCAACGTATCTAGCGCCAAACGAACATTCCGATTTGGATATCTAGAAAATGTGTGGAGAACAATTGGGCAGAAATTATGTTTTAGATAGATGAAAGGTAGAAACCACTACTCCAGAGGTGGCACAACATCATATTACATAGTGGTCCCTTATGCATTAGAATCAGCATTTGGGAAATAACTGGCATTGTAATGTTCCGCTTCTAGTCACTCAATTTATTTTAATTGCAAGCATTATATTTACGAGACTATGTTAAACTAATTTGCAATACCATTTATGCGGAATACTGCAGTGAGACTTTATTTGTTTTGATGTGCGCATAGCATAAATTCTGCTTTTTAAATGAGCTGCTTCGATACAACAGACCGGGACTTCCAGAAGTAATGTTCAGGTTGCGTTACAGTTAACAGCAAGTGGGGTACACAAACACTCCAATTCGCCTAACATGCACATAATTAAAACAGCCAAAACCTATTCGGCCTTCCGTTTAAAAGGTGCTGCTGAAGAGAATTCGAGTAATTTGACCATCTAGTAACAATAGCAAAATGTGCACTGCTGTCTAACATCGTATTTTCGGATTGTACCAAACTGGGTTTCATTCCACCGGAATCTGTACTATTTTCTCGCACGTCGTTCATGCGTATAAATCACTAGGACTATATAGGCAGTCATCATACTGCGGTTTCTAGTGTGTGCTGGCGTTTCGTATTTAATATATTAGCTGAATTTTGGTCCATTTTGTGTACTTATACCGAATGACACACCGAGAATTTGAGCGCATTTCTTAATGCATCATCAATACCAAGCTAATAACAGGTAATTATGTTTATGCCGTTCAAGAGGGTGAACAGTAGGGATAGTTCTATGAAGAAGGCAACAAAATTTCCAAGAGGTACTAGGACCATCGCCTAAATGCTACAGCGATCTGTAAGCGTCAAATTATTCCAGAACGCGGCTATATCACACTCTACTTAGAATTCTAATTCGGGCATCCAAAGTAGCCGAAAACTGTTAATAAATCTCATCCTGGAATCCTAGATGTTTCATTTTCCTCAGAATCGGTGCATGTCACAACCACAGAAGACTCCAGCCATTGAAGTAATAATACCGAAAATACATTTCTGAAGCATACATAAACAGATTGTAAATAAATAAACGAACTTAGCCAACTCTCCAAAAACAGCGGATCTCCTTGCTTGTTGCTGACCAACACAGTAGGTGCCCTGAATCTGGCAAATCCTTATTCCCACTGGAGATCTAACAGGGCATAGCTGATGACGGAGTACAGTGTTGCCCTTTACATAACAGTAGTACGTTTGGATTTATGCCAATCGTGGTAGCTCTTATGCATAAGTTAAATAACACTAGACTTCTGCATCAGAAAAATGGTCCCAGATGCTTAGTAGCAGTTGTGTTTGAAGTCGCCTTGGCGTTCGCTGCTAGCAGCCACTACGGAATGGGAGTTTCTATTTCTGTCGACTGTGCCCCGTATCGGTGTTTAAAACAATATTTATATTTAACTTTGACTTAAATCCAAAAGGGAACTGATACTTCAGTGAAAATTTAGAACCGATTTCGGCACTTGATAAACCTAGGCTGCCTTGGTATTCTCGGTGAGACATTTCTCATTACAATGGTAGATACGTTGGATCCACTCAAGCAGATAGCTTATTCGTAGTCATTAGGAATACAGCAGGATAAACAATTCGCTTGTGCAACGTGTTCTAGCAAGCAACGTGATCTATGTGGCATTATTGGTCAGTTGAGTCTTCTAGGGAAGACGGGGTGTTTAAATCGACCGCATACTTTTTCACCGCACTTTAATTCTGCGTCACCTACCGAAGAGATAACGGTATTCAGGTATAGTATGATAGATCCTGTGTTCGGATAAGTTCCAAGGTAAATGAGACCATGATGATTTGTTCACAGTTAAAATAAAGTTCCCGGGATACTGAAACATTTATACGATTTATTCCTCTTAGACAGGGACATTTAGGTCAACTGAAACCCATTATGGAGAGAACTTTTAAGAAAGCTGCCTTTTTGACTGGATGCGAATCCCGATTATTCAGCATAACATTATGTGCTCCTCGCTCCGGAAAGCGGAGCCATTTACCCGGGTAATAACAGTGCTCCCTATTCAATTTTCTCAAACAATTTTACATTGTCAGTGCCAATTCAGTACAATCGAATGTACTTATTCGAAATACTGCAAATGCAACCATTTGGCTACATATGGTTGGCGTTGACTTTACTCGAGTTGTAATAAACTGTAGTGTTCCAGTTGCGTGTAGATTAGTTATCTTCATTTGCAAACGAAACATGAATAGCTTCTTAATCATGTCCTATTTTCCTAAAAGTGCTGGTATTTGATAACTTTAGCACAACGGTGAACTAAACTTGGTAGAATACAGTGTTTAAATTAATAAACATTTGCTAATGGTTATATTTTCTGATGACATGTTTGAAATACCCCGCCATATGTTAGCATTTAATGTCTTTGAAAAACGGAGGTAGCTTTATGGGACAAGTCTAATTTTAGCAAAATTTTATACGTCATTTCCAGAACGGAACAAGCCAGATAAAAAGTAAACGCAATGGATGTCAAACATAGTGCTTATCAAATAAACGGACGCTCCATCAACAGCAGGCGAAGTAAATAATTCTATTGTAAATTCATTAGGTTGACCTGTTTTGTTTTAATACCTGGCGCTACGATCGTAATGTCTTCTGAGTCAGATATTCATATAGGGAAAAGTATGTTAACTGCTGAATCATACCAGTAGAGGTTGCAGTCAAATAAGGGTCACAGGGTTGCGGTCGTCTTATTCATATGCCTATTATCAAGCACATACGGTTTTAAGAATTTAAAATCGACGTAACGCTATACTTCATAAGCATACTTTTTACTCCCACGATTTGTCATCCATTTTTCCTTGCTAATAAGCTTTGCGCTTTGTGTACTACGTGATTCTCAGTGTCTGCGAGGATTAGATAGTGCCTAAAAATGCAGCTTACAGTTCCGCGCTAATGGAATAACGCCACATCAGTGAATATGTCAAAATGAACGCTCATAATCGCGCCTGCAATAAATTAGGTAGCGCAACAACACTTGTTTATCGCAAGGGCGATTAATACTGCGAAGGTTGAACAGGTTATGCAGTAGCGAATATTCTTTAGGCCACATAGCCTTCCAGGACTTCTATCTCAAATCGTCACACTTCATAGTTGCAAGGTCGAATTATAAGAAATGCCCATTTTGCTGGGTTAGTTTTTCGGAAGATAACTTTGTCTACAAGAGCTTTGCCAATAAGCGTTTTATCATTAACAAGGAAAACTGTAAGCACTCATTGTACACTCCTTGCTCAGGCCAGTTATGCCTGTCCAAGCGCTACCACAACCCTACAGCAGTATCCCGGTAATGAGGCACTGCTGTTTCGATTTTGCACACCAGTCTCCGTTCCAACCAGCCCTACATATCGTATGTATCGATTGGTGAACTTGCCTTGTGGCAGCATTTTTACGATGGACAACACTGGCAAATACACATGTACCCACGCGCAGGTATACGGTCATTCTTCACCCATGTATCCGGGGGCGAGGGTTTTTATTATACCAACATCTACTATTAGATAGTTAGCAATTTATTGCACTTTAACTCACACACGAAGGAGGGGCGCTTCGTCCGGCATCAACAGAGTAGAGGGACCAGTGTATTGGGACAGGATGTACCTTCATAAAGTTAAGGGACGCCAATATTCAAAGGTTTGAGAAGGAAAGTTAAATGATAGCCAATGAAATAACCGCGTATATTTATATACATATATATATATATATATATATCATCGTTTTTTCTAACTATGTGAGCTCGTTGATCCTACCAAAAGATATATGCTCATTTATGTGAATGAGAAGATACATATTTAGAATGCTCTCCTAACTTACGTAAACGCGACCTCCTGATTCCGAAGCTAGATGCCAAACAACTGTAACCGTTGAACTTTCATAGGGCGCTATTTATCGGATCAACGAGCTCAAAAAATAAAAAAGAACCACGCTAGCGAATAGTTGTCTTTCTACTCGACACAGTGAGTATTTATCCGTGTTTTACATGTCATTCTGGGCTGTTGAATGACTTCCTCGGATATTAACTTATGGGCGACTGCACTTTACATGATATAGTTCCATTATGTTGTGGTGAGAGGCCTTCATCTTTCACCCGAAGAAATTCGAAACATTAGTCAATGAATAGACTGTGCCAGATTTTCAACTGACTTGTACCAATCGTTCTGTGCTTCCTTTTATTTAAATGAGATAATTGTTACCAAACTGTTCGTGTTGGTTATTTGCGTACATCCCCCTCAAGTTTCTTGAGAGCAAGCGTTGCTTAAGACGATGCCCAAAAAACATGGTGTATTCTGAATGCAATTTAACGCCTTACTTCAGAACTGTTGATTGAAAATTGCTGCTCTTATTTTTCAACTATCTACCATCTGTAGCATGAAGTACAAACGTTGAACAGAAATGAAAGTTTTCCCTGAATCGCATAAACAACCTGTTTAATGCTTGATATCCCGACAAAGTTTAGCTGCTTGAAGTGAAATTTATCAACAGTGCTTATGATCCCTTTAGTGACGCAATTTTGGGTGAAATGAGCAACAGCATTGTCCATCCTAACTGGTATACCAACCTCGGCGATTTTAAATAAAAGACAGAACGTGCCTTACGAAGTCGTTGCGTACGCTGCAGACCCACCTAATTCCGTAATCCGCTTGGGAGCATATATTCATCGACACCATGTTCCTTCGGTATCTTCAGATGTATTACATCTTAAAAGAAGCAGCATGGAAGAAGCCTTCTTCCTCCAAATTGGCTGACACTGCAAATAAATTTGTTTGCATTTACTATCTTTGCTGACAACTATTGATCAATCAACTTTAACAAAACTAACATAGTATTTTGCCCTCTGGTCAAGCCCCCTTGTCAAAATTGTGTAATCCGCATCCGGACAGAATTAACAGCCAGCAAAAATCCTCACATAAGTAGCTCTTGCTCCTCTTCCATTTTAACTACTTTGGCGAAAAGATTGTATATGCTTATGGTTAAGCGCATTGCTTCTTACTTTAAGCAAAAAGCAGCTAGTGGCTTCATGCTCCAACAAACAAACGTTTATGCACTTCCCAACCAAATGCCTTTGCGCACTCTATCTTTTATCTTTCTACCAGCTGTATTCCGCTTATACTAAGAGCGCTCGTTGGCTTCTATGGTCTCTAACATTTTGCAGGAGCGTTTGCATGCATAATTTGAAGCAACTACGCCCGTCGAAATTATATCATCCATCCTCACACATGAATAACAAAGACGTGCTTTTTTCATCGTTCTTCTGCTCAGTCTTACCAGATAACAAACGCGGCTGCGTTGGCTTCGTAAATACAAACTACTCCGAAATCCTTCCATCTACCAATTTGTAGGATTTGTTATTCTCTATCATCGTTTCATGAAAACATAAACAATCCACATCATCTAACGAAACAATAAAAGCTTGTTCGCGCCAAGGAGATAGCATGTCTGAAAATGAACCGAAAGTTGGTAAAAGCACATCGTAATATTTGATCCACGTTGATCGGAATTGACCTTGCAATTGTACTGGATCAATTTTAGTGGCGTCAAACTCTTGTTTTTCAGTATGTTCAGCATATTTCCTTAACTAAAAGTAACTTAACTTAGCTTTTGAGTTTATGTTAGGCGTAGGTCTCGGCACATTACTGTCAGATTGGAGGAAGTCTTGCATGAACCTAGAGAGAGAATTATCCGGTTATTTTAGTTAAAAGCACAGCGTGAACCACAAAATGCACACAATCCGTCACTAGAGAGCTGCTTGATCGAGAGCGCGGAGTAGGAGTAACACTTTTAAATTGCGGAGTGTTTCTGCATGGTTTCTTTTGAGTGAGATCCCAGGCTAGGTAGCTTCCCAACAAATACCGTGGATTCCATCATTAGATTCATAATAAGCAAGTATAATTTTAGCTGGTCAATTCGATATGTAATTAGGTTTGGAAAACGTGGTCAGATTTTCATGTGAACCACGCTTAAACGCGGCACTCGATTGTGTTACACGAGGTCATAATAAGTTTCCAACTGTCCAGTAGTGAATTCCGGTTTGCCTGAATTAACGCACCAAGGTGCAAGAGTATGACAGCTGTATGGCAGAGATGAACCATGGAACGTAGCCCAGGGGCTGGTCTTGTAATGATCGATGTGTAGACAGACCAAACCTTCGGCCTTATGCACATTTTCATTAATGACTGCGAAGCACGTTCACAGGCCAGGGACTGTTGTTGTAAAGGTTGGTGGGTAGGCCAACCTAAACTTTGGCGTTATGAGTGCGAAGCTGTTTAGGTAATGGAGAATAATATCCTTGCCCAGAGCAATGTATGTTTGAGCGGCGTTTGTTTCTGTCCCAGTTGATGACAAAATACAATCGTGTCTAACTCTGTTATGGCTTCATAAGTGGCTTCCAACAAACCGGAAACTTTTATTATGCTGCGTTCTTCGTTACAGTGAATCATACAGCCCGCAGTGCTTTCTCCTCTCACTGCTTTATGCCAGCAGTTCTTAACCGTTTTGCGGATGTTACCCACGAAGCGGGTTCACTATAAAATATTTTCTCTTAATAATTTAGCCTAGAAAGTTAATTACCTATAAACGGTTGCACATTTGCGGTAGGCTACGGAAAATTAATAATATTGTTAATTAGTTTCTGTAATTTAAATAAAGTGTGCAACTATATGGAGCGATTTTTAAATAATCAAGAAGTGATATACGTCAATAAGACGGTGGATTTTGATTAGTGCCAAGCGTTTTTGATAGGTTTGTTGCGGTTTCGACGAATGCACATTGTAAGTCTGTTTCAATTTCATTTGGTTCCCTGCTTTGATGTGAGTGATCCTGATCAAACAGGAAGAGATGACAATGACTTATTTTGTTTCGACCGTCTCTTCCAATTCTGTCGTAGTGACAAGTCTCACTACCAAGTTGCATCCCTACATCATGAACACAAATCTTCAGTTTTGTCAAGTTATTTGCCACTATGCGCTCTACTCTTTACCTGATCAGTTGAGCTATGTTCCTGCTTTAGTTTATATTCACCACTGTTATTCGACCCGGCGAAATACTGCTTAGCCAAAAAGAACAACAATCCAGGCTTGGAAACCATCAAAATTAGAGTATGTGCAACTGAAGACAATTCCACACTGTTCTTGGCAGACGAATGGAAATACTGTGACTGGTTAGCTTCATCCAACTGAATGCCAGACCATGATCATACTCAACAGGAACACCAAGAAAGACTGTAAATCATGCTAGAGGCATGAAGTCAGTGCCGAGTTGTATGGAATTTTTTGTACAAGAGCTAGTAATATTGATTGCGTAAGCCGCAGAATTGGCACATTCAGAGTCGTAAAGGTTAATTGTATAAAGTACTTTCCACTGAGGCCCGAATGTTACTTTTGTGTCCATATAAAATCTCCGCTAAATCTAGCTCACAAAATTCAAGCCCACCTTCCACGACGCGATCAAAGCACACTAGATTTCGGGAATTGTAATCCTCATCCCTCGGGAGAAAGGAGAGCATGGGATATGTCCGAAAAAAACAGTATCCCAGGAATTCAGAGCTCAAATATGGGACAATGGATTTATTGCAAATATAAGAGCAACCGCTTAATTCTTTTCCGTATGTAAAGAGTTGGATCAAAAAATGGATGTATCAAAGCAAAAAACGCTTCACGGTGTAAAATTCTCATGTACGCACTGTTTGGTTCTCTTACGCTTGTCCCAGTAACGTGGTTTAAGACGGGTGTAATGCTTCATCAGGACGAGTTTTATTTCGGACCAAATAGGAGCAGATATGACAAAATTCGTAAGCAAGTTTTATAGCTGGGAAAGCACAAAATGAGTTAAGCTCCGGCAGTATTCCAACTGGCTATACTGTGTTCAACTTCAAATGGTTGTCTTGCAGTGAGATATCGTGGCTGAGTTAAGATGAAGGTCGGCATAGGTGGTTAGTGTCTACGAGGAGTTAATACACAGATATGAAATCACCTCGTAGAAGGCGATATTGCTCACTGGATTTTCTTGGAGTCTTGAGTCTCAAATGCCAACGAGGGTGGAGCGATAGTTTAAAAATTTTGCTGCCCTCCACTGTGTCTTCTCAAGATCAGTAGGTTATGATTATGCCGGAGGTGACAGAACCGAATGGCGTACTCAACGTGTGATCTCACGTAAGCTTTGAGAGTTTGCAAAAAGAAGGTAGAATCAAACTGGCCAAATGTCTTCTGCAGTAAGCCCAGGTGAACACTGGCCTTTCTCATTTCCATCCCAGCCTGCTTTGAGTACCGAGATCGTCCTGCACGGGCACAAGAGCACTTTTATAAAAAGCTAACTGCAGGAAATCTTCTCCGTACTCGATTTTGATAAGTGTTTTGGTGGCATATGGTAATATTTCTGCACTTAACGGGATTAAATTCAAACATATACTGGGTCGACCAGTCGTAAGCCCTGTCGAGATCCCTTTGCAGTGCCATTTGGTAATACGTTAGTATGATTGCTTTATTAATCTTGGGGTCGTCCGTAAAGATTAAGAAGTTCGACGATAATGCTCCCGCGAGGTCGTTTATGGAAGGATGATTAACCATGTTTCTAGTACCGAAGCATGAGAGACGCCAATATCAACCTCTATAAGGTCGGAGAGAGTGCAACAAATACACACATTAAAACGCCTTTTGAGTTGTAATGAATAAATTCAGCCCAGGATATGGTCACCTATCCCGTAGTCCCAAAGCTTGTGAAGAAGCATCTGGTGTCTAAGGCATTTGAACTTCTGCGAGAAATCATGGTAATCGGCTTCGACTCCTTCTCCATCATCGACGGATGGCTTCCAACTAGCACGTGGTAAAAAAAGATTCGTGATACCTGAGCGATTTCGGTGGAATCCAAGTTACTTGTACACCATGATATAGCAACTTTCAATATATCCCATGTATGCATCTGAAGAGAGGTTCAATGATTTTAACAAATACAGGAAGAAGAGTAATCGGGTAATAGCTTGTGGACGCTGCACGATTTTCTCGCTTGTAAATGGAAGCTGATTATTCCAAACTTTCACATTTTTGTAACCTGCATCTCGTCCAGCCAGTGCTGGGAAAACTGGGGCAAGCTCGTTGCAGCTACCATCAATTACTTGGGGTGTACGCTATTCGGACTAAGTGAACTGTACTCGCGTAGTACCAGCCGTCTTTTCAGCACATCCGCCGCTGCGTAGGAGAGGTGGGTAAGATCCATTGGTAATATGATTTATAATTGTGATATGTAATGGTGATGCGCTCTGGAAAATACAAGCGAAATGATGTCGAAGAGCATTAGTTCTTTTGGGCAGTTAGCTCCTGCACCCTGAGAGTGTTTACAGGAGGGATGTTAAGCTGTACGCCGCAAAGATTTTTTTTGTAAAATAGCTTCCGGTTATTTCAGCACTTCTTCGCTAAATTATGTTGGTGTTTTAATGTATGCGGGCCAGTTTGTCATAGTGGGCTCGCTCATTTATGCCTTCACTACATTTTCCCGCGTTTGCATCGAATTTTAATGCTTCAAAAGTTAATATTTCAGGGCCATAATTTTTCAAGTCCTGCTTCTCAGGAAAGACTAGATTTTAAGCTAGGAATAGCAGTCTGTGAAACATTTGTTGCCAATCTGCTGAACTGATTGCCGAACTTACTCCAAGTGACATACTGAGCCTATCTGCCAGAAACATCCAATCAGTGATTTGATATGGTCTAATAAAATTTTGTGATGCTATTATCCGGATCTCTTCGATTTCCCTATTGGACTGTTCAGCATAGCATGTGTGGAGAGAAAGCAATGTTACCTGGTCACGTCGTCGTAGAGTGCTACTCACTGTCAAAGTGTCGAACATAAGATCACCATTGGTGAAAAGTGGGTCCAAAGTTGCCGGTTTTTCCCCTTTCTGGATCGTTTAGGGAAAGTATCTTGGTTATGGACTGTTAGGTCGACGACTAGTTTTGGTATTACGGCCTTAAACTGCTCCTTAGGTGAATCCGGGGCATTTAGTGCATGCAAGTTATAGTCTCCTACAAGGCGGAAGTAACAGTTAGGCTTAACCAGAACGGTTTTTATTGCAGAATATGGACGGTTATCTTTTTCCGGAGTCGATATGCGAGGACGATGTACGAGGGCATCTCAACATGTATGACCACATCTTAATTGCAGGCCGTACCAGGGTGAGTCTACAACTGGAAGCCATGGGTAATCAACCAGTTGGAAACATGGATTACTGCGGTAGTACGACATTACGCAGCCTCCCCTACTTGGTTGCGCGTTACTTAGGATGGACATACCTAGTGGGACGATCTCCACCCCCGTGATTTTATCGTTCAGCCAATTCTCAGTTAACAAATCAGGTCCATAGACATTGAGGCTTGGCGAGAATGAAGCTCGGCCAGTTTGTTGATTAGGTTCTGAGCATTAATATACATACAGGAGATTATCTTGAAAGTTAGAGATATATCTTATGGTGTGAATGATAATCCGACCTTTTGTCAAACATTGCGAAGTCGGTATATAAACATTTTTGGTGCACTGCTGACATTAAAATTTGAGCCGCTTCATAATGATTGGTAGAATGATGATAGGACAAAGTTCCGGTTTTATTAAGTATTAGGAAATTCGTTGTCCCCTCAAAAGTCCATTGTGCCTCAGTGGGCTGCTTCGAAACTAAGACTTATTTGAGTCACCGCCCAAAATAGTTGACGTGTTTCTCGAAAATATTTGCTCCGGTGTTGAACGCTTTTTTTCGCAGATCTGAGGAAAACTTCTTATGCCACTTATGTCAGGTGGCAAGTTCACTTTCTAACATGTCTTTGGACTGTAGCACAACTTTCTTCTCCTTTGGGCTTCACCCTTTTACTTTGATGGGGAAACTAATCTTGTGATCAATTTGGCGATCACGTTGTCAAGTGAGAGCTCCTGGCGGAGGTAGCGCCATTCTTCTAAATCACGCGCCTGAACTTCACGAACATCAGAGGCTTGAAGCTCCGGCACGACAAGAATAAAGATAGAAAATTATTTGTTCCGATGGTGCAAGTCCTCAGGATTCTGTTTCCTTCGTTGGTGCTCGCTTCATGGGATGCCGAAGAAACTTCGAATGTTGAATGATTCAGTCCGAATGCGAGCGGCTGACATTAGAACTGTCTCAATATACTTCGCTTACCGTAGCCTCATATGTAACAAGAGTAGGTACCTCTTAGAGGATTGAATTTGAGTGCCGTACACTAAGCACCTTACTAGCAGGTTTAGCTTGGACTCCTTCTAGTAGACATATTAAATACCACTGTTTTCGGTCGTCCAACATTTTAGCTTATTTGGAGTTCGCGTTACTTAGCGAATACCATAGTCTATGATTGTCAGCGGTTTGTGGGCCCGTCTTGAGTTAACCAGTTTATGGGGGAGTGGGGACTTTGATCTTTAGTGGGGTCGTGGGAACATATGCGGCTTATGTAGCGACCTGTGTGATCGTTTCTGATGTGGCCACAGAATTTGCTCCTGGTGCATGGGCGGCCGCAACGGACGTGTACGTAGTCACGCCTACAGCGATATACTGTTTGTCCATGTATGCCGGTACAGAGTGCTCCACAGAGTTTTTCTAATGCAATGCGCTAATTTGCCGTGGTTATTTGCATTGGCTACTGTTTCTTAAGGGTATCGACTTTAGCCTGAGGTTCGGAAGTTACTCGGTTTTACGGCCAAAGCCAGTAGATCCCCCATGATTCGCTTTAGAATAAAATACATATGAACGCCAACAATATAGAACAATGGTTTATAGTGTCTAATAGAGCACAGGCTTGACATGTCGCGTAGTTTGATAATAAGAGAAAATGAGATTGAAATTAAAATAAGTGAACCAAATAAAACCCATCGGTGGATCAATCGGGTACTGGCCAATAGATGGTGGGTTGTACGAGTGAGATAGTTTCGGGCAAAAGGAACAAACAAATTGTTGTGTTCAATACTCATTTCAAATAGCAATCCGATTGCTCACCCCTCTACCAAGGTTTACGTGCCACACAGTGGGTCCTAAAGCAAAAGAGGTCAGTTAGCCTGAAGATATCCAGGATATCCGCTCATGTAACAAACTGTAGGGAGTTCAATTCGATTTACAATGGTTATCGGAAATTGGACACGGTGGGGTTACAGACGACTGCTTTTGGTAATGCGTTCCAAGGTTGGCTGATCTAGAGGGAGAAATGCCTTCGTCGACAATATAGACGACTGTATTGTTAACTTAGTTTCATTATATTTCCTTTTATATGATTCTAAACCCATAGCTGTTTTAATGGCTGAGCAGCCCTATGGTTTCTTGAGCTAAACTTGTTGGAACAAGTCCATTTCTCCAGATTCACATAAATCAGGTAGAAATATTTAGCTATGAATTTGGTCCATATCTGAGGATTTATTCAAAAGGGTAAAATTGATTTCGTCACTCACTCTCCTCGAAAAAATCATGAAAGGCAGCCTTGCTTGTTTAGTTCCCAGTGTGTCTGTCGCAAAATACCGGCGTTAATGCTTCTTTTCACTAATGGGATATGACAATCCTTGGTTACTGGCTTTACGATGGACACCCACGAAAATCTGTTTTTCAGACACCGGCAAAACAAACAAAACTAGAGCCGACCGCTGCTGCAGGATGAATACCTGAATTTAATAAAAAATAAATTTCTTTAAGCGTTGCAAGACAATGTGTCCTACAACCAACAAATGTTCAAGTCAAATCAAGTCAGACCTTCACCTTAATTGACTCAGCTAGACAGAAATTTCAGCCCTAACACTCAGAACACCAAAAGGTAATTACGTGTAGTAGACTTAAAACAGCATTAAAAGAAAATGTAATTTGCAGTACGTCCATATCATGAATTATTATTTTGCCCTTGAATAACATTGTTCGGATCAAAAATAAATTTAGATAGTTGAGGAATAACCGTTGAGAAGTTGATGCGCGTGCAGGCGTACATTGTACTATACTTTCGTTTGTTCGACGTATTAACTATAGAGGGAGATAGTGTACAACACATTGTGTGGCTAATATCCACCTGTATTCTCAAAGCAAATGTTCTACACAAAGTAAAATGGCTAAATACAATATTTTGATTCCAATTCGGCCTTGTAAGGTTACTGCAGCGAGAGAAGGGCTTCAGTTTCTTATCATGTGTTTTGAGCTAATTACTGAACATGAAGATCCGGCTCCGTTTTCGAAGGTTCCAAATACAACCCACCCACATCGATCGATCAGCCGCCCAATTTATCCCGTCAGTTGTGTCGGTCTGCAGGTAAAAAAAACGAAAAACTTGGCTGCGAAAATCGGATTCAATCCAGTGTCGACCCTTAAAGTTGCAGTGAAACCCACAAGAAGCAAGAAATCAGGAAAGTAAATGCAGCAAAACTTCAATGGGACGGCGAATGCTCTTTAGGTAGAGAAATTCGCTACAGTCCTTATGAGGTGGGGTATCGTGCTCAAATTCCACTAGGACACTGTACCCTAAAAGCTTATGGAACTAGGCAGATGAAGCGAGACAGCACAGATAATAACCGCCATGAACAGTCAGCTCAGTTTTCAACTGTTTATGTTACTCATAACGAACTGTGAGATGTTGATAGATTCAGCTGAGCAAATGGTGATGTCAGCATTGCACCATAAGAATTAACACGGCCACTTTCAAACCTCCACGGGCAACTTCTAACTCCGCATCTAGGGCGAAGTAAAGAGCTTGGCGCTCCAACAGCACCGCACCGTCTGTGTATACAGCTCCCATGGACCACTTTAGCCATCGACACCCTCTGTCTACCTTCTTTCCAGTGGTGCAGTGTACGTTAAGTCAGAGGCGATGATGGTGACCCCGATCCAATGCCAATCCACCAAAGAGAAAAGCCGGGTATTTTACGCATCGGTTAACTTAGTTCAAAAGCAGTAAAGAACACCGCTGAATAGGATTGCAGCAATGATCAAAACCGGGTTCTGCGGCTTCCAAAAGCAAATAAACTTTAATGACCGGAAGTTGTTATTCTCAGGCAGAGCTCAGAGCGAACCATTGGAGCTTTAACCGTCGTGTGTAGAAATGGTTCCGAATCCCGGTCTAGTATAATAAACTTTAGTTAATGGAGGACCATAACCAATGGAATTTCATTTGGATCACGATCAGCCCTTCGGCCGAAACCAAGCCGATTAAACGGATCACACGTAACTTAATTTCAACGAATTCAGAGGAAACGCGACTTCTCCGGGCGACACTGAACTCCACTAGTAACATGGTCCGTCATTTGGCTCCGTAATTTATAAGATGAGGTGCGAGCAGTTCCGCACATCCTTTAGATTATAAGTTAAAACGGAAGCAGCAAACGTGGAGAAGTTCGCGAACCCAACGACAAACAGGCGACCACTGTATACGGTGTTTAATGCTTCACTTCCGCACCTGAGGAAGTGAAAGCATATGATTAGGAACAGTATTATTACATCAGTGAAGCCTTCTTCGAAATTATTCTCGCTAACTGCCTGCATAACTAACGGTTTTACCCAACAACAAAGGGACAGCCGAAAACTGATGAAGGTGGTGCTTCAGTCTGAGCTAATGTCACTGCTCAATTCGAAATAGCCGGTCTAAAATCCACAAGCTGGACATTCGTTTCGGGTAGCATGCGATTCGGTGGGGACTGTCAAATCAGTGAATCTCTCCTTCATAAAATTCTGAGGAATCATTGATTGTTTGGTTCTTGTAACCTCCAACGGGATAGATCGATATACACCTCACAAACAAGGCCCGAAGAATCGCGTGAAGACATTTAACACTAAACAAACACAAGGCCCATACTCCTCAAAAGGACCATTGGCTGACGCTTTAACAGTTGGCACAACACCAATCTTGATTTAGCTTCTGCCAACTCACTGTCGGTTACTGAGGAACTGAGTTGCTTGTACACTAAGGCATTAGTAGTAAGTTGGCCGGACGAATAAATCAGGCCACAGTGCCTTTAAATATTGAAATATCTACCCAGACGTAGCTGAGCTGTGATGTTACCGATTTCGGGATAATTCCATTTAGTATATCGCTTCTCCGAAACGTAAATTAGATGCGAGTGGAGAAGCGAACATGTATTACCGAGCACGCCTTTGTCATGAGCTCATAGATGATCCACAAACACCTGTCACTAATATCCTTAGGTGCAAATTATGGACGAGGTAGGACGTATGCCGAATGTCCATATTTTATCAAACTCTGAAATTCACTCGGGAACTGGATCACAGACAAACATCAGCTTTATATTTGGCGATGAATTGTTAATATAGCCATTTCTACATTAAAAAGGAAATTAATATTCATGATTTGGTATTTGCAGCAGCCGATAGTGAATAGTTCAAAGCCAAACAGCAACAGCTAATCTCCATCTCACCCTCAGCTAATGTCATCATCGCTCGCACTTTGTTTAAGTCAACGAACAAGCCGTCGATGTTTAGCCTAGTGTACACCAACGGGGATCTCACGGTTGATGGTCTACATGCGTGCATTCACTAGGTCGCAGTGATCACCCAAGCCTACTGTTTCATTTTTTTGCCAAGTATAATATCCTGATGTAGTGCCCGAATGATCGCTCTCTACCTACCGCTGAAACACACTGCCCGCCCTAGCTGAAAACTTTAGTTGGAAATTCACCTCACTAATCACAAAACTATCAGCACCAAAAGCTTTCAACATTTTCTTTAAACCGTAGCCATTTTAATAAGAATAATTAAGATGGTTACGACCCTAATGGGTCGGACATGGCGCGGTTACTAACTTTCCCAGCTATTAGCTTGGACATCGGGCTTCTCAAACCAACTACTGTGTGTATTCACTAAGTGAAGACAGTTTAACATCTCGGAAGGAGCAGGTGAAGCGATCTGCTTAAATAAAATGCTTCTTTACAGACACTTCAACGGTCTTGGTAAAGGGCAGCGTTGAACCTTGCGGCTTTCTGCGATTGGTGGATACGCACTTACAGAAAGAGACAGAAAGAGAAAGACGGTTAGCGCCTCTATCTTTCAAGGAGTACAAAGCTTGAAATATGTTCATGCTTCTAGCATCCTACAATTAAGCTTATCCAACGCCACATTCACTGCAGAAACACTGCTAAGATGTAGCCATCTTTGCGCAAACACGGCTCTTCTGGAGCGGACAACATCCGCCTGAATGCGCTGTAGCTAATAGCCATGCATTAAGTGGAAGCTTTTCTGGGTACATTCAGCGCAGTATATACCAGAATATGGTTTATAAATTGTAAAATGGATATCATCAATACTCTTCACACGGCAGGAAGTCCATATGAGCCTGCAATTTGTCGCCCTGTAATCCTTCTCACTGTACTTGTCAAGATCATGGAAACGGATATCCCAGAAATATTGCTGAGCTACCTAAAATGCTACGCTATCATCGCATCGGAGCAGCATGAGTTTCTTCAAATCGATCAAGTATCACGAACCTGCTGATTGCACACGACAACTAGACTGATCAGTAGATGGGGGTCGGGAACCGATGATATCCACTTGGAGATTTTAAAAGTGCCCAATCGCTTAGGTCAACGTATTTCGCTTGACAAGCCACAAAAATATAGCATTTGAGATCTTTTATTGGGAGCAATCGCTAAATTTCTCCCTAAACAACAACTGGATGTTATAGTGAGAACATCTTTGTCCGGACCAATTAGTGTGAAGCCCAGTTTACCATATGGTTCGGCATTTGGGCCTCGCGCTTCTTAGTGTCTATTAACGCTCTAGCGAGCTTTCTCATCTAGAAGTTTTGCGCGGATGACCTTAAGATATAGCGAGAGATCAAGGAGTTGGATAAATACGAGTTCGGCCATTGCGAACTTCACGACGTCTCGAGTTGGTAGGTGCGGAGTGCGCTTCTATGCAATGCTAATAAGTGCGCGTTTTTATCAATCGCACATTTCATAGACAGCCTTGGGGCGTACCATCTGAGCATCAACTCTCAGGAACCTTATTTCGGTGCGCGCGTACAGGAATAAATCGATTTTTCCGGACAGCCAGAGTCCGCTTTTATAAGAGGTAACCAGTACCATGATCGTTTACGGAAGACAACAGGAAATTTAGACCCAACCATTTTCTTTCTGAAGCTCTGTGCCTACGGTCCTCCTGATATCAATTTCGTTACGTAAACTTGACAGACTTGGCTAAAGCTTGACGGCGCAGCATCCGAGGACTCACAAAGTTGAACTACGAAAGTTTTTAAGGGTTTGCTTTACCTTCGGCGCTAAGAACAACTGTAAAAACTTGGTGTGTTCGATGGACGCTACGGCGGCTATGTGAAGACCTTGTATTGATAAGCCAACTAATGAGCCTTCCCAGATATGTATGCCTACACATTTTGTAATTCCGCCTGAAAACAAAGTAAGAGGGAATAGCTCGAAATTAGGTCATAAACATTGTCGTCTCGAGAATGCACGAACTTACAACTCACTCCGCGTCTGCCAACCCAGAAACATTTTTCAAACCCATTCCTTTTCCCTAGCTTTAGCTATTTCCGTAAAAGGGTTTGAATATCACACTGAGCTCACTACGCTTTGTTGAATGAAGCGCAAATTTGAAACATTTGATGATAAACTAGCTTCTTTAGAATTACAAGAACACTGACGCATGTACATAGCTGCAGACGGGAGCAATATGAAATTTAACCACAACTGGCACTGCTATATTTACATTGAATTTAATTGTACGTTCTTCCGTTTTGCTTGGTGCTAGCTACTTTGCACCACCAGCTACTAATATATTTATCCAGTCTCCTCACAAAGGCGCCTCTTGTTTTGTTGGCTTACTAAATCTTGGAAATGGCCATTACCTCCTTGATCAACCTACCGGACCTGTTAAGCCTATGTTTTCGCCAGGGGAAAACTGGCACGGCAGATTGTTAACTTGATATCTGCAAGATAGGGGTAGTTTACACTTTTGCGCTATGTGCCTACCACTCGTTCCTCGCCCCCAGCACCAAGCTCTACATTTAAACCGATGCGCGCTTTCACTGTTTTGCACAAGACAGCTAAAGCCCACAAACGTCCGGACATTTATTGGACTAGTCTGAAAGGGTGCTTCCCGCGAATAGCTCTCAAGATGACAAGCCTTGTCGTCTCGGTGGTAGATGATAGCACCGATTCCAGTCATGTGTGGCTTCGTTGACCTCAGTGCTTCGTGGAATCTACTTCAAAGTTTGATTGGAGGACGCCTCACCGGTGGACGTCAGTCGTAGCTTCCCATGACACTTCAACAAAATGAATTACGCATGTTAGCCTCTCATAACGAAACCATCTTATCGCAACCGCCATCGCCCGTCTGTTTGGCATGCGAACGCTCCGTTTTCAGATTGGAACAAATCCACCCACCCTTGTACGTTGGTAGATGTTAAATATGCGAAATGCACATGTAGTGTGTCATGAGTTATGGTGGTTTTAATTGGATTTTCACATGCACTATATATTAACACATAACACTAGTTCCGACCGAAGTATCGTTCTGAAATTCAGGTGCTTGTTAGAATTCTGGTTATCAGCTTGAGAAAGCTTGTGAAAATCGGAATTTCGGGTATCACACTGGTTGATGAAGTAATCCTGGTATAGAAGTGTCAAGTAATGGTACAATTTATGCCAGAGAAATAGTAAATGAGGGGGAAACGCAAATCTACCACTTACAAATCGACCGTTACAACCTGTGTCAAGCTGTACTGTTTCGCAGCACGGTCACTGAATGATCAGCATTTGGCACTCAAGCTACCTAGAAAATGGTTTAGGGAAGCAAACCAGTCACAAAAGTGCTGCATCAATTTGCCTTCATGGTGTCATGCACAAACGTTCCCTAGTCGTGCGACACATATTTCACTTCAAAAATGGCGTATATAAGTTGAGCAAAGTGTAGCGATTTGAGCGAAAGTGTCTGGATCATACGCCAATGATGGCTTCACATGAGTAATTTAATGCCCTGTAGCTAAAGATATATCTCTATCATCATCTATACTGTTGCCTTTCTTATTGATTGTAGATTAGTATCAGTTGCATCGCTGCAAATTAAGAACAACAGAAATTCATTAAACTGCGGGCAACTATGTCACGTTTTCACTGTAGTGATTGCAAAATATTGTGAGAGGTTGGTCTCGTCAAATAGGATGTACGGCTGCTTAATGGGTAGAGGAACGAAACGGTCTTACTACCTTCTCTTGATGTAGAGCATTCAGGCTACTTGAGCTTCTGCAAAAGTCACATGTACCATACGATTATTCGGAGTACAACTTAAGTCTGTTATCATCGACACTGTCTCGAGATTGAAAAGAGTTTTTCCGGAGATCATTTTGTGGTCGCAATTCATCCGTCGGTCTCCTTTAAACAAGTGGATATACATATGTAAGCATTCGAAGTGAATCGGTTACTAAAATACGAACAGTTCTTTTGCGCTTCCTTAAACCCCAGCGGTTGTTGTATCACCAAAGGACCTGCATCTTTAATCTCATGTTTAAACCTACGTACTCATGCATTTGGCGCCAAAAGTTTTGTGATTCACATCAGTCAATGTGTCAACCACCCGTTCGCCATGTATAGGGGGAGATTTTGTGGACCAAACACATTGGCCAGATCTGGACAATTATAATGTGTGAAGTAAAAATGCCAGAGGTGACAGTTCCCTTTAAACAGAAGCCAATCAATACTAACAGTATCGCTGTGCCAAATGAGGAGTGTGGATCTGATCATTGTTGTTTTACTTGTCTTCTTTCAGGGACAGCCCGGTTTCGCCCAGGTACAATGAACCATCGTTTTCGAGATGAATAAACTGGAAGTTACGTCATGATTTATGAAAAGCCCTTGTATGTTGCGTCTCTGTTTTACACTAACTCGCTGGCTACAGTTTTACAAAGTTAGTTCCAGGTGTTTTCTCGTTCGTTAGTTAACAATTAGTAGGAATCGAATTGGAGGAGGGAGAAAATAAGACAGGTGGTCAGGATAAAATCCTCCGCACCATATCCAGAACTGTTGGTCTTAGATGCCTCTGAAAAAGCGGCTGTGTAAGTATTTCTTGGACGAACGCCTGGTTGTGAGGTTAATGATTGAGAAGCTATGGAGTAGATCCACTATTTGATCGCAAGTCATATGTGATTGGTTCGAATCCAGATTGCACCTGTAGACACATTGGAGAATGCACAGTGGATAATGTGTGATCTAAACGGTACGGTGCGATCTGGTTGATAATAAATGCCGTCAGAACAGAGGCGTGAGCTGAGGGCAAGGGGACGGTCCGCTCCATGTAGCATGCGACAGGTTGGTGATACCTTTAGTAGAGTTGATGGGTTGGTGCCCAGTAAAAATGCAAATTTCCAGATTAGATGATACTTAAATATTGTAATATTGCTCTGAAGAACAAGAAACACATTTTCCCCATCTGTCACATCTGCCTGTCGTCCGTTCTTTCTCGCTTTTGCACACATCTGTCCGATTACATATCACACCCCACAGCAGTTACTTATGAACTTAATGCATTGTCAGTTCTAAGGCGTTGAACAGTGGCCACTACATTGCAAATGGTTATATGGTCCAATATGCACACGTGCGAGATCCAGCTTGTTTACTCTGACCTACGTGACCAGTTCAAACAGTCGTAAGTACAGAGCTTTGCACCCTCATTGTGTGCCTTATGAAAACTCGGTTTTTCGTGCTGATCGGTGAGGTCTGTCTTGTCGAATATGGTATCCAATTCCATGATGCAGTAGTTCATTTCCGGCCTTCTTTTGATTTGACTCTGGAGTTCTACTCGCTGGTTAAAAATCCAAATAAATTTTACTATTTACACAGTGCGTTTTATTTTTGTTTTTATTCATCAGTATTGCAGAAAAACTCCTGACACCCTATCCTGTGAGGCACTCGTTCCACTCAGTTATCCTTACGTTTGAATTCACTTTCCAGTGAAAACTTCGCTCTAGTTGTGATTCCCAGCCTGTGAAAACTATATTCTTCTTTGTTATTCCATTACCCGTTGCATTATGGGCACTTTCTTCACATTCACCATAGTGTACTAAACGATCATCAATGCCATTGAAAACGAATGTGCGCTTCAACCTGAGCTGATAATCTGGTCTTCACGGACCTGTTCTGGCCTCATTCAGGACATGCGTCAACATGCAACTGGCACGGAAAATTGTCATCGCGCTTCGTTTGATAAGTATCAGGTATTTTGTATCATGTTGCCCAATCCTCTATAGTTCCACTGTAACTCGCTCCGCCACCCAAGTACGAGAGTCCCTCTAGTAGTACTGTCGGTGACCTCAACCTATCCAGTTTTCTATCCTATGACGTTGCTTGGATTTTAATGTGAGTAAAGAAAATTTTTGCTACGTTTGACTTGTGGTGGTTTTGCTTCGCTGTATTTCTCTAATAAAACGCTGCTTATTGGTTTGACGATAGCTTTTCTACTTCAGGGGTGTTCAAACTTTTCGCAAGAAGGGCTGTATTTTGTGGTTTAAAAACATGTCATGCCTGACGTGTAAATTATAGCGAAAATCGCAAGTTAAAAAGACTTTTTGCACCTTTTATTGTAAAGGCTAAAGCTAAAAACATAACAGCTTTATTTTTCAGTTACTTAAGACCCCATTCAGTTTAGGCACTAGACTGACTTTTCCTAGTTGCGCAAATTAAACGATACATCGTTGCTTTTGTCAGCCTCTGACGTCATTGCATTTTGTACTGCTAACTTCCTTAAATATTTTATATATATAAATACATATATATGGATATGCTGAGGCTGATGTTGCATTCTTGGGGCTTCACCGCAGTTGGGCTAAACCAACTTTCCCCTAAACTAGGTCTTTTTAAACTGGATACATTTCATTCCACTTTATTTGGTTTGTTCTGCCTACCTGAATAATGTTCTATTAACTAGCCACGTTGCTTATGCTAATTGCGCTTATCTTCGGTAATTTTGTTGCGTTTGTAGTATGTTTATGTAACTTGTGAATATTTCTTACTTATCGCGGATTCGTTGCTAACCAACTTACGTCATATGGTAATTTAGGGAAGAGTTATGCCACCGTATCTGTATGCATTAGTCGCGTTATTTTCTTTGTATCTCTCTCACTCAAGTGATTGGCTGCTGCTTGATATCCCCCATGTGGCTGCGCTTGATGTGCATGTTAACAAGGTTCCTACCTGCCTATTACCCACTACCTCGTTCATACTGGCTCCAGGAGACAGTTGGTCGTTGCTGGAGGGGACGGAGTGCACGGTCCTTGTGGTCGTGCTAGGCTCGAAGAGTGGTTTCATGCACTCAGTGTGGAGCGGACTACGGTCCAGCCACCGCCTTGTGTGCACTTGTTTCCCAAATGCAGCGTGCCTGTGTTTGCCCGTGAAGGAGTGTGGGCCGGCTCCGTTGATGAAACGTGGCTCCCATCCACATGACTCCCGGTCTTATTCCTTCGTGTTTACACTGGATATGGGGTGTGTGGATGGAGCTGTGGGTGGTACAGCGCAAGCCACCCATGGTCCCTCTGTAGGCGCAGGTGTCCTGTGGCTGGCGACAGTGACAGGCAAATCCGAAACCGGATGCCTCCAACCATATGATCGTCTGTATGAAAATAATCCAAACTTGAATTACTTACTTCATGGTTTGCCTGCAGGTCAGTTGATATGTTAACGCGGGCCGCATTTGGCTAGCGTGCCGGACTTTGGACATCAATGTTCTACTTGTATATCGGAAACCATAATTCTTGACTAAGCAAAGAGAACTAAACGCCGTTTATATAATTTTGTTATGGAAGCGCAAAATTTTCATCCTAGTACTTTTGGTGTTACTAGTATTTTGTACGTAACACAGTATCCATTCACCGCTTTTATATTTTATCCCGGTAGAAACGCGTTGCGCATGTGCGAAGTAGCAGGGCACTTTTCTGGAAGTCCACTTTACTCGATGCATATGGCAATGAAACAGAGAGTTGTCAATCATGTCCGTGTGTGCTTGCGTGTGTGTCTGTGATGCGTCACAGCGTGTTTGAAATTGTGAGTTTAATTCACGTCTCTCTCCCAGACAAACAGAGTATCAAATGCATATCTAGCGGGCAGCCCTATATTCAGCTCTGAACGGCGTAGAACCGCGTCATTCTTAGTCTTACCAAGTCAAAGAGATAGGACATGATCATTTGACTTTATACTTGTAAATAAACTCTTTAGCTTGACCGAACCGTCATCCTTCAACTAAATAGTGCCAGGCTCCAAGACGTAAGTTAATCTTATGGGTTCCGATAACATGAGCTGCCTTGGTGACTGTGGTTCCCTTGATACGTACGAACGATCCCGGTCGGTGCACAGTGGAAGACATCCGATAAGCGGCTTGATATCTCTGGCAATGCTGTAACTCGTCGGGGTTGTGAAGTTCTGTATGACAATAGTGCTTGTAGAATTACATCTTCCCAAGTTATACCAGACAGACTTATAGTTTAGATGCGCCGTTTTAACGACCCTTGAAACACGTGAAGTTGTAGTTTGACGATGGATGGAACGAAGTAGTACGTGAGTGCCCGATGTAATGTAAAAAGGAATGAAGCTCATTGCTTATGAACTGCGGACTGTAGCCCATCAATATTGCCCCTGACAATCACAAGACGAGAAAACATGTACATAAGCCATCTCATAATACTCGCAGTTGTTACTTATCCACACAAGTAAAAATCCGGCCATTTAATACAAAAAGCACATCGCAAGGAAACATTTCCTTTGATATTGCGGTGCTAAGCTAAACAGGTGCATGGTATCAATAGTCATCTTTGACCACGATGTTAGTGGATAGTCGACAGGATGCATAGTGGAGCTAACCGACTTTGAGCTCTTGCCTGCTCTTTGATATAAGGTACATGCATGAACCAGTTTTTGGATTTATGTAATATTCTGAGCCAACCGAAACATGAAGTTTGTATGAACGATGCCAGCATGGCCTTCGTGAGCACACAGTAGGATCTTCTGTACTAAACTCCGAGGGGCAAGGAATCTGCAGTCACGCACTAAATATCCATCCATAACTAACAATTCGTGACGCAACGCGTAGTATGGACATAGCTCACCTGCTATTTTGTTATTATATGTTCCTCCGTTAAGTAAAACCATTTGGATGCTGCAGATTATAACACCTACTTCAGTCGCATTCTGAAGTTACGCCATAGTCAAAGCTGAGATGCCGTCGCTATTCATTGAAGACCCCACTAACCGGTCATCGCCATCCTCAGTACTCTCCGATTCGTTAAGCAACACCCCAAGCGACCATCTGCAGTCTGATCTTCAAGCGCGGGACAGAATTTGGTATGAAAATCGCATGTTAATAAGCGTGCATCCCAGCGATGCATTTGCAGTCGTCTTATGCCACTTGTACCTCGAGTAAATAAAGTAGTTAGAACTGTCTGGTCTGAACGAAGAGTGAATGGCCTTCAACACAAGAATATATTTCACTTCTTACAAAACAAAACGCGAGCGAAAGAATTAGTTTTCTAGCAAAGTATGAAGGCTTTGATGCGGGCATATTTCTAGAGGGTCACGCTGTTGCACCGGCGTGGCCCACTGGATTTAGCTTTTGCATTTAGAGGATTACTCACAATGACGTAGGCCGAGAATGAGGCGATTGCGGAAATGTTCCATATATTCCGATTGTACAAATTAAGTCAGCCAAATATGAATCGAGCTGTGAAAATGTTTGGACGCAAGACTCATGACTTATGCATCTTCAACGGTTTCGACAGTATATCTTAGGAATGGAACTTCAAAGTAACAAATTGGCGCTGCCCCTCGTCACCGAACATGGGACTCAGAATATTCTATTTCTGGCATTCTAGGTAGTTAGAAGCCTTAGGTAAACGTCATCTTTACTGGGTCTACAAAACGTCAGTAGGAAGCGACTTCGGATCACAACAGTGAGTTGTAGGGGTATGTAACTATAATTTCATGACGCAGTTTGTATGCCGCGCGGACAATGTTGTGGACTCAAATGGAGAACAACCTTGCGTGAGGTAGCAATGCACTTTGATCGAATGTATACCTGAAGCACAGAACGGCCACTCTTGTAAGTTTTTACGTATCTGTGACGCGTACGCGAGGCTCAACGTCTATGAACGTGTGGTTGAATAAACCACAGATTCCTAGCGCTTCTTCGCTCACTATTATTATAATCTTCGACTCCGTTTCCTTGTTTGTTAGGAAGCAGTCTAAAGCTTCGAAATTTTAGCAATTTTCAGAATTTCTATGAAGTCGTATTAATGAAGGGAGTGGAAAAAGCGTAAGAAGATATTAGGAACTGGTGGAGGTTAAATACAAAGTTATATGAACACAAGTCTAACAGAAAGTAAGCCCAGGCATTCATCAAATGGAAAGAGATAGAACGCCGGATATTGCAAGGAAAACCAATTGACAAAATGGAGCTAGCTCTCGCAGAAAAAAATGGGGTGGCCTGAAAATCTAGCTACTACATACATATGTGCAATTAACTTATCGCTGTAAGCAGCACGTACTTCGCACAGTCGGCGTCTCCAGTGGAATTAGGGAAATAAATTTGTTGTGTCCAACGCTGTTACCTTAGTTACTTTGGGCTCGTTCATCTGTACTGCCCCCGGCTGCTTTGCTAACTGCTTATTGGTTAGTACTTCTACTTTACTTAGTCTGCATGTATATCATATGCAGGGGGAATGAATTATTCCAGAAGATCATTGGCAGCTCAGCATGCCAGTTGCCTGGGCATGTTGCAATCCGCACGAGCCAGGCATGAGCTGGTTGAGTGAGGCATCCTCTAGCCGATCCGCATTCGCCTAACGAAAGTTAACCACTTGGATGGCGAACGGAAATTTCTATGACAAAACAAAGTTACTACAAAGTAGAGTCCGCGTGAGCTGTCTCACAAAATTGTACTCATAGGTAGAAAACAAGTGATATGCATGGGGACACTGAACTCAAACCACCCCACTGCTCCAGAATGAAAAAATGAAGTTAGCCAATATCTGTACCGATACAAAAATATAAAAGCTCGGGAGAACTCCGGAGATTGTAACTGGATATTTATTAAGCAACGCGTAGCAAACTACAATAGAGGAAATAATGTTATAGAAAAGGAAGAGAAACGTTACAGTCAATCTTCTTCTGCTTGCACTTCTTCCGTTAAAGCACACGACCAGGTTCCTGCAAGGCAAATGAGAGCGCAGTGTGAGCACCAGTTCAAAGTCAAGCAGCGCGCCACGACACTTTCCTTTCCACACTACACCACTTCCTCCCTCCTTCGAGCGCCGTCCCCGGTGCTACCCCGTAGCCCCCCCTCAGCTGGTACTTCAAGTTCACGAGCCACCACTGGTGGTGAATCTGCCCTCTCTGACTCAACTGACTCAGCTTCTCGGCTACGTGGTTTGAGGCGACTGAAATGGACAACTATAGGTTGACCATTAGGGTTGTTACGATCCTTTATCATGCAGGTGGCCTCAGAGAGTACTCGTTCTACCGTATATAGACCCGTCCACCCTGTGTAAAAATTTGCCGGCACTCCTGATGTTTGAGGTTGGTGTAACTAAACAAAATCACTAACTTTCAGGGTTACGCCAAATACCTTCTTGTCGTAATATTCCTTCTGACGCCGGTGTGAATTCCCTAAATGCACTCGTGCTGACTGATGAGACTGCCAAAGGGAGTCTAACAACTTGCTAACATATTCCATAACCGACGACTTTAGCTGTTGCGTCAACGGTAGACGTAGATCCGAAGGCAATCGTACCTCTCTTCCCGTCCACATAAGGAATGGTGTCTGTCCCGTCGATGAATGTACTGTGCTCCTGTATGCAAGTAGGCATCTGGGCAACACATTGTCCCACTCATTGATATTCCTGTCCGCGAAGGCCTTCAGCAACGATTTAAGAGAACGATATGTTCTTTCCACTTGCCCATTTCCTTGAGGATGATACGCTGTGGTTCGAGTTTTGTCTATCCCAAGTAACCGACAAACTTCAATTACCAGTGAGCTCTCAAAGCACGATCCTTTATCCGAGTGTAGCTGCCCTGGTGCATCCCAGTGGCAGACCCAGTGATTTACCAAATCTGTTGCCACAGTAGACGTATCCGCCTGTCCTATCGGTATAGCCTCGCACCATTTAGTAAAGTAATCGATCATGACCAAAATAAAGCGATTACCTCGTGGCGTCTCAGGTAAAGAGCCTATGAGATTCACTCCTACTATCTCGTTAGGATAGCCGGCCACCATGGGTTGCAAGGGTGCACGGTGAACGATACGAGGCTTTTTAAAGGCACCACATTCTTCGCACGCTTGACAGTAGTTGATCACATCTCTCCGTTGATGGGGCCACCAGAAACGTCGTCGAACCGCTTCGTCCATTTTATTGATCCCTGCATGTCCCATTTCCTTGTGTAAATGGCTCAGTACCTCCCTAACCATAGAGTGCGGGACGATGATTCTTCTCATGTACGTCGGTCCGAAATTGAAAACCAAAACCCCTTCTTGGGTGGTCAGGTAATCCCACATGGCCCAAAGGCAACGAGCTTCGTATCTTTTCCCTTCCATCTCTTAACTCGTTGGTTCGTCGCCGCCATTGAGACGCCTCTCGTAGATCAATACGGTATTGGGATCGTTCGCCTGCGCCGTTTGCCACCGACCATACTCTGCTCCTTGCAGATTGACGATTGCTACATGTTGCGTGTTACACGAAGGGCACTCTCCATGGTTGCGAGGGGGAATTCGTGACAATGCATCAGCATTAGCGTGTTGCTTACCGTGGTGATGTCTGTACTCAAAGTCATATTCCTGCAATTGCTCTTGCCAACGCGCGATTTGGCCTTCGGGGTCTTTAAAATTCTGCAGACAACGAAGTGATTGGTGGTCTGTGCGGACCAGAAACTTTCGACCTAATAGATAGTGTCGGTTTTGTTTGATGAAATATACCAATGCCAATATCTCTTTCCTAGTCGTGCAGTAATTTCGCTCCCTCGGGCTAAGACTGTGACTACAATATGCCATGACTCGTTCGATACCATCCGATCCCAGTTGTGATAACACCGCTCCAATCACCTTATCACTCGCATCAGTGTCCAAGATAAACTGGCCAGCAGACGGGGACAAATCGGGGAATATTAGCAAGGGGGCGGTACAGAGAGATTCACGTAGGTGATTGAAAGCTTCTGCGCACTGCTTCGACCATTCGACCATTCAACCCTTCTCTAGCAATGAGTGTAATGGGGCTGCAATGGCTGAGAGGTTTCGAATAAATCACCGGTAATCTGATGCTAACCCGAGAAAACTATGTAACTGCTTCGTAGTAGTTGGCGTTGGCCACGATCTGACCTGTTCTGCCTTTACCGGGTCCGTTCGAATACCATCACCAGATATTATGTGCCATAAGTACGCCACTTCCCTTTGCAAGAGATGGCACTTTGATTGCAAAGGCTTTAATCCCACTCACACCAAGCATTCCAAAACACTCGCTAAATTGTCCAAGTGTTCATCTTCCGTCTTTCCATGTACGATGAGATCATCTAAATACACGAGGCATTTATGCGATATCAGGTCGGCTAATGCTTTTTGCATAAGGCGTTGGAAAGTAGCTGCAGCGGCAGATAAGCCATATGGCATGGTCTGAAACTCGTACAACCCGAAGGGCACAACAAATGCGGGTTTCGCTCGATCGCTCTCTTCTACTTCTACCTGCCAGTAACCGGAAGCCAGATCAAGTGTGCTAAAATACACAGATCCGCCAAGTGCGTTGAACAGATCGTCGATCCTTGGGAGTGGGTAGGCGTCCTTTCGAGTAGCCTCTTTCAATCTTCGGTAATCGACGCATAATCGGAAGCCACCGTCCTTTTACTCTACCAGGAAAACAGGAGATGCCCACGGGGAGTTGGAGGGTTGGATAACGTTCTCCTCTAACATCTCATCTATCAGCTTATGTATCTCACCCTGTCAGTGGATTGGAATACGTCTCGGAGGCACTTTAATCGGTCTAGCCACACCAGTGTCAATAGAATGTTTCACCAGGCCGGTCCGTCCCAAATCGCCGGATTTCCATGCAAAGGCCTCTGAATAATTTTGTAGGACCTGCGCTAATCGTGCCTGTGTTAATGTGTCAGCTGAAAGCCCAATCGACCGAATAAAATCGTCTACACTTTGTTGCTCCTTGATACTGCACTCATATAACGTAAAATCCTCAAAATTGCTGTTGCTGCATGCTCTCAGTAGTATGGTGGACGAATCCGTGATTAGTTGGGACTTCTCCAGGTCAAGTCGGCATTTTAATCTCCTCAACAAATCTATTCCGATAATAACATCGAACGGTATCCGATCAGCAACGATAAATTCATGGTTAAAATTTGTGCAGGCTACAACAACGGGGGCAACGATGGAATTCCGAAAAATTAGTGCTAGCCCGTTGGCCGCAGTAAGGCGAGCGTTACAAGGTTTTCTAACACAGTTTGAGAAGCTCCTAGTCACACTGGCCCTGATTATGCTTTTAGCTGCGCCGGTATCCACTAGCTCCAGTAAGCAAATCCCAGCTATCGATAATTCTAGTGTTAGCGACGTCGCAATCGAGTTGCGAGTAAGAGATGGTATCACAAATGATGTCATGGCATGCTCACTTGGCGTGTTCCTGTAGCTAGACGTTTGTCTGCGGGGCCAACGAAAACCTGATTGTGCCGGTCGTCGTGGGGCGGCATATCTCTGAAGACGGTCAGGTTTTCCCGTCATTCTTTCAGGTCGGACGCCACCATGTCGTGTGTTCCCTATTAAAGCAAAACAGCCAGATGTAGGTGTACCCATCGCTGCATCTATTTCTTCCAACTGGTCACCTGTTTCCAATGCTTCGTCCAAACGGCGGGGAGGGTATCGCAGGAACTCCCTTTTAATAAACGGTGTTTGAATGCCCTCTAGGAGTTGCCCTAAGACCAGTTTTTCACGTTCGTCTGGCGTTTCGTTCTCGTATGCGATATCGACCATCCTCTGCAGCTCGCGAACGTACGTGCGGATGGTTTCCCCCGGATATTGGTAACGTGCATGCAATGCCCTGCATAGGGGCGCAGGTAGACCAGGGCGGGCTAATAATCGGCGCATGGCGGAAAAAGTCTCGGTTGTTACTTCTTTCTCCAAAAGTTTACTGTCTGCAACAATATCAAAAGCCTCTCCCGAGAGCAGGCCGGCGAGCACAGCTGTCTGTTGGTTGGATGGGAAATGACGCAGATAAAACCTGACTAGCTTTCCACACCTGGGGTACAGCATACACAGAGTAAAGCGTTCTGGCGGCGGGATAGATGGCATGCTGGTTGAAGAAGTTGGTGAAGTCGACATTTTCTGCAAAGTCCGTGATAACACATCGAGCGGCGCGGCGAGCTTTAACGTCGGGTCATTAGCGTCACAATTACTTTCGTCATAAGCTTTGTCGGTTGTCTTCGGCATTATCATCATTAGACCAGTGATACAGGATTCCTGATGAACGTACCTCGGCAGGGTCGCCAATATTGTAATATACAAGCTCGGGAGAACTCCGGAGATTGTAACTGGAGATTTATTAAGCAACACGTAGCAAACTACAATAGAGGAAATAATGTTATAGAAAAGGAAGAGAAAAGTTACAGTCAATCTTCTTCTGCTTGCACTTCTTCCGTTAAAGCACACGACCAGGTTCCTGCAAGGCAAATGAGAGCGCAGTGTGAGCACCAGTTCAAAGTCAAGCAGCGCGCCACGACACTTTCCGTTCCACACTACACTAACTACATCTCAGTTTTTGCCCATTTCATTCCAGAACGCAATGGAACAATTGAGAACTGTTACTTTAAAGGTAAAGTAGCTATACTTGACAATTCGCATGAGCTGGGAATTATTGCGAAAATAAAAAGTCATGAAAAATTGAAAGGCGTTATCACTGACTGCCCACAGACTTGTGTAAAAGAGCGGAGTTGTTCGCGGATTAACAGTATAAATCCATAAATCTATGCTTTAGCGTTTGGAAACAAACCGGTTAGTTGCTATTTGTAGCCCCTGATTAAATTGTTATAAAAGGAAATGCAATGGAGACAACGCTTCAACATGTCATTTATTCATATCGCTATATTGGATGCAGAAACGACAGAATTTAGGACAGCGTTCAACGGGTGACACACTCGGAGGCAAAAGAAATTTTTACGCCATTTGATCCTTCAATGTTGAGTTGTCAGATTCAGCGGATGACATCTTAGGGTAATATTGTGGTTCACTTCCTACAGCAGGCGGCAAATTTGGTTTGGGTTCCACCGAATCTAGTAAACCATTTTGATACCCTTTCAAACACCGATATCGACTGTTGTGCATTCTTAGAAAATTTAGTCTAGGCTGATAGGGCCCATGACGTACTTGGCTGCCCTTCGTAGAGGAATCTTGATCCACGATCCAAGTTCTGCTACGGATGCCACGGTTGCCATGCTTGGATGGCTTATTCCTCGTGAGGCCGCATGTAGACTTTTGGCTATTTAGGGAAGATTGCTTGGACAAGCCTACCGAACAATCTGCGAAGAAGATCATTATGTTTATTGCCGGTTCTAGACACCTTCTGTGTTTGTTTTGAGCATCCTAGATTTTTCGTACCGGTACACCCTGGCCACGCTTTTGAGACACTTTCTGCGAGATGTGGTCCCCAAGCTTGTACTTGCTCACCGGCTGGTGTCGCAGATGGCTCAACTTGCACTTGGCTGCGTTCAACTGAAGTGGGTTCCACGTCGACGATTTATAAATGTAATCCATATCACATTAGCATAGACCGTGATCTTTCTTGTTAATTATTACCCGCCATATCTTGTCATTATCGTCAGAAAGCAGGATATTTTAGATAACTCTTGCTTGGTCGTTGCTAAACACAATGAATAAGCGCAGTCCAAGCACCGAGCCCTGTAGGGCACCCCATTACACTTCACTCGGGTTAGAGAGTGATTCCCTGATAAGCACTTGAAGCTCCCGTTGTGGAAAAGATTGTCAAACCAACCACAGTATCTCCGAATCCGTAGCTCTGTAGTTCGTGAAGTAGGATGCGATGATCCAGGAGGTCGAAAGTCTTGTAAAAGTCCAGGTACATGGCATCAACTCCGACCCCATCATTCACTTCGGTCCAACTACCTCGTGTCATTAGCGGCTTGGTGGTATATGACCGGTGTTCACGGAAGCCATGTTGCTCCAGTGCTAAGATGTTGCATTTTTCCACGTAGTCCAGTGGAGCCTCGGCGCCGACCGCTTCCATCACTTTCGCGAGCACAGGGAGGAGAGTCCTTGGGTGATAGTCTGAAGAATCTGAACGGCTACGCCTTTAAAAATTTGGGTTATCCTGCCACACTTCCATATAATGTGGACTTATTTTTCATGGAAGCATCTTTGGATGAAATATGCCGGTGGTTCAGTTAGCTTGGTGGCCGCAACCTTCTGTGCTTTCAGGGCGGATGTTAAGTGATATGTAGACGGTGCGAGTTGGGAAATTGTGGCGTATTCAGCTGCGGGGCATTGACTGCTTCTGCAGTGCTTTTTACTCTATCACCTGCAGCGAAAAGTGGGGGGGATATCATGCTTTTCTTTACGCAGGCTGTTGAAGTTCCCATAAAGTAGTTTGTGGTTTGTCAAAAACTTTTATTCTAAGAACTGTCTTGGTCCTCACGGATAAGTGCAATGAAATGGCTGCGATGGGTCAGGAAATTTCCCCAAGTCTCTGAGTCGAGGTTACTCTTGTAGGCACACCATGTTGCATCCCGTTATCGAGATGCATCTGCTAGTTCAGCGCCTTAGAATTGACGGCCCTTTGGTGGAATGAAGTGGCTTGGTCTGTTAACCATATCACTGGGTAATTCAACAAACCCTGTCCAAACATTGTCAAGGGGACTTTTGTTCGAGAATGCTCAGACGAATGACTAGACGAGTTCTTTCAAGACGTGGCAGCTTATGATTTTATGAGTTAGTTCCTCGTGTTCAAAGAGATACTCTGCACAACAATCCTAGTTAGATAAACTTACTACATGGCCGCTGAGACCTAATGGACCATACCATCCATAGCTTGTCAACCATGAGCTCTACTTTGTGACCTCAAGGTTTAATATGGATGGTTTGTTTGCTGTCCTGAATCTAGTGGGCATAGGGACATGAATGTACAAGGGGATATTAGCGATAAGTTTATGCAGATCTGCTTGAACTGTTAACTGGTTGATGCTGAGACCACGAGATCTTTGAAATTGAAACCAACGGAGATGAGAATGTGGCACTGCTAAGTGCGTTTTACCCTGTTCAAAGCGTATATCAAACGGGAATCCATTTTCATGGTGGACGTTGGTGGCGGCATACGACAGGTAGGAGACATGCTTCGTTGTGCCTTGGCGGAGACGGCATCAGAATGAATCAGTAAAATGAGTTCGCAGATCACCAACTATTGCACACTGCAGGTCGATGTATTAGTAGAGAAGGATCCAAACTCATCTGGTAGGGAAGTCATTCTGGATGATTGATATTCCTGCTATCTCAACCTCAGTCATAACTTGGCATAACCAAGTTTCAGTAATGGAACCTAGATCCCAAGGATTTGCGACCTGACGTAGTTGTAGTTCAGTAAGTGGGCTGAGGAGCCCATGGGCGTTGGTATACCTACATGAAAGTTTCTCAGATTTAAGCAATTTGTTGGAGTTTGTGAAATTCATAAGTAAGGATTCGCCTACCAGTTAGTGACCGGCAACTACTCATTCTGTATGTAGGTACGTGGCGATGGGTTCGATGATCATTTATCGGCGGCGTAGTTAGTCACGTATCTAGTCTTCTGAGTACAGTGTAAGATGTCTGGTCACCGTCTTCTTCAACAGCATATAAGGTCACATTTGACACACTACAATTCATTGTTCTTTATAGTTCCCATCGTGTTTAGTTCCTTGAGCGACATATTATTTCTAAGGGGCGTATTGCTGACTGTCTTCAGCCGAAGCGTAGATAACAACCTGCAACATAAGATGTACCAACTCTTTGGCCCCCGGAATACCATGTGTTTTGGCTGTAGGACCACCTACAACGCTCTCGCGCCACATGATTTTTAGTTCCCTGATGTGCGCAGCCGTGACACCGATTTCGATAGCATGTCATCCAAGGAGTGTACTTCACTAATTAAATACTATTGTTCCTAATCATTTGTTGTTATCATATGTTAATCGCATGCTTAAGTTTCCCATACGCTGCGGACAAGAATGGCTAGATTTAATGTTCCCCTCTGGTATCCTATAAGGTGTGCTCAATTCGAAAACGCTTGTACTCTGTGATGTCTAGAAAGGCACGGATGGCGCAATGCTCAATTCTGAGCCTACCTGTCGACAATAGAACTGTGACTATTTCGGTGATGGAGTTCAGCTAAACTCAAAAAACGTTGGCTCTCTGTAATGCTTAGATTTGGGATGCCACATAATTCGCTGTACGTGTACAGCAGTTGGATGCAATTGGGAATGCTGTTGATTTTAAATATTGGCTCTTATTGGAAGCAACCGTAACCCAACTTTCCCTAGTACCGGCTCCCTAGTTTGTTAGGCATTCCGTCGGGGGAATAGACATAGTCTTGCTTGTGCTTACTCCGATCGAAATGAAACTGTATTAGTCGAAGGTGAGCCACCTGTGATATTGGAACAGCAGTTTATTTCCTGCGCTATTGGAATCGTTTTGTCCACGGTGTTGCCAGCCTTATTCAGAGTTGGGACAGCATTTACTGAATGTCCGGGTTGCCCAGTCCCCTGTGCTTGCTCCAGCCGTGTTAAGTTTGCTGATCACAACTTCCTTAAACTTGGCCAGTAGCTGATCATAATTCGGAGCTAATAGTAGCATGATATTATCAGTGGGATAGCTGAGCATTCCACGCGGAACCATACAGAATAAGGTTAGTATAATAATTTGGCCTAACTAGCTTTAGTATGACGCACCAAGCATGGAAAATCTTGAAATAACTGCGACAAGGAATATACCCTTTAAAGTGTTTGTCGCATGATCCACATATGTTTTTAGACTGTATCACGCCAGGCATCTAGCTTGTTTAGCAAATTTTACGAAACTCCAGAAAGACTCACCCTCATTAGTAAGCAGTTGTTCTTTTTCTGACGCTGATGCCAAGGTCATAGGGTTCACCTCGCGATTGTGGGTATATAGGCGGTCCTCTATGTCGTGTCAGTCGAATGCTTCACCTTGAACGTATACTTGATACGGAGTCTTCGTGCTTAAGCCTGTGGATCGCCCCAGGTGAGCTTTCTGAGAGAATGAGATGGGTTCGATGCGGAGAAGGGTTAATTGTCCTGTTGCTGTTCCAAGCAATGTTGGATTTGTACGATTGACAGGTCGTTCAAAAGCCTTTAAATGTTCCATCTCGTGAGACAATTGACGTCTCCGGTAATTAAAGTTAACCAAATTTGGCGCTTGGATATCGGCGAAAAGCTGCCCGGAATTTGTAATTCATCTTACTATAGTATGCATTAGATTGTAGTCAAGAAAATGGTATCATAACTTGCAGCTTTAAAACCACGACGATTAAGTATAGACCTAAAGGTGTGCGACATAATGTTGCTGAGCAAAATCGCAAATAACCATGAGTTTTCAAGTGCGCTTTTAGCGCGCAACTTCTTTCCAAGTTACCAGCTTGGTAAAACAAAGCCGTAGAAGACTTCCAAGTGGCACATCACTTCCCATCCAGTGGTTATCGTTCAACTTTGGGGAAAAGGTATATTAACTTAGCGATTAAACTCACTGTGGCCTGGTACTTTGGCAAAGTTGTTTATTGTTACTCGAAATGTACTACTTTATCAACCGCTTGATTCCCAGTACATTAAATACAGTCAACTGACAACAGTTGTGGAGTCATCTCATTACATTTTAACATAGAAATGCCATTCAAGACGTTACTGTTAAAGGGAAACTTGTACAAAATAATCGATCAACAGAGCTTCAAGCTCCATTTGCTGGTAGCAGTACAAACTTGCATAGAGCTTCCTTCTTTCGGGGCCAGAGTATGACTCTTCAATGACATGAGTAGCGTTAATTACTGCTAGTTGGAACGCTTTTGTTGGCTTGCCCACACCATTCCGACACAGGATGTGTAAAATTACTCAATTGAATATCCGTTATAATGATTTTTCAGTCTAAATAATTAATGGTCATAAGTACACTTCCACAAAGCTGGTGGCGATCCACCAAGTTCAGTCTCCGTCTACTGTTAACACCTAAAGTGAATTAAAGAGTAAAACAAACTCAGTCTTAAGGAGGTGAATACCGATCGTAGATGTAGGCACGATAAGACTCCAATTTATCAATAGTCAACATACAAAGTACAACTAAAGGTGGACTGTGGACTTTGGCACCGGGTGGCGAACATTTTCAGTGAAAACCCTCGTTAGATGAAATAGCAAATGAAGCCTGATTGCTAGAACGTTGGTGCAATCTACCCTAACCCAATATGCAAATCCACAGCGTTTGAATGGAGTTCAATCTGTGGTTTAGTGTTGACTAGCATAGCTTCACTTTTGGGATCCACCCATGATGTATGATGGTATTTCATTGATTTGTATCATGCTCCTATATACTTTTCTTCTTAGAAAACACAATTGCTTCTTTAGATTAATAAACTCCGACTGCGCATAGTCGCGTGTTCTCTCTACCTTTAGTGGGTGCAAACAGTCGCGGGGTCAGGCACAATAACCCCATATCTGCGTGTAAGCTTGCCCATGCAGTGTACATTGAATAGGTTCCTGTTGGTAAACAAATGATGAAATGCGCACAAAGCAGTACAAGCATGTATTTTCCTAGAGTGGAAATCTTATTTAACAGGAAACCTCCAATCCATAACCTGCGGCATATAAATCAGAGCTTGCAAATTCTAGAATGTTAACAGTTGTGAACAGCGAGGTTAAATTTGGGTGTCTTTAAAACATCCAATGAAATTGATAAGCGCATATCGTTACAGATGCCCAGGTTTCTTCTAATATGAGGCGGCTATTGTCCAGATGGTGTACTAGTACGAGGTGGCCTCCAACTATGTATATCACCCATTCTTTTGAGCATTGGAAATCAGTAGTCCGCCAAAAATATTCCTACCAACTGCTAAAATTTGCTTTAAGAATGTTAGGTGAAGAGTTAAAAATATTAGCTATGGAAACTGGGTGTTCCCCGCCCGAAAACACTGCACAACCACGACGCATTTCGATGTAATTTTTATCTCATCAGGTGGAGACAGCAGGCCTCTGTCCCGCGACCATTGGAATAGTAGCCTACACCACTACCCCTTTGGCTACCGGGTCACGGTGGGCAACGCTTGGCACAACGGTAAATGACTAATTGGAGGGTCAAGGTTGGACTACACGTTGTGTGATTGGATTGCGACTCGCAATCTCAATGTACTGGACCGTGCTTCACCTCGAAGTGAACATTAGTCACCGCAATCACTTGGACTGTACTCAAAGCAGATGGAAATTGGTTGTATAACCAAAGCGTATAGCCAAATTGTAACTACTGGTGAATAAGTCTAAGTGAAACATTGACTGCCATCTAAAAAGGGTTTTGATTTGTTCTGTTTAATGTTAAAATAAGTAAGATGGTGTGTGTTTTGTGCCATGCTGGTATTAGCCAGTAATCAAACCCAACTTTGTATCGTTCATGCTGCTAAATCACTCCGATTTCATTGAGTAAATGCGGTAGCATCCGATCTTAATTCGATTTATTTCATTATTGCTTTAATCTATCAAGAACTCGGAGATCACTTATCTAGTGTGTTGTATGTTCAATAACGCTAGGTTAACATAGTTCGCTACTTCCGAATGACAGGCGAATCACTTTTGCGATGATGTCTTCTATATGGACACCACACTGAGCGACATCCGTGAGGGACATCCCCGAAGAGCCCACATGAATATGCTTTAAACCCCATGCTTTCTTCGTAAGCAGCGGTTGCACTTGTTCTCAGTCTCAGAGTCTGCGGTAGTAATGTCGTACAATCACATAAGTGCAGTAAAATATAAAGAGCACACGTGTTTGTCTGTCAAACATTTGGACAACTACGCTGTCCATTTTTTAACACATTGTAGATGAAAGTAGATGGCAAATAACAGGCATTGCCAGTAGGTTAACTATGCCAGATGTGACGGTCCATTGGGAACAGCTTGTTCATGGTCTTACTGTTTTAATGAAGCTGATGTAGTTTAACGTGTGACAGCTGTTGGCTAGGACTGACTGATAGAGAATTCAAAGTGCGAAGACTGTCGTATGCGAAAGAAAATCCATTAAAACAGAAAGTTACCCATATATTATCATGATTCAATAAAAGTTTTGAGGATATTGAATATGAATCTTCGTTTAATCAGACAGTGTTCATAGGAGCATACCTGCGATGCGTAGGTAGTTGATGTTCCATAGCAAGAGCAAGAGAGCTTCATGGTGTTTCGGTAATCTTTGCTTAAAATACACACAAGGACACAAGACTTCACAGAATCCATTGTCCATTCTGAAGTTGTCCATTATTTTGTTAGCGGGATGAGTGCGCAGGACCACATGTCAGACACAAAACGAAGGTGATTTTTACTCTTTTTAGAGGCGAGTTTCGCATTTGTTCATAGCTGATCGCAATGGAAAATCTAACTAAATCTTTCCTTTATATGAGCCATGTATCACACAATCAAAACGTCCAGCACAGCGCTTGCTACAAATTGGTGCCATACTACATAACAACTGTTCCCCTTTTAATCCCACTTAGTGGGCTTCAAAGCATACTATGACCCTGAATCATATAATACACAGATGCATCGGAATTTCTAGTTAACGTGTAATGTACAGGAATGCGGGAGAACATTCCTTTAAATATCTCTGGCTGCCTTGCGCTGCATCTGCAGATTATCTGACAGATGACGCGATATCAAGAATAAAGACGAGCTAAATGACTAAGCACTGATTTCACTGTGTACAATATGTAATAACTCGCGAATGTTTAATTGATTCTGTTAGCTGAATATGCAATACAAAACGGAATGAAATTTTCAAAGACAAAATAAATACAGAGCGTGATCACACTGCAAATCAGGGTTTCATTAGAATTCCGCCGACTACTTCCTGTGCTTTATGTGGGAATAATCTGAAGTGAAGTGCTTATTTAGTTAGCCTGAAGACGGAGTTTACTGATTTGGTGACTGGTGCTACTTTCGCATGGGACTAAACAAGCAATAACTAGTGCGTTCATTACTCTGCTTAATACTGCGTTAGTAGATGAAATTCCAAACATTTCATAATTCTTTTATTTTCACATTAGCCATATAAATTGACAGGGAATAACCTGACTGGAAAATATATGGGTAAAGTATTTAAACAGGTGCTATGAAGTGCTAGAGCACTTTGGAGCAGTATTGTGTGAAGGGTAAGAGTGCGTTTCGTGACATTCTAATCAACGGAGTGTAACGATGAAAAGTACATGCCATAGATTTTCGGCCGCCTTCTGATCGCCTAAAATTCCCTGTTCTGGCAAATGAATTGACAACTTTTATCACATAAGCGTAAATGTCTTGAAATTCACTTCAAGTGCTTAGGACCGCTGACGGAAAGCAAGTGATGAGAACTGATGATTTCTGCATCATAACTGGGAACTTGGTTGAATGAGCCCAGGTTGCCTATTATAATACCGCTTTTGCTTTCCTGACTGTAGACAGGGAAGCTAAATGTAGCGAGCAGGTAGCACCGTCATAAATCAAATGGAACACTTTTTTATTGGGTAAAAAGCTAAAGCTTGACAGGTGCCGTATGATTATCATGGTTAAACTACACCATACGTAATAATTGCTTACAAAATTAGGTTTACACCGCTGAACTCACTGTAGTATACGTAGTATAAACCTTAAATCCAATGTAATACACAAGGAATGACAGCAAATCGGATGTTTGTAAATATAGTGTCTCCTTCTGATGTACATATAGATGAGGTAAAAAAGGTAGAAGGAAATTTGTGCTGTGACCGCCAGTGAACTCGTTTACAGACGCTGGTGATTATCCATAGGTACTGAGTCATGTGGGATGGTGCAGCAAAATGATGCCACGATCAAATTGGATTTTGAAGTTTGCCAGCGTGGGAGCAGATATGACAGATTCCGCTACGGCCCTGCGCAATCCTTGATACTGTCCACTGGAGACCCCGCGTACTTGAAGCCTACGTTCATACGAAAATTTATACAGACGTTTTATATGTTTGGTTGCCTGGAGTTGTGGTATCTCCAACGCGGTGAGATTTCACCTCATCCATGGCTACTAGATCTGTTTTGCGTATGCCAAGTGTGGCCGTATGTATGAGACGCGAAGTTGTGGAAAAACCGAGGGGTAGAATCGTCTGAATGAAAGCTTCAGGAAGCCCAGGTTTTTGTAACAGTTTCTTGAAGACTTTTCAGGTTGATTCGAACATCCAAGGTCGATTTGGACCAAAACTCCCCGATACATCTTGCTAGGATACATTTGAAGCTCCTGGTTTCCAAGTTTGTAAAATTAAACCAGTGTGCGCCGTAAGCGTATAACTCAAAATTTGTCCACATTGGATCGAAGTAGGTTGTGGATTGATCACGCGTACACCGTATCGAGATTGGCTTATATTACTGTTATATTTCTGGTGTATTGATCGCCCTCCACATCTTAAGGTCATCGGCGTACAGCAGGCAGTTCAGGCTTATGAGACCTGCGATATTTTTTATATCTGTCAAGAATAAGCACAGTTGCAATATTGATACCTGTGGTACTGCGCATTCAAATTGGATGTCAGCTGACCGCCATTCACCAACTCGTACTTTTAAACGCCGATGTAGAAGAAAGCATCTGATCCATCCTAGGAGAGCATCACCAACACCAAAGACCTGGATTTTGAAGTACAATATGTCATGGTGTACCCAGTCGTACGCCTATGAGAAGTCCAGAAAAACTTCATCAAGTCCCGTGCCAGAGTCAACTGCTTCATTATAGCTGGGTCGTGTTACTAGTAGTTTTGCAGTGCACGATCAATTTCGTCGGAAGCCATGTTGTTCCGGTGCGAGGTAGTTAAGGTCTTCCAAGTAGGTAGTTAGCGCAGTAAAAATAATACGGATATTTGTCATGTTTCGGGACTAAACCAGTTCGTTTCAGTTTACAACCAGAGCCAGCTCATTAAAGTGGAAAGAAAATCTGGGCACTATCGGTTTCCTCTAGGAAGCAAATAATCCCTCGGCCTATTTGCTTCAAGGCAGTTCATTCACGTGTTCAGTTCAGCCTGTTATTTACCCTGAACCGGGATACAATTAGCTATTATCTGATGCTAAATGTTGCTGAAATCTTTGGTAACGAGAGTAGGGTTGACAATAGATTGGAACAATAAAGAAAACCAAACAACACTGCTCAGTTGATATGTAAGGATCCCCGACGGGCAACGCTGATAGTTTACTTAGAGAGACTACGTACAAGGTGTCAAAACAAAGGCAAAGACGATACTGTGACACAAGGCCAACTATGGGGTCATACTGGACTAAGCAGCAACACAGGGAAATTCGAGTGTGATTCGCGGTCGAGCAAATCGCGAATACGCGCCAAACTAGTCGAACACCCTTATGCAGACGAACACAGATGGACACCTTCGATACCCTGTAACTAAATGTTTCCTGAAAAATGTCCATCATACTTCGAACGAGTGGAGGAATCGTCTGGCTGCTACAGAGTAGCTGCTTTCCTTTGCTCAATAACATACAGACCATGAAATCCTTTTCTCAAAGCAGTTATATCTAGCAGGAATTATTTGTTCTCAAATGTGACTAAATTTGTACACGTAGAGCGGTGGCATTTAGCAAGTATAATACGGTGTTGTTGTTTGTGACCTCTTCGCCTTCGTGCCAGCTTCACTAAATTTACCCAGAGAAGCCAAGCAGATGGACGACATAAGACCGATGGCAGCAAACGCAACTGCTATGAATATCGCCGAACTGTTAGTTCGCTTCTAGCAACGATGGACAGATAAGTTTGAAATTCCCGTAGAATGCAAACATGAGATAGTCACTCCTGTTTACAATAGTGGAACTCCTGCAGATTCCCCGGACTACCGTCAAATTACTCATTTCCAGTTGAAATCCAAAAATACGATGTGTTATGGCAGAGTCGCTCATGGGATGATTTGAGAGCAACGATATCATAGTGTCACAACTGCACGGACTCCACCGAACTCGGTCCTGAAATCTAAAATCGTTGCTTACCTGAGCAATCTGGACGGAACCGGTCAACGCCAGAATAAGGGCCAATGTAGTCAAACTAGATTTATCTGAAACGGTGGACTACCTAGATCACCGCATTCTTCAGGTTGCTTGAACAACGTTTTGGGTGACTCCATCCAGATTTGGATAATCCAATTCTATTAAAAGTCAAATAAATGTGGGAGTTCACAGGCCAGTTTGGTGTAGCCCAAGTAATAGTACTTCGTCCAATTTTATTCCTTGTCTTTATCAAACATGTTGCTAAATTTATCAGTCGGAATTATTACTAGTTGCAAAGGATGTCAATATCTGGCATTCCATCAAGACAGTGGACGATCACGCTGAATCTGTTTCAACGTGGCGAAGTGCAAGTTGATGGGCATACTCTATCAACGTGCCCATGAATGTCGACTATGGGAACAGCCGTTGAAATATGCTATGGGAGAAATCGACCTCGACGTAACCACGCATGATGAGTTTGGCTGCTGGAAAAAGTTTGCAAAATTGAGAGAGACAGTCTTTACGTTGGACTTTTACGGAGGGCAGCGGGATATTTTGATCCATCTATCTTTCCGCAAATGCCGGAAGCTTTATGAGGTCGGACGTGGTGTACGTTCTCAACTCCTTGCGTCCATGACGCAAACACGATATCAATGCCTCTGAAGCTCCGCAACGTACAGTGACCGGCTTATATAGCGGATTATCAACTCCCGTACCAACGTTGGCTAAAAGACTTGGTATTGTACATCGGTGGACACAGGCGTCAGGATGGAGACCCTATACTGGTTTACCTAATACTGACGAACCTAAATGACGCCCGTCGCAACCTTTCACAAATCAGCCAAACTAGTAAACCGAGAGACTACCAGCCCAAAATGGCTACGTAGTACAGTCGGAAAGGTGGTGAAAAAATATTTTCTGTCTTCGGTTGTCCCGAACACGAAAGGCTGTTTTAACACGAACAAAATTTTCACTCACAATAACGCTTTTCCGAAAACACCTTGAAGACATGCTATCGCTTTTGCACGACATGACCTAGTCCGTTTCACTCAAACGGCTAAATAACTCGTGCCAAAAAATGTGCTTACCAAACTTTATCGTAAGTTAGCGGCGAAGAAACGTACACCAATGTTCAAGTGTATTGCTTGGTGAGTCAATCAAAATCGGAATTTCTCCTTCTTCAGGTAATCTTTAACTTTTGTTTTTCTATCCCTGGCTACAGCCAACCTACCGGACTTGTCAAGCAAAGGCTCTTTCGCCAGTTATAAATCAGTCTTCATTGTTTTATCAAAATACCTAGTTATCTCTTGCACAATGACCTAGCTTTGATATGGAACCTAATGTTGCTGACTCAGATTATGCAGATGATGGTCTGAGTATTCTCTGAGCGCGGCAGTTTGGCTGCAAACTTTTCGTGACCACCCGAGATGACATCGTCAGCGCGCGTTTATGTAGCAGAGCGGCACGGTACGAAGCGTCTTATTATATTTGATGGGCAAGTATACCAACATCTGGAAGAAAGCCCATGAGATCGCCCTTCTCAGGACTTATTGCAGAAGTTGTAATACAAAACGTGTTACAGTACCGTTATTCAAACCAAAATTATGGATCCGGTAGGAAGAATACACATTCATCGTCATCAAACGAGATTAGATACCAAATACCCATGAGCTAATCAACAACACATTCCAGAATATCAAGATTACCAATGAACTCAGAAGGACAAACAATTAACAATATTAGATTTACTAGTCCACAGAAACGCTGACGGAACGCTTCAAACATTTGTATATCGAAAGAAGACACGCACAGACCAAATAGTAAACTCCCACAGAAACCATCACTGAACCACAAGAAAAGCTGTATTCGAAGCCTTTTCAGATGGGCCTAAACACACTGTGACAGGAGAGAATTGAGGAAGAAGAAAGGGAACCATCTATACCGGGTATTGCAAAGCAACGGGAATCCAAGAAACCTTATCAGAGGAAGCCTATGGAAAATTGTACAGCAACAAGAGCGGAAAAACTTAGATAAATGGGTATCACTTCCTTACATCGACAACGTGTCTGAACTAACGTCGAGATTGCTACGGTCACATGGAATTTCGGTAGCCAATAAACCACCTGATACTTTGTGAAGATTGCTTTCAAGACCAAAGTATTAAGTCAAACAAGGCATTCAGAATGAAGTATTCCACAAAATTAACGGCAGTGTGTGACAAAGACTACATCGGGAAGGAAACTGGAAGGAAACTTTCAAAGTGGATCGACAAAACACAATGGCCATATGGAGACACGACACGCGTTCACCGGTTTCCAAGCACGACGACCAAGAAGGCCACCACTTCAACCTAGAGAACGTAGAGATCCTAGCCCGCGGGAAATTCAAGGCAAGCCAGAGAGTTCTGGATAGCGTGGTCTTCTAAGGACAATACACTAAACTGACGCGTTGAAGTAGATGCTATATACACAACGTTACGGGTGAAAGATCCCCAAATTAGTGGACCAAACGTAACGGAACAGAACGTCGGACGAATGCGTCAAAAGACGACGATAATCGAAGAGGCCCGTTCGCGTACGCTACGAGGCAGGTGTCAGGGATCGATTTTTATAGTCAAGTGCTCGTTGAACGAACCAAACTCATACTGACGGCTAGAAGATCGCGCACTCATACTCTCTGACGTTTCGTACCGCTCCGCTCTGTTACCTAAAAACCCACTGACGATGCCACCTCGGGTGGTGACGAAGTTTGCAACCAAACTGCTGAGCTACTCCAACACTCAGCCCAACAAGCTTGCATTTAGCTGACACTTTGAGTGAGCTGCAATTATTGTGACTTTCACTTACCATTATCGTGTGTCTGAACGGAGTACGGCTATGGAACATTCAAATATTTGTAGCAATGTCCGATTGAAAGAAACAGAAACTCTCCCAGGTTTCTCGTACCCAGTCCAAAGGTAATTCGCCACCTAAATTTTAATCGATCGATACGGTCTGTAGCACTCGTATGCTTTCATGCCTCTGCTCAAACGTGTTTCTTGGCTAAAGTTAAAGATACTTTGCTACGAACATTATCCTGCTCGCATATGCGCAACGATTGTTTTAATATTTTGTGACCTGGAAGCTAGGAGGTCTGTAAAATCCTGTTTAAGGGCCACCAGAAAACCCTAAAACCCTCTACCTCAGTAGGATCCTGATAAGAAATATTTGTGTAAGTTAATACGATATGTAGCAGACGTACACCGATACCATATAAAAAGTCACTGAAAGTCCCCTGTTCGCTTTGTAACAAACAGGAGACGGTTTTATTGCATACTGAGCTAACGTCTACTAACTACTTATTACTTGAAAATGCTCTTGCCCCAAATTTCGCATTGATTACTCACGTAAAATGTCTGCGGATAGTGTTATAGCCTTATATGCATTTTAACATTGGCCATATGCGAGTTGCTACACCTTTACACACATGTGCTTCAATGAGAATACATTTAGCATGCGTGAACCTGTACATTAAGTCAGGTACTAACTATGCAATTGGTCCATTAAATTTTCAAACAAGTAGAACTGACCACTAAATTTATACATGTCCATAAGTACATTCGCTTTGGTTATCCTCATCTGGACGGTATTACAAACGCTGTACCTGCTTCACGCTCGTATAACATATAAATAAACTTACCAACTGTCTGTGCTGAGTTTGACATATTCGTGTGCATGCTAATCCGGCCACAATGCGAAACTGGGTGCCTACTTAGGAAACCCTCGTAATTTTCGTCAGCAGTTCGTGCCAGCTAACGAGCGACACATAAATGGTGATGCGTCGTGGTGCTCAAATCAAAATAAGAGTTTTGAGCCCGACTGGAAACATTGTCAACGTTGTACACTGGCTCTGTAGTTGTAGTGAGATATACCAATTGCGATTGATTTAAACCTAAAACAAAAAACATGCACGCGTATTGCTCAAGTCAGCATTCGCGGGTGGTTTTGATAACTTTCTTAGAGTCAAAAAGAAAGCGGGATAAATACGGCAAAATAGAGCTGGGATAACATGTGCGAGAACACAAAATCCTAAATTTCGAGAAGGGAAAGTATAGGAGAAAGCTTTAAATAAACCAGCACGAAGGGGTGAAAAGGATGCTTTAGAACTTTTAATGAAAACTTGTAAAAAGCACCAAAATGCTTAGTAATGATGAAATCAATCAGACCCTCGGGAAAATCCACTACACCTGGAAGAAGACCAGGAAAATGATAGGTTAGCAATTTAGCCAACAAGGAAAAATAGAAACGGTCACGAAATTTTAAATTAAAGTGCACGGCACTGAAAGCATGTCGAGTCTCATGGCGTAAAATGATACTTCTCATCAATGTGTTTTGACAAAAGTACATTGTGAAATAAACACACACTAAGGTACTCAACAGTGGATGAACTGGGTACGTTGTGATCGCTTACAACCATGTAGCGAGTGTTTGCAAAAATTGAGCATTTGTCAGTGCGGAGAAATTAGTATGCTGGATCGCGTCATTTCGAAGTGTTGAATGAGAAATCGGGACAAAGACAAGTGCTGATGATGCTCCAGTCCGCCTTAGAGAGTGGTGGCTGATCCAGCAGTTGGAGCATTATTGCCTAGGACTACGTCCGACTAGGGGTAATTAAAAGCGCTCCAATGTATAAAGATATTGGATGAGTGAAGGAATTGCTCATTGTTAGACACGCTTGTTATCACTAAGCGTGAGTGATATCTTACCGTTAAGCTTGATAAAATGGGGTCGGTTTACCAAGTAGTCTTTCATTAGGATATACACTTTTGGTTTAACACCAAAGCAGACATGTGAGTAAGCAGGATTTAGCAACCAAGATTACCAGAAGAGTCTGTGTAATCAAGAAAGAGAAGCCCACACAGTCTTTAATTTAGAATCTAATGAATATGCTAGAGATTATACAAGTGAAAAGTACTGCATCTGACATTTAACGTCGGGGTCTGTGAGTACATAACACAGTCAACGGCTGGAGTGTATCAGAAAGTTTCTAGGCACAATTAGTCTCTCGAAGACGGACGTAAGGTCGATGGGACTGAATATCAGGAATTTCTTTATCCGCACAGGCATTAGCATTACAGGTCTCTAAAAGTCGGGAAGAATTCACCGCATGTAGGCAACGAATTAAAACATCCACCAAGGTATTGTTGAGGATTTTGATAGAATCTTTCAAGGTAACTGGGGAAGGAGCATCAGGTCCACTAGCCTAACTTGACTTCATATCCCTTAATACACGGTTGAACTCAACGGGTTGGAATGCAACATTTGGAGCGTAACCAAAGAAGATCGCAGCGGAAACGAAAGATGCTTACTGTGAAGAGCAGAACTCAGAATTAAGTTTCTCTACATCCACAAACCCAAGATGCTTGTTAGTCTGTTAACCGCATAGCTGCTTCCAGATTTTCCACGAGTCTTAGCAGTTGTGGTTGTATAAAACGGCTTCGTTTTATAAAGTATTCAGCAGAGAATACACAGCTATTATTGCTAAAGAGAGTTGAATGTCACGGGCAGTACGTTTGCATTTGTAGGCTCGTACATTTTCCGTTTATTGATTGGAGGTGAGGAGAAATATCTACTCGTAAGCAATTGGAATGTCTCAGGCAGCACAGATCGACGCAAGTCGGGTTAGTCAGTAAGATGATCTAATTAAACAGACTGATCTTTTTCTTTGAAAACCATAAAATCAACACATCTCAGCAATTTTTGGAGTCTAGCATTATTGGATGATGAACAATTTCGTTGTCACACACTTTTGAAGGGCTTCTTAGATAATGAACCGGAGTGAGTCCTATCCTAAACGCAGAGGCACACTTTTGTCATGCAGTGAGCGGAGTTACCGAGAGGGGCAAATAAGTACGCGGACTTTCTGGATTTGTGAAGATGAAAGCTAGTTGCGCATCAAATCTGCTCGGAAAGTTCACTAGATTAGTCAAATCGAATGCCCAGAAGAATGAGGTGTCTCATATATTAATGTTCCCTGACGATGACAAAAACTGTACAACCTTTTCTAAGAATTAGCTGAGGTGTCCGTATCATATCCTAATTTGATCGTGAATAGTTCAAACAAATTCGTTTCACGGTGATGCAAAATCATTTGTTACCCTCTCAAGTTGGTAACTTTGGCATAGGCAGTGATTGCGTATTGTCCTGCAGTGGACTTATTATTCAGCCGGCCTCTGTTACTTGGACATGGGGTGGGTGTTGAGAAAAATCGAGTCATGTTGCCGAACGTTTTAACCCCCGACATGACGGGATGAGAAGGTTAAGGTCTGAGGTCACCAACCGCTGCCTAGGATGTAAGTTGCGCCAGTGTCACGGCCAATAGTCGGTAAAGGAATTCGGAGTACTTCAGTCCACGATTATGACGTAAATAACCGCGGTCTAGGCGCTCGTCCATGGTAACTACTGTGGAGGGCACGAAATTGCGTTGCACCTAGACTGACCGGCTCAGGGTTGTCTGTGATTTGACCGGGAAGCCACATGTGAACCACGGAGCATCACCAAGCTTAGTCAAGCGATGACCGGTGAGCACTCGTACAATGAATCAGTGCATACTTTGTCTCGAGAGTGCGGGAGTCGGCCCAAGCCTTGTTACAGGTATTGAGCAGATGAGCGATCAAGTCACGAGTAACACAACAGGTTCTAACCCGAGAGGCACAGATTTACAGCCTTCTGACTTTTTTGAAAGTTTCACTTACTTGAAGCGTCCAAGATAAATCGTAACCCAACGCCACATCCAGATGTTTTATTTATCCGGAAGATTGTATTCCGTTGCCATCAATATGTAACTTGATGCACAGTCTAAGGAGCTCCTTCTACCTGACTAATTTGTGCAAAGAAAAAAGAATGTCATAGTACTTTGAAGCATTAAAAGACAGCCAACAAGAATATTTAGCAGCGCTTGTACTCTGAAAGAAAATCGGCACATTAGTGATTATTGCTCCGGACGATATCGTCCGCATATTTTATTAGAGTAGCCGTAGTTGGAGTTGGCCTAACGTAGACGGAAGTAGAAAAAAGGTTATAAAATGGCTCCCTGTAGGACACCTTTGTTGGTGAGTGTAGGGAGGAACATCAACCACTGAGTCAGAGTGATCTGAGTGATTCCAGCAAAATTATCACTAAGTAAATAGACAATAGAGTGGTGTACTCCTTGCGTAAATACGTCTTCTAGCAGTAATCCGCGTTTTACACGGACAAATGCATTGTTATAGCTAATAAGAACAATCCAGTTACATTATTCCTATTGTCTAGCGATGACATAACATAATATACGAGGATTGCCACAGCATCTAGGGTGAACTAAGGTATATTGTGAATGTACCAAATATGCGCTGACTAAACGAAGTAGTTCAGCATGCCAGAAAAACTGCTGATGAAGTAGTTCCTCATAAGCCTATCTGGACATCTACAGATCTGCATTCGTTATTAAGTAATCATGGTTATTGTACTTTGATTTTCAAAATTAACTCACGATATAATTGTTCCATGATGTCCCACTTGAAGCAATTCTTTTAAAGTCAGGAACAAAATGCAAGAAAAGGCAAGTTTTCCCCTATTTGATGTAGATTTCATTGTTGAATACTGTTTCCTAAGGCCGAGATTTCCGTAAAATGAAAATGATGTGGCACACAGCAAGATATTTCTTGATGGATATTTGAAACCCGCTTAATGTATAATTCGTTGCAATGTTTGGAGTAGGCAGGTATAAATAACTTTTTTTCATTCTTATTTTTGTCCTTGGAATTAAACTCTTGCAACTTACATCAGTTATGGAATATCTGCCACGCTACAACATAGACAAACTAAATCCTGCGGCGTGATCACTGTGACGTATATATTTGAACGGAAAACACAGCTTTGAAATCACTGTTCGCGGCTATAATGATTACAGTCCGAGGACAGCACGGTGTTCATTGTATGCACGTGTTATAGAGTAACCATATATTCTTATGGCAAATCAGCATTGCTTTCAGCCAACAGTCATTTTGTCTGACATGAGCATACTTGTGCTCACCAAGGATCAATATAAAATGGTTGGTAATGCGTATAATTTATGCGACCGGAGCCAAAGAACTGAAGGGTTTGTATTGGAGATGATCATACCATACAGGGATTACTGTGTGACAAACAGTATTTGCCGTAAAGGACACCGTTTCAAGAGATGTAAGCTCATTCGAGATATGTTGTAAAATCTCCCGTGTTTCTCTATCTCCGTGAGAAAAGGTATCTCGTCTTTCGTCTGTAAACAAGTATGCTGTGTCATGCTTCAAGTTGCTGATGATATGGTGTACGTAGATAAGAAATAGCAAATTAACAAGGACACTTCCCTGTACATTTGTTGTGCGGAGTGCAATACATTTGCATATTTGTTCCAGTTGCATCCTAGCCGGGAGGTATGCCGAAAGCTGAGGAGTTATGAAATAAAAATAAAAATTGAATTTCGCATATCTACCAATAAGCGCTATACGATCCCTAGATCTGAGCAATCATTTGTACACTGAAACTGTGGTATAAGTTCCGCGTCTAAACAGAATCAGGAAGAAGAATTATGCGCCTAAAGATATTTTTAATCAAAGCATACTAAAAGCAGCAGATGCATTATTTGTTTGGCAAACCAAAGAAGCGTTCGTTTGCATTTCATTGTGTTTTATGTATATGCCACCATTTTCGAAGTTATTTCATAGTTAATCTCGTAGACAATCCTTCGAGGGGAAGGAGGACAAGCGAGTTAGAAACAAAAGTTTCAATAGGTGATGCAGAATTAATGCATTGCACGCTTGTTTCTGGCGCTGCAGATGTTGCTATTACTGACTTTCCTTAATGTAGCCGGAAGTTGCTGTAACACAAATGGCTTTGATGCATTCGGTAAGGTGAGATTAGTTTCTGAGGCTAGTCGGAATTTGACAAAATTTGGACATCCGCTTGCCTGTAGGGACAATTTGCTCCACAGTTTGACATATCTCACTAAGAAGCAATCGAATTGTTTTATAACTGGCAGGTTACGAGGGTAGTACATAGCCCCAAAACTGATGGGATAGATAGTGGTTCTCAGCCATTCAAGGGAAGAGCTTGCTGTAAGCGGGAGTTAGTTTTTCATGCGTCGCAGACAAAAGGGGTCGAGTGCCATGCAACAATGATGGGCTAGATAGAGAACGGTGCAGACGGGAAGACAATCTGTGAGGTTATAACTGATCGTTGATCGTTGTTAATGTTTGAAGAGCCTGTGGTTAAGCATTAAGACGGGTTAACCACTAGCCTGACCACTGAAATATGCGGTCCTGACCGCAGTGAGCATGAGAAGATTGCTCCTCAGGCAACGGAATTAGCCGATCGCACATTCTTTAACATAGCTCATTCGGATGCATGAGGAAGACTAGATATGGTCAGTGAAGTATGGGAACAGTTCCCCACTGTATGCATGTTTCATCCTTTTGGGAATCGTCAGCAGTACGCATTCCATCGGACTCTGGTATGGCTCGAACTCGCAACCAGACTGTTGCCAGATGCATAGAATGCGCACTGCTGACGATTCCCGAAAGGATGAAACCCGCGTACAATGCAGTTCCTGGTGTGTGACGGCTGTCGGAATGAGTCTAGGTGTGAGGAATTTCTACCTGTAACATTCAACTCCCCCTACTACTACTACTCTGTAATCGGTACGTAGACCAAACTGCTTAAAATGCCATAAGTTAATTGGCGGATTAAGTTTTGTAAACCCGTCGCTTGGTGAGGGGGCTACCCTGTCCTCTTCAAGGCAGTAATGTGTAAGTAAGTGAATAGTGGGCAGCGCTATAGCACATCCAGTTACTTATTTACGATGGTCGTTGCCGTCCCCCGCAGCTCAGTGGCCTTAACCACGGACTGGCAACAGTAGAGTTACGGTTTCGAACCGTACCAGGGTCCAATGAAATGCGCACTGCTGACGATTCCTGAAAGGAGTAAATGCGCGTACAGTGCTTTTCCGGGCATGTGACGGCTGTCTTAGTGAATCCAGATGAGATGAATTTCTACCTATCATTTTAAATTATTGATCGATTACGTTATGTACTTGATAACTCTCAACTTGCTGTGGTAGTATCGAACTCCGTTACTAAAACCTCACTTTACTGGTCCAGAATGCGCGACGTTTATAATTCACCGAAAGTAGATATGCTCACGTAAACCTGCTTAGAAATATAGCGTTGAACCTTGTCAATTGAGGTTTGTCTGTTTAATTCCTTAGGCCAAATTCGTAGGTGGCTCCAGAATTTAAGAAACCTTAACCCGCTCCGCATTCTAAACGGCATAGCACTCCTAGGTTTGCAAACTGATAATGTCCCCAATTCATAGTGGTTAATGCAAATTACCAAATATGTTTTAAATGCAAACGCAATACCTTTGCTACCTTCAAAACACTAAGACAGCGGTGCGATCCAAAAGCATCGCGCAGTTACATATTAGTTGTGGGGCTATTCGCATCTACCAATGCGTGCGCCTATTTCACTGGTGTACCCAGTAGGTAAAATATTACAGTGATAGCAGGATAGAACGGATGACATCAGCATTCTGACTTGTGTTCATGTGACTCGATTGATGTCTATGGATTGTTGCTAATAACGTTCAAGTGTGTTCAGGTGTACTACTTTCCAAGACAGCGGAAACCACACGAATAGTGTACTTCGCATGGGACAGAAGTTTAGACTGGTTTGATCATAATAATCGTTTTGACATTCCACGCTCCTAGCCATCTGATGGCACCGGTTAACGAAGGATAATGTTCCCCTGGATTTACAAGTAAAATCTAGATTGACTCTACATCCATTTTATTTTCGCTAACGTCCGCTCGCTGCTGGAAAGATGAAAGGGTTTAAATGCACACTGCAACCTTATAAATGTGCACAGATAGGCGTCAATTTGCTGCAAGCGACAAAACTTTATAAACATGAGTAAAATCTGGTTGTACCAGTAGCCATTCTCATTACATTCCTCTGATCATGCAAACATCTACCGAACTTGGCGTCTTGGTTATCTCGTTTATTAACAAATCTGGATATTTTTCTATAAATAACGTATTTTCCTTGTCAGAACACATCTAGTGCTTAAGCCGAATCAATTTAATATATAACTGGATCCGCTCATTCTTACTGCCCAACAATTTCACATACTGTTGTCCCATCTCAGAAAACACACGTATTTTACAATGAATTTAGGTCTACTGTCACTGAGGAAACTGGCTATTCGTGGTAATGAGTTCAATAGGTCTTTTGCCACAATCCTTCCAGTAAAAGTTGCAGAAATGTCTAACAAGGTTATACGCAGTCTAAGGTTTTGTATCTGTCAATTGTCTGTAGGACAACTCAGTTGGTAGTCGGGTACCACTTATCAGCTTTGATCATGCTACAGTCCGTCTACCTTCTAATCTCTTCAGTGAAGCAGACTATGTGTGATGAGAAATCGCTCTCATTAAACTGTAGCACAAAAGAGAGCGTGGTCTTTATCGCAACGTTTAGTTTGTTTCTGACCCAGAACTTCTATATATTGTGAACGAATGACAAGATATCTAAATGTATATCTTGATTTTTTCTCTTCGGTGGAAGATGTTACCGTCCGCACTAACCGGTTCTATTCGCCATACCACAAGCAGTTACTGCAAACCCCAATGAGGATATGGAATATTCGCGATCTTTATTCTGCGGGGTCCTTTCTAGCCGTATCATGGAAATTTTTATCACCCAAAGTTCGCTTATTACCAGAAGCTTCTGAGAAACCACGGTTGATGTGGGATTTGCAGAATCATGAAACAAATGGGTGGGCTTAATTACGTTTTCACGCATCTTGATGTGGACGATAAGAAGTCAAGTCGTGACCTCTGTAACATTATGAATCATTCTTTGACCGATTGGTTGAAGAGCTGCACTTTCTTACGCAGCCTTCTGTTGATATCACAGCATCACAGAGGTAGTTAGTTTAGCTAAAATCAGTTATGGTAAGCAGTCAGGACAACTTGTCATCAGACTTCATGGAGTGGGTGGATTCTTAGGGCTAACCCCTTAAGAATTTGCGTGTGATGGGAAGAATGCAAAGCAAGATCGTATACTTTTGTCGAACTGCCATCATTTCGTCGGAAACAAATGGGGAGGCTGGAATCTATATAACTATAGCAATGATTGTTGGTCTCTTCCGGGTTTCCAGTTAAAACTATCAACGATAAAAGAGAGCGAACGGTTGAACACAGAATGTGTCAAAATCACACATACATTGAGTACATGGATGAAGGTGTTTGGTTATCATGGGGTTGTTTGCGGAAGGGTATCCCACGTACTCAATAAGGGGCTAATTTAAATCACACAGCTGCGTATGTATGCACTGAGCTTCTCTGAATCTTGTCGCGTCTAAATTTTCGATGCATTCCAATCAAAAATAGGAAGGAACAACCAAGCTTCCACCTGGATTTTAATATGCTGTCGCCAGCACGACCATATAGCTTGTATTTCAATTCACCCTGAAGATCCACACAGTGTGGAGAAATTCACGCCCTCCCAGCATCATAAATACATTTAGTTGGTTACATAAATCTACGTATACAAAATATTAGCAATCTGTCTGCCATTGTAGATATGTTTATCGGGAAATACACTGGCACCTAGAATTCAGCTACTACGATAAATTAAGGAGGAATGCACCCTATGGTGCCTTCAGTTCTCAAGGCATCAGAGTATCAGTAAATGCTGCACCAATGTGCCAATGAGCCAATAAAATGGCGAGCATGAGCAGATTTCACATAACCTGATATAATGGGCTGTTCAGCTCGGGAGGTGTGCAAACGAATGTAACTACGTATTTGGTTTGGGTGGATGAACTTTACTTAAAAGCATTTGCTCTGGTTCAAGAAAGGAACGACGACGAGGAAGTAGATGAGCAAATAAGTTTAATAATAAGAAGGTGGCAAAATATATCGAGCTCATCATCATGATTTACCGCTGCAGTAATTCCGCAGGTAAGTGTATGAATTTAGAACTGTTCATTCTTTTATTAGATTATTAATAGTTAGTGCGATTTTAGATATTTTAATTTTAACGGCTATAATTTTGAAACTTGTAATAAAGTAAACATAAACCTATATGGCATTTTAAAGCGCATTTTCTTTTTCCATCAGTAGTGATAATATAACCGGAAAACAAAATCGAGATAAGCAGACTAAAAGTAGCACAATTACTTACTTGTTTTAAATATTGCTGAAATGTGCGAAAACATCTCGTTGTATCAACAGTACATCAGGCCCTAAAACTATTACTAACAGTAATGCAAAATGGTGTTTGCCAAAATTTCGAACGTTTAACGTGTTTTAAACTGTAGACTGCTTTGAACAGCCATAGAAAGTGAACAAAGAACAACTAAGTGCGTTAGCTGAAGCCATTCCGCATGGAATTGTTCGAGATCTTGTTTTGAATTCAGCAGGAGTGCCTGTAAGAGCAACTGGACGTTTACGGGTGGTTTGAACGCTAAAACGCGATAGAAATAGGTGCCGAATGATTTGAATATAAGGCAAAGAAGTCGTGGTTTTGCAGTTTTATTTGCAAATGTTCTGCGCAATAAAACGACACATTTCCCAACTTGTATGGTACTTACTATGTATGATGAAGACTTTACGAAATCGATGACGTACTACACAGTGATTTAACTAAGCTTACGCTCCATAAAACTACCCAAAGCCAAAGTTGCACCTGAAATAGTCATGGTAAATGTAGGTTGATCTGCAGCTAGTCTACTCACCCACAACATTCCGAATTCTAGCGAAACCATTACAGCAGGGAATTCTCTACTTCAAATTACAAAAGGCACCGAAATTTCAATACGTGTGCCGGGTACGGGTAGAAGGAAGCGGTAAATTCCTCTCCACGAAAATCGCGGTCAAATGTCGCACAATAAATCATACAGAATCGAAGCGAACTGGGCGACGAAACTGCCTCCCCAGTCTCCTTTCTTGACTTAGCACCTACCGGTTAGCATATTCGCAAGCAGCTTAACAAAGTTCTCCGACAAAAATGTCTTTGAACCTAATGATACGCTGGAACCGCTTTCGACGATTTCGTAGCGAACACCACTCAGGAATTTTATTCATCCAAGAAAAATGAATTGGTTTCCCGTTGGTAATGGTGTATTACTCCAAATAAACTTATGTTTCATTAAAATGTTACGCTTGTTTCAATATATGGACATTCAACTTATGTGAATTAAATCGCCAAATACATATAGAAAAAACGTGCTCTCAGGAGTAGTAATAAACACATGAAGAATAACCCAAGATTTTCTTTCGAGATATTGAGGCTATTTTGTATTGTAATTTTTATATAGTCGCATGCGGGACTTATATATGTGGCTTTATATGGCAAAGTATAACTTGAGGGCCTCTACGACCGTATGTAAGTCCTGGGGTTTCATACAATTAGTCCCCGAACTTGAAATATGACGTTAGAAATAAATTTACCATTAAGTGTGTTTTGGTCCTTGGGATGGTCTCCATGCGGATCTCACGTCTTATGAAGTATCTACAGAAAAGCGGTGTGGATAAACGACTTTTCGAGATATGAACATAGTTGTGTATGCTCCTGAATAGACAACATGTTTTAGCTCATTCTTCTGAATCACAATTTTTGAACTTCAAAGTGAGCACACCAGTGACGGTGAATCTGTTTTACAGCATGTGTAATTATTCGTTCATGGATGTTGTGTTGAATCCACTATGCAGGAATATATCGCATTTCCGTATCTTTGTGTTCGTTGTAAATTAATGCGCAACAGTATGTTTCGAACAGCAGAAGTAACGTTTCAGCGAACGGGTAATGCGTTCCATACGTACCCGATGGATATTTTTGACGATGCTATTCGGAAATCACACTACCGTGAAAGGTATGTGGGTTTAAAATTCCTATGGCGTGAATTTAAATTTAACTTGAGATGTATGCATTGTGTAAAGTAAAGTTGTTTGGTGGATGTGGCAGTCACATTTTTTTAATATTCGCGGTGAAAGACATTCGCGATTTGTGACAGCAGAATCCAAGAACACAAGCATCGCCTTGAATGTATACTACATTTCTTCTCTGTCTAGAATTACCTTAACATGTTCATTGTGTAGATTATTTTCGAACAATAAAGTGGTGTTACTTCAAAATGTCAATGATGTTCTTTAAAAAAAAGAAACAACGATGGACATAGTAGGCAACCTGAGATCATCTTAGTAGTTAATGTTTTTGGACATGAAAAGCGGTTGTCTAATTTAAAAGGTGCCTCTTAGGGCGGTGCTATAAAAATAACATTGGTTGGCCGATAACAAAAGCATAACTCTATTGCAGAGAGGAACTCATGGTATGCTAAGTCACATTCAGATGGAGAGCTACAGCTAACTTTCTACCTTCCAGTAGCAGCTGAATGGATGAGTTCAACCAACATGTCCCGTATAGAGGAAGGCCTGAAATTGAAATTGTTTTAACCAACTAACTAAATTTCAGAAAAGGGAAACGCAATAATTTCACTCTTAGCAGTTCTCATATGATAATATACTGTCCTCTTCAGCAATACCGACATTTATTGAGCAAACCCAAATGAGTTTAAGAGAATCAAATGTCTGTCAAAGATATTACAATTATGCCAGGGCATTTTCAGTCTGTTAATTTTATTTCCTCTTTACTTGAGTGGTTCTAGCCTAGCGGTCAGGTTGTCTGGGAAATCCCAGCCCATGGCTAAGCGCCACACCTCACTGGAGCTAAACATTAATTTGTCATCAGCATATAATAAGTTTAAACTTTCGGAAGCGTTGGTGGAGAACGAAGTTTTCTTGAAATGACAGACGGATGGGTTGGCGTTGTCCCTGTCTACGTCTTTTGTTAAGGTTTATTAAGACTGGACGCTAGTTGTAAATATGTCTTGCACTCGCTTTAACGTTAAACAACTTAAGCTACATACGTTGCAACTTAACAAACGTTGAAACGCTTGATCGCCTAGCATGCACACGTACGTTAGAGGTTGAGACCGCAGACATGAGCGCGTGCCGCAAATGAAAGCTAATTTTAACGACAGAAAGATTTGCACTTCGTATTAGTGGATGAGTTTACTGGTTTGCAGAGAAGCACGTTCCTTTTGCATACAGAATACAGCATATTCTGTTGCAGGAGGATGTAGAAATTTAAACCCGTGAAACATTTAGTTGTAATTGAAATCGTTCAACTAAAATATTTATTTAACCCGTCATTGCTCAAATCGCTTTACAAATTCTTGTGTACTTCGAAAACAAATGTCTGAGCCACATTGATACGAAACTAGATGAATGGGAGATGTAAATTGGCTGCGGATGATCGTTCTGTGTGTGACAGTGCAAAGATGTGAATCCAAAATAGCTATTTAACTGCTGCCTCCATTATTCGTTGTAACAAACTGATCAGATGCTTAAGCACTCTCCGTCCGAAACACGGCTACGTGGCAATGTGCTTATAGTGGTGCCCCTGGGTAATGTTGAGCGTTGTAAGGTAGAACAGTTGCCTAATTATGGGGATGTAAACAAATACAAAATACAAGTCATGATATGGGAGACCGATGACGGCCTTCATACAGCAAACTACATAAACGGTGTGGGAGGTTGCAGCAATGTGTTGAGCCTGCTCGAAATTCTGCGCGTTGTCTAGGTGTTGAGACGAATAGGATTATGTAAATTTTCTATAAAATTATCTTTGTGTAATCTTTTGTAACCTGAATTCTTGAGGCTGCACCTCAGGTGTGTGTGCAAATAATTAAAGTAACTTGGTAACAGCGGACCGCAATGAACAATTAATAATGGTTTATCACGGGAAAACAGAGAATTCCTTTACAAGGCTCACAGGATGATAGGAATAAAACCATAATATCAATGTATAAGTGCATTTACTGTTTGAGCGTCTTTCGAGTAGATGTGCTTCTTAATAACTGTAGTGTAATGGGGACTGAATGCAACCTAGACAATGCGGGGGCAGTTGTAGTTAATGTTCTCCATGTGAAAATCAAAGACACGGATACTTACTCATGTACCTTCTCCATAGGTCTAGGTGAGTTATTAATCCGGTTTGAAGCATAATTCATACACTCTAAACTTGTGTAGCTTAAGCAACTAAGTGATGGGTGCCAGAAGCAAAATACAACCGTTATTCAGAAATACCCAAAGTGGGGGAGGCAACAAGTAAGTTTGTGAAAGAATTCCATGGTTGACATAATGAGAAAAACAATTCCGCCGGCATTCCGGACGGCTATATGGTCCCCTAACTTTCAGACAGTTACCTCTGAGATTTGTGTTATGGCTGGGTTTCAGCAAGTGACGCCATACGTGCTTAGGATCACGAAATATTTGGAGCACCATAATGAGATTACCAAGCAATATTCGGCAGCGTTCACTGAAAACACCCAGTGACTTCCGCTTTTGCTGACAAGATAGATTACCTATACCCTTAACGTTTTTTAGGCCTGTGGTGTCTTTAGCACCCGCAGGTCGCGCTTCAAATGTGGTTGCAAAGCTTGGATGGTGTATTAATCTTGTGCTTGCAGTTAGCAGTGGTGTAATATCCGTAAGATCAGAACTCCACTATGCTATCCGCAGCAATCGGACTTGCTGGTTACCACTTTCCACAGCTGCTGTTTTGATCAGTCAGTCAATTTAAATGCACACACCAAGTTCCCGTTCCTGGAAGTGGCTAGCAATATGTGTGACCAAAGTCGAAACACGTAGTCATGCCGATGACTTACTTGAACAAAATGACTTTTTTCCATCTTGAATGGTGTTGAAGTCGCTCTAGAGCTTATCCTTGCGTCAGGTTCCCTGATAACTCCCCATATGTTGATATCATCTGCAATGAATAATAAAGCGGCGGTGTTTGATCTTAGATTATTTTTATGATATATAAGATTAGACGGAGCCTTATCACCGAGCCTTGTTGTACATCGCACTCCACATCAATTGTTTCGGACAAGGATTCTCTTGCTCTCACCTCCAACCAATCTTCGCGCACGAAAGTCTCTGTCCAACGCAGCGGTAAATCAACAATATCATAGCGCTGAAGTTCATGGAGGAGAATTCGGAGGCCTAAGCGATCAGACGCATTTGAGAATTCCAAGTAAATGACATCGACATCTAGTCAAGCATCAAAGGGTTCAGTCCACAGATGGCATGATATCAACAGGTTTGTAGCGCATAAGTGGTTTTATCAGAAGCCATGTTGCTCGGAGGCTATTATGCCTTGGCTTTCCAGATATTGTATCAGTACATCAGAGATGACTGATTCCTTAAGTTAGGATAGCAAGGGAAGCAGTGTTATCTGACGGTAATTGGTTGGGCCAGTGCGACAGCCTTACATATTAATAGGCGTGAAGATCCCTCGTTGATATTTTGCTGGAATTTGGTTTTTCTCTAAACAGCACTGATAAAACTTAGCCAGCCTTTCCGCGAAATCATTGCGTGCTGCCTGTAAGACATTTGGTCTCCTGTTGTCAACACCAGGAGCAATGTTAATATCCAGAGACAACCGTTTCTTTAACACAGCTTCTGCAGTGAAAGTTATATTGGATAAACCTGACTGTGAAACAGTAGAAACAGGGATAATTATTGGTACCGTTACTCTCTGGAACGTATGTCAGTAATGAGACCGTACGTGCTTGGCTGATTCCGTTGTTGACCACATGCACTCGTCATTCTTGACAAGCATTAGAATTCCACAATGCACGTTACGAAGGACAAAAACACGCTTGTATAAATCATTCGAGCTCGCGCAGTATCGCTTCATAAACTTTTATTTATACGTCATCTTGCCTTTGCAAATCAATTACACACAATCTTACGATATTATAGGCCGTCCATGGTTCGGAATTCGGGGAGTCTTTTTGAGCTTTGCATGGAAAGTCCCTAAAGGACGTGTATTTATGCCTCCTGCTCTTCAGAAATGACTTGCTTTTCTTTTGACGACGGATGCATCTCTGTTCCAAGGCATGCGCTACCAGCGTGCTAATTGTCTTATTAAGCGTTTTCCGGACGAGTTCTAGGGTTATGCACTTAAGAATATTCAGGCCACCTCCTTAACAAGCGGAAAAAGTGTGTTGTAGTGCGCAACCTTACATACATCATTATCCTCCTGTTCAGGATACTCCGCATTGCATATATAGCCAAACAATAAAGTACTGTGAGCACTTCAACCCGTACCTAACCAGACGTCATCAAGCGGTGATTGGAAGAAGTGCATATTATTCGAACAATAACTGAGCCGATTGCAGCTATGAATCTTCTGATACAGATCTTAGCCTAAATCACAAAGTACCCACCTGAAATGCTTGCCATTATCTGATCGTTTAATGAAGTATATCGAGCATTCGACATGTCAGTCTGATCTACGTCATCTACGACTATAATTATGTTAACGTTAATAATGAGGCCAAGGTCCTAGTACAGCATGCGTTGGGTCTCCACAAGAAGATGTGTTTAATGTATAGCCAAAAGTATTTCATAAACTGCAGCTTAAAGTTGGACTTTTATTGTAAATGCTAATCCTCAATCACACGTTGTTTTGGGCTGACGGTGGATCAACGAGCTTTGCTTCCTGCGCGTAACAAGTGCCCAAAATGAAGTTCACGCGGTTGTGCTGCCAGTGCTATTGATTAATTCATAATCTGCCATCAAATGCTGCACCTAGAGGAGACCGCAAACGCACTGTGTAACTGACCTCGGCATTTTCTATTCCATACTTTATATACAACTTGGAACCAGACAATGACGTGGTGGGATTACAGCAATCAGATTTTCCACATTTACTATAAACTATGGCGCTAAATGCAATACCCATATTCTTTCCGTGTTGTGAGCCGCTGATCAACAGTAAGAACCAGTGGAACGGTTGCCACAAGTTGTTTTCATCAGAACCTAATTCACACTTGTACTTGGCACGTCTGCAGCGCCCAAAGTGCTGAAGCAATCTCTTCACAGACATTAGGAAACTTTTCTTGCTTAGGTTAAGAGTATTTCGTTGGAGTTGCCTCCGGAATGTTACAGCAACACGCAAACCGCGATTTGACATTTGACAAATGACGGC
>OX104064.1:173938482-174104841 GCA_944474145.2 Dicrocoelium dendriticum
TGATCAAAAAATTGAAGGCGCCTCAGATCTTCAGACCGAAGGGGCCAAGTTTCACTACCATAGAGTATAACGGCCCTCACTGTGGCCTTGTATACCGCCTTTCACACGAATGAAACTCCCTTCTGTCGCCAAAGATGCCGCAGGTTCAAGAAGGCAGCTCTGGCCTTTGCAATGCGTGAGCTCATGTCAGTTTCTATGCGCCCATCATTGCTGATGCAGCTGCCAAGATAAGTAAAATGATCAACCACCTCGAGTTCCTCGTTAGAATGGGGTCATCAAGTGGCTGGTTGTCCTGCAGCAACACTTTGCACTTTGAAGGTGCGAAGTGCATACCAAATAAGGGGACCACTCTGGACAGGCTATTCAGGGTTGATTGTGCCGCCGCAACATCGTCAAAAAGCAAGACGATATCGTCCGCATAATCAAGATCAACTAATCTTTCACCAGGCAGCACTTCAACGCTTACCTCGTTGGATTCTGTCAGGGAACACTCCATGATAGAATCCACGACGAAATTGAACAAAAATGGGGAAATCGGACAACCCTGAAGAACGTCACTTGTAGTCGAAAATCTATCCGATAGGACACCATAGACCCTGACGCGGCCTGTAGGGTTCGAGTATAGAGCACGGAGGATGTTCACATATTTCGTAGGAACAACTTTCTGCGCAAGTAATTCGAACAGAATCGATCGATCGACTGTATCGAACGCCCTCTTGAAATCGAGGAACACAGCAATTGTCGGTCTGCGGTATGCGTGGCGCTGCTCTAGCACCTGCCGCAAAGTAAATATATGGTCTATACAGCTACGTCCTGGGCGAAAACCGGCCTGCTCTTCCCTAATCCGGGATTCCCGTTCTGCAGTGAGGCGACGAACGATAATCGAGGCAAATAACTTCGTCACAACTGGTGTCAGGCTAATACCCCTGTGGTTCGCACAGTCTGTGCGACTGACCTTTTTGCATATTTTCACTATAATCGATTCGCTCCAATTAACCGGAACACTTCGTTCCAGATACGTTCGAATATGGAGGTCGGTGCCATGCAGAGGACCTCACCTCCATCCTTAAATAGTGCAGGAGGGAGGAAATCCGGCCAGCGGCACGAAAACGATTGAGAACTGTGATCGCGTTTCGGACCTCGGCCTCTGACGGAGGCTCGAAACTAACCGTCCATGGCACGTCTTGCATCACCTGAGTAAGAAGAGGTCCGGGAGCAGGAAGCCAGCTGAACTGATCTTCAAAATGTTCAGCCCAACGAGCCATACGGCCCTCCTTATTGCGGATCAGCGTACCCGCGCTGTCTCTGATTGTCTCACTGACGCCTGGTTTTCTGGGACCAGTGGTGCGGATAAGCTGGAAGAGCTTCCGGTAACTGCCTACTGCTCCTGCCTCCTCCATTTCTTGAGCCCGACTGGTCCACCAGGCTTCCTTGTCAGCACGTAGGCTCCGCTTTAGTTCACGTCTAATAGCCCGTCTGGTCACATTAGGTTCAGAACCAGCCGGGAGGTGTCTTCTAGATTCCAATTGGTGCACCGACCCCTCGGATATCCAGTGAACAATGCGGTGACGATGGATAGTGCCACAAGCAGATGCTCCTGTGTCGTGCATGGCAGCCGAGATCCTATTCCACTGAAGCTCAGTGTCATTAGGACAAGACAGCGAAAGTTCGGTATGCAGTGCTTCTTGATAGGCTTGCCTGACCGAGGGCTGGGACAATTTCTCCATTGCCAATTGGAGGAGACGCTTTGTGCGCCTTCCGGTAAAGCTCATGGAGAAACGACAGCGCACCAAGGCATGATCAGAGTCGACACAGGTACTCCAGTACGAGCGGCAATCCAGAATGGTACGGCGCCATCTGTAACTTATGGCTATGTGGTCAATTTGGGTCCATCGTTGGCCAGCTACAGGTGGATGCCTTAGCATCACTCGCTAATAACCGACGGTATCTAAGGCGGGGATTTGAAGTGCATATAGTTAGACATATTATGTATGTTTAAAAAATTCTTGGTCCATTGCACATGTCTTTCGCGTGGGCGTATTCTGTCCCAGCATGATGGTGTGACTTCGCGTTAGCGCTATTTTGGTTAGCGAATCACAGCGTTTCTACATTATGCTATGTTAGTCAATCTGGTACATTCAAAGTACAACGTCGTTCCACACCATTTATCCTGAACTTCTCTAACCCGCTGCCCTATTGCGATTCAGATGCATGAGGATCCCGACTGTGCGAGGTGGTGTCTGACACACTCTTTCTCCCTACCCTGTATGGTCGGCTGTCTTACCAGTTTCAAAAGACATGACATCTGATCAATGCACTGTCCAGTGCGGTTAAAATTTTTGTTCTGACGGCTCTAAGCCCCAGTAACTGCGATCATAACAGGTTAGGTCGCCAGAACTGACCAATAGTAGAGCAGCTTTCCTTTGGACACACTCAAGTGAGAGCAGGTAGTGATGAAGTCAAACTTGTGAGAAACAATTTTGTTTCACTTAATGCTGTCTTTTGCGGTTGGCTAATATAAGATTTTACCATTTTGGACGCATTTGTCGTTGCAAAGTTTTACTGTTGGCTGCTATACGGATCGGCTTATACATCGCAATATACGGTGTTATGCTTGTATTCAAGCACATAGAAACTGCTGAAATTTATCGGCTTGTTTCCTGGTTGAACTCAGAACACCACGTATCATCTCGTTTACATTGCAAAACTCATATTTATTATTGACTTATTCCTCTAAATTTAATTTGGTTGATAAATTTCAAAATAGCGCACTAAAACCATAAGAGCTTTTCCGGATCATAGGACCATATTGTAACAGCCGGCTCAATCCATCTAAGATTTCCTAGTTAGAATAAGTGCACTGCTTTCACACAACTGCGGCTTAGACAAGTTAACTTGATGCTGTCTGTACACTTCCTACTATCTTCTACGTTGCGAAAACGTGCATGTTCTATCGTTCTTATCAGCTGATGCATCAACAGCAGCGTTTAGTCGCTCAACATGAATAAATTCGGAGTGCGGCCATCGGTGGGAAGCATACTGTTGACTAATGATCGGATCATTTTCCTGAAATCAATAAAGAAGCTGCAAGTTCTCAATGGAGATATTCGGATAATTGAATACTCTCAAACTACTCGACGGCTTAACTTTCACGGTTAATATTTTTGCATGCAAGAAGCTCAGAGCTCATCCTAGAGGAGCGAAGCTTGACTTAGCGTGTTTTATTATTTAGAAAATTCTGGTTTGTTTGTGGAAACATGGAACGAACTCGGTGCATAAGGAACAATTTTCGCCATTCCTGAGACATCGGCTTGCAGATTCTGAGTGATTCCATCGGGAAAAGTAGATTCAACACTCTTTGGAGAAAGCAAATTTACGCGAATGCGGCTGTTGGTCCTTACAACTGGTCAACCCCACATATGCCACCGTGCTACGTTGCCTCATGAGAAATCGATTTAATGGACATCTGATGCCTTTGTTTTCTAAGGCAATTGAATGTCAAGATCAAAATCTTCCGACGTGAAATGAGAAATTCGGTAGTCTAGATATGGCACTGTCACACGACTGTGTACCGTTTATTGTGTAGACAGAATTTTACTAGTCTTTAGAAGATCTCGATGTATGGTGCGTTCATCACATGTTATAATGCATGCCAGGATGGACCGGTTCTACGAAATTTGAATTTCTACTATCCAACCAGAAGTGTTGAGTTGCTAGCTTAAGTTATTAGCCCAGACGTTTTATGTGAGAAGCCGAAGTCAGTAGCAATTTACATGAATATTCGCAATCTGCTATTTATTATCTGATATTTAAGGCGTGTGCTCTCCGCTAAGTTGTTATCCAGAGGATGGCATGCCGATTAAAGAAAAATGCCATTCATAGCACCCCGGATAGTCCACATGTTGCGTTGGCGGACCTTCTTTGTGGCTGCTCCAAGAGGCGAATATTTCGTTTTAACTATGGACACTAGATCTGGGCCGCATATCCAGTGTGGGGAGAAATTTACCAGTTAATCTGCAGGGGTACTAGCTGGCGATCATACAACTAAGGGTTCGCCTCTGAACTTAAGTTCAAACCCTCCGTATTAGCTTCTGTCGAACGTTGAATCGAATCACTTGGTTTTCCTTGAAAGCGGATACCTAAGTCCCTTTCAGTATTCACGTATTTTAGATTGTTCTGCTCTATAAATGTGTTTTGCTGAAAATGTCGCGCAGTGTCATCAGGTGCATTTTACAGAGTTCAGTAGGAGCTGGTTCACATCTAACTGTTCCTTAATCCCATACCCATATAGATGTGAAGTTATGCACGTTAATCTGTCAGGCGAATAACTATCCAGACCTCATATTACCAGTGAGTAACTGCATTTGGAAATGAATATTTATTAAGAGCTAATTGATATGTATGAATAACAGCGGAGGGCCGATGAGCGATCCTTGTAGTACACACCTGGAGACGCACGGGTTTTGGGATTGAGTGTCATAGATTCTTTCCTTGTTTGTGTGGTTATGTAGGTAGCCTTCTAAGCGGGTGAAATGGGAACCTGTGAAACCATTGGCACCGGTCTTTCCGTGAAATTTAATGTCAGATACTTTTGAATATTTTAACTCATATCTAGAGAGAATCCATCGTCAGCCTTACTTCTTCGTGTTTCATGAATCAGGTACGGATTAGTGAGAAAATATCTTACTGCAATTTAATTCATGTTGAAGATTGGAAAATATTTCCATATTTTAAAAATATGACGTCAATTTATTCCAGATTATTAACTCAATCACATTTTATAAAGAGGAAGTAGAGTAACAAGTCCACAGTTGGCAGGGTTCGATCGGCACCTTCCGTTTTTATTCGGGGTGATGATTCCATTTTTCTACTAAGAAAAATGTCTATTGGCTTCAAGCAGGCACTAGGAAAAGGTCGCGAAATGTGATGCCATGGAAGGCGGCCAGGCTTTTAAAAACATGCAAACAGTACTTGCCGATTTCTGGGTTACCATATTATCAGAGTAATTGTAATAGGTTTGCGACATCTACTGGGCTTGAGGTGGCGTTGAATAGGCCGATGATATTTTCCGGGGCGTGGCATGGTTTTTGTATTCACCTAGCTATGCTGCATGGGCAGTGCGTTCGCGGTCCGCAGAGCAGAAATCGTTAGAGCGTCGACCGTCTTTAGTGATGGTACCCAAGGTTTAACCCTTCCGTTTCGTACAAAACCACATCAAACATTTTGGTGTTGATCGTAAACTCCTGCCATTCGTACGTATCGGCTCTAACGAGTGACGGACCGTAATTTCTGACCTTTTCTTAGTTACCCCATGTGGCATTTCATGTGCCTAATGTACATTACTTCCAAAGCTTGTCTCTTTTCTTGATCTATTTCCGCGTACTGCTTCAGTTGCAGATGTTAGTATGGTGCGATACCCGAAATTATATAAGTTTTGAGCCAACTTACACGGCCCGGTTACATTTTCCTTTAAATTAATTCTGTGCGTTGTCTGCCGGACTGTGGGGATCTAGCCAATCATGCTTGCCGGGTTAGAAATCTTGGGATTGCTAGTATCAGTTTATCGGCGTTGTCGTCCTTTGTCAACAATAATGGTGTAACGCACAGAGCCAACCTTAAAGCGGATTGATCGTTAGTGCCCAGTGGACGGTTGCATGAACTGACTCGACCATCATCTACCCAATAGGCGGGATTATATCCAGATGTGATGGCTTGTTTGAACCTGGGTGTCGGATTGCTCAGTGCTCACCGTTATACAATACTACCATGTTTGTGAACGCAAAGTTTGTTTTGAAGGATGATCTATTAGGAGACTTTGGTACTATTAAAGACACGTTGAATGCACCCACTATACGGTAGCACAAGTATATTTATGAGACCGCTCGTTGAACGGCGTTTCAGAGAATAAATTCGCTGTCTGCGGAATATTGCGGTGGTCCCTAGGCCACGTCCAAAAAGAAAACTTCATGCATTTTTTCTGGGGTCGATCATCTAGGTACGCTAGCTGCCATTGGCAAAATCAGTCATCGAGAATAACTACGAAATGTTCAGTAAGTGTATCACATTTCAAATAATCTCTGTAGTACTCATCAACACGGCTACCACGAGATGGAAAAGCATTCCGAATGATAGACACTTATTGAATTTAATTTCAGGAGCTACTATTTTGTTTGAGAGATAAGTTGTGTTTAGTGCTATGATGTCCGAATTTGTTAATTATAGATGGCGCGGCTCCGGCAGCTAAGAGTAGAGCACTGCGCGTTGGTGTAGTAGAATTACAATTCTTGAAGTTTCAAACTCCAATCGTTGTGATTGACTTTCACAAATGAGGCCGGTGTGCTGAATTTTCTACTATATATCTTTGCATGGTTGGCGGATCTAAGGTAGGAGGAATCGCGTCTGGCTCATCTGTACATGGGGCCTGTACTGCTTGAAGGAATGGCCTTACACCTAATACTGTTAGCGCAGTTTTCCAGTTGGCATACCACGCTTGCATAACCATTGATAATATATCTGATGTAAGTAAAGTAAATTTCAACAGTTTTGGCTTGTTACCTTAGCAGTATGGGAAACAGCTAGATTGGTGAATTTGAAATTCATGACGCTTTGCATGTTATGGAGTTTGAGAAGCACGGATAGAAGACGAAGGCTGGTAGATGCATGCAATTCGTATTGTCTCCTCAATACCATTAACAATAACCAAGAAACGTAGAGATATTTATGCATATATTTTATTGTTAATGGTACCGATGCGAAAAAACGAGCTGCATTCATCTACCAGACTTCGTCCCTTTCCCTGTTTTTCAACTTGTTTTAATGAACTAACCGTTATAGAGTTGCCCGATATACATAAGTTCTTCAGGATCATGTTTTGTCGTTAATTTATATCGCCAAGCTTCGATTATGACACATCATGGCTCAGCACTATTTAGCTGAATTTTCTGTTTCATTTGCGGAAGTGACTCATTACACGCTTTCAACTGGTCTTATGTTTTTCTACATTAAATCATACAAGGATTAAGAAAATAATAATTTACATTCCCTGTGTTTCCACGCCACTGAAATCTCCAGTTTCTGTGGTCAAGCCATAAGAAATAACCTGTAGAGAAGGAAAATAATTCCACTAAAAGGCTAGGTGTCGGGTAGTGTTGCCCAGCAGTATGAAATTTGATGCACTGGATTAGATGCATTACGTTGGTCATCTCTGTCTGATGATGAGAAGTACGTTTGTAACCGCTCTTATTTTGGTGCAGACAACATCTAATATCGATAGCTATGATACTTAGTCCTGGATGAGATTACATTCACAATAATCAGCCATCGTGCATCGCGGCTGCACTTAATTATGCTTGAGGAGGCGTGGCTCCATGTGAACATAGACGACGCAGCCGATGCGATTGAAGTATTAAGTTGCCATCGTGTCAACCGGCCAGTAAACATGGCGGAGGAGTTATTATCTACATAAAGTCCATCGTGGCGCACGTCAACAGAAAGCATCTTTTTTATTCGTCATAACACATTGACTGCCTAATATTGAAAAGTAAGCAATGTTTTAAGGGATACAAATCGATTTCGCTGGCTAACCATTAAATATTCCATCATGATCCCACCTATAATTTAGAGGAGATTTAGGATCAGTTTATCAGCTCTGCCACCAGCCACCTGAATTATTCTTTGAAATTTTGCTTTGGATTTAAAACATTTGGTACCAATTTTATTACAAATATCGTCCACGGAAATGTAGCGCTAAAATGTATAATTCTATCAAAAGGAGTTGAGGACTTGCTGACTAATATTTAGACGCCGGAATAAGAAATAGCAGGTGTCTGGAGGTCTGACGGATGCTAAATTGATTTAATTGAGCTATCACGAGGTGTAGAATCCAAACGTGAAGCTTGAGGGACTAAACCACAAATATATTCGTAAATAGTAAATGCATCTTACCCACTTTATCACCGACTAGACTGGCACACAGTCTCATTAGTTGCATACTGAACCGCTGGAGATAAGATCAACATGGTAAGTGTCCCTAGTAAATATTCAGCGCTATTCTCCATGATTGCACTGATTTTGAACCAGAGCTCTTTCTCATGTAGGAGCGTTGTATCTGAAAGCATATGTCTTTTTGAACTTTTGAAGAATTACACTTAATAAACATGTCGAAGGTAGGCACGAATAAATACCTTTCAAATGCATGCACTGCAGTAAATTTGAAGATCTATGAGCAAAGTTTTGTTAATTTATGCTCGTCCAAACGCATTCATATATTCCACTCCCGTTTGTCTACCGTAGCTCTTGGTTTACACACCTTGTACTGAAACTGAATGGGCAAATGTGACTCACAAGTTGACATGCAAAGTTTATATGAGGTTATTGTCACGAATAGGGTAACATGTTGTTTGGGCGTCCGTTTTTGGATGACCGTATTACTAGGCCCATTTTGTGTAAGCGGACATAGTCCAGTATCACCAAATAGGTCAAATCTCATAAATACCCATAGTTGTTGAAATCCTTGTACTTAAGTATATCTTCAGTGTTTTAGAACTTAAATTTCTACCTTGTTACAAGTAAGTCGAACCATTTGCATGACTTGCAAAATGTGTTGCAGGCTAGTTTTACTCTGCTAACGCAAGGTAAATCAATCATAGAAGGTAGGTGCCTGAGTACGGGATATAACGCGCTTGACACCATTTCTCTTTTGTTAGATCAAAAATAGAAAAGAAGTTGTTTAAAAGCGTGGCAAATTCGGGTCCGACTATGGAACAAGGTGAAAAGAATTAAAAGCTGGATACATTCATTAACAATGTATTACAAATATATGAATGATAAGCTTTAATCCTTTCAACATTCAGAAATTTAAGGCACTTATTTGTCCCGGCTTATGCGACCATCCAATTGCACATAAGAATCAATAGTTCATTCGCCTATGTACATTTCAGTACGGATCACTACCAGTTGGTGTTTATGGTGTTCAAGAATTAGTTAATGTCGATTCTGAGCAACCCATTCTCACCAGAGGGGTACATTTGCCTTGTTGTCTCTTCGTTGGCTAGCATGCGGCTCTTATGTGCTGGTGGCCACATGCTTGTGGTAACTTAATTTGAGGGCCAGCTTATGAATGCACGTCGCAATGAATTCACGTTGCTCGTAAGTTTGGTGGATAACATGATAAATACATATCCCGTTCTGAATGGTTATGATCCTCACGAAGCAATAATGCACAAACGTGTTAACTCGCCATGTTTTCTTTAGTCACAATTGGAGCCGGTTTAATACGAAGCGTGGGCTGTACTACGATCGATTTACCCTTATTATGCTAACTGACATCTGAACTATCTCCTACTAATTTTATGTTATGACACAGAATTAAAAGAGATATTCTATAAAAGAAAAATAGCGTCTGTCGGAATTCAGAGACATAAATATAATGTTAAAAGCATTGGCATGGATAGTAATTCTGCTTTGTAGCCACGACTGCTGCCGAAATGACAGACTTGATTCTTGCGCAGGAAGATAGTTTGAATAACATTTCATCACCAATCCAAAAACAACGACGTATTGTGTATGATACAGAACTTCCGTAACGATCTTTAAGATTTCCTTTCTAACTACGAAGGAAAGGATTTCACTGGAACTGCTTTTCCTATATAGAGCAAGATTAGCGAAGTAAAAAATGACGTAAACTGTCAGTTTCTTATGTCAGAATGACCATTTGGTCAAATAGATTTCGCCGATAACTATTACGTGCCGAGTGGTAGCCATACTGTGCGCTACGACCGGTATTTTATTCATGTTCAATAAGTAATTAGGAAACTTACGCCGCAATTTGAACTTGGGACGTTGCAATTATAAATGGAATCAGTACCACTAAATCAACATATCACGAACCAAACATTATATAATAGCTCAGAACTAACTGGTGGCATCCATGGAGAATAAATATGAGCATCATATCGTCCACTTGTCTGTGGATTACACCATCTGCTTCGGCGAATAAAGCAAGGCAGAAATTATTTCTTGAGGGAGGCGACATCTACTGGTGTTACCGCCAAAATGAACAACGTGGTCAACGAATCGCTGCAGTGCACCTCTCCAAGGAGCGCCTTGGTCTGTAGTCTTTTCTGGAATCACCAACGGAGTGAATTTCGTCTTATTCCCATGATGCTAATACCGCAAACAGTGCTATGCCATGGTATGTTTTCGTGGCTTAAGGTATCGAGTAAGATCATACTCTATTGGACAGAGGAAGTAGATTAAAATACTTGACGGCGGGGAATGTTTTTAAAAGCACTTCCTAATATGCTGTTAAAACAGCTTGGTAGCGAATTAATTCAAAGAGAGAAAGTTTAACGTCACTTCACAATATTTTTCTCAAATCTGCTGAGCCTCGTCAGAAAATAAGTGTTTCATCCGCTACTGAACATTCCTCAACTTTTGTATGAATACACTTAATTCCATAGCTTACCTTATTTTCTTAGGTGAAACTGGAAATTAATTACCCCTCAGGTACAATTTTGCATTCGAATTATACCACATCACATGACCTAAAGCCTAGTCATTAACAAAGAGAAATATTTGTAATTAGCCGACACGCAACAGCGAGTCACTGGAGATATGTAATGCACAACTAACGAGGAATGGTATCCGTTAGAAATATCCTGAGTAACATATTTTGAGTTTTGTTCTATTCATAGGCCTTTTCATGCAAAACAGTGGTAGCGACAAAGCACTAATCTGTCCTGTGCACAATACAACATTACGGAGGCAAAAGTAAGAGGAATATGTTCAAAGAATGATTCAGGTGAGTTTAAAATTTTCGAAAGCAATACATGTTAAGCGCTAAGATTTTCTTTAATGTTAATTGATTGATATCAAAATCGGATCAAAAGATGTGCTTTCTCCCAGGCTGCTGCCAGAAAATACTGGGTTAGTTATAAAATATACACACGACGCCATACATGCAACCACTGGATAAATCAGTAAAAGCGACGCGGAATGAAAAAAAAATAAATATTCACATTATGTTATATATATATATATACGTACTTATTCCTGCTGGACTGACGACAAACTAGACTTGCCTTTACTAAATACTTGAAAAAGTTGATTCTTTGCAATGGGATCATGATCTGTAAGTATTTCCTTTCGGAAACTGGTTTAATGCTACTGTCTTAACTGTAGCACGATCATTTCTTGCAACTCCGGAATGTTTTGACTGTGTTTTGCCATCTTTAGTTTGATTCGGTAGCCCAGTCGGAACGAATTTCCCAAATTTGTAACGATACATGCATTGTGATTAAAGTAACATAACGCACGTAAGTGCAATGGTAGTTACAACGAGGCCTAACTTAAGCGGTCACAACCTCGGTTGTTCAGTCACTTTACTTCACTTTACTTCTCCTGGCTTCAAAAGTAAGACACAACTCTGTTTGTTCTTCCTTGATGGAAGCAAAACGAGTGTTCCATTCGGTGTGTGATTTTGATGTAATCGTTGTGCTAGTGGGTTACAAGTATCCGCTTTCTGGACCTGCTACCGGTACACATCATGACCGCGACTTGTTGTTTCAAGACACTTGCTTGTCCAAGTCGAAAATAATCCTCGCGTGGACAGACTTTACGTTGAGGTAATTCCACTTTGGTGAGCGAAACGTCGGGCTGTATACTGCAAGCACTGCAATTAGGTATACAACTGTAAGGTAATTCAATCAGATTTCACGTCAGATTATTAGACTGCACAGTTGAGGACTGGAATCCGAACCTTGACGGTAATCCAACCCTAAGGTAGGTTGTCAAATGGCGGAAAAGACAATGAGTCATAAACTAACTAATGAGCAAATCTGAATTGACAGACGAGATGTAAGTGATGAAAGAGTATCCACATTTGATAAAACATTAGAGCAATTTACTCACACTAACTGCCGACAGGCACCTCATCAAGGTGAATGACATCGTTATTTTGCAGCTATAAACTTCCTTCCGAATTCTAGACCATTGAGTGTTCGTGGTTACTAGTGCGAATTTTCAGTCTCAATGGATTTCGGCTGTAAAACGTTAACACACGCAAATGGGTAGTATTTGAACAGAGATGCGTAGGACCTAGCTGGGAGTTGTAGCATAGAACTTTAGAGATGTAAATTAGTTCCTGTTTTTCACTCCGGTGCCTATGCAGTTTCAGTGCAGTCCTTAAAGGCAGGCAGTGAAACCTAGTATTCTGAGATGGTTCAGAGAAATTGCTATGGGTATTCACTGGTACCGATGATAACACACTCGATTTTAATTGGCCTACAGTGTCATGAGACGTCGTTTCTACGCGTAAATGGTTGACATGTGTCTTTTTGGTCAGACTGTACCCTCTAGAAGACAGTAGAATTATGTGCGCTATGAGCTGCATTGAACGCATTACAAATATTGCAAGTAAAAATGTTGAAAGCCCAAATGTAAATTTATTTTACTTGGGACTGTTAGTCCATTACTGCGGCTTGGGCGGCGAAGTGGGAAAAATGACCGCAGGTGGATGCAAGCATTTTGCACCGCTTCTCAATGCCATCAAAGATGTAAGTCCGTGGCACTGCAGATGCACTCTGAGACGCTCACATCTAATAACCCTGGTCCTGTCAACGAACTTTTAGAAAATATTTTATCAGAATTGGGCGTGTCGGAACGATCACCTCTAAGCGGACTGCGCATGGCACCTACGCAGACGAAGATCCCATTGAACTCAGATTTATGGTCAGATAGCACCGGCACGGTCACGTGTTCGTTGGTCATGTGAACACACTGATTTCACTCACAGTCTTTGCATGTTCACCCGTACGCAGACGCAGCAATAGGTGGGACCCGATTACTAAGAACTGAGCACATTTTCCTATGAACAACTGGAGAGTTATATAACTGTAATATTAATCTGATTGCGTGCCGCTCTTCCTTAAGAAATAGGCTTATTTGACTTTGTAAACAGTCGTAGGTGAATAACATCAGGTCTCACTTTACCCACCCGGTGTGATGATTCTCCGATTGGTATGTAGCGTTTAGCTGCAAGCTTGTATAATTCCGACTAGCTTTATATCACTCTAATCCACAACTCAAAAATGGCTCAAGGGGACCACCAGTCGTAGCTAGGAAATATGCAGTGCTAGGCCGGAAGACAGTTTGAGCACGCGAAGGTAGTAATGCTCACCCAAATATTTTACGGTTGCTTGGGTGTAGAAGCAAGGTGGATGGCCTGAATACATCCCTGCAACCTTCCGCTTGCCCCACAGTTCTAGTCCTTCGTATTTTCACTGTTGTGCGGCTGGAGTTTTGAGCAGTAAAACCTAAAGTACCCATGGTCAATTTATTGGTTTGGCATCCGATGGAATTTGAAGGTCATAGCATTAAAACAAGCATGAAAGAGAGTCACCAAGCATGTCGATATATTGTAGCATTTGTTGAAATTACTCTGCGTAATACGGTGCTAGCCATGATAACATTCTGAACGCAGACGACTTGGTTTCACGCAAAGTTGTGTGCGCACCATGAACAACGAAACTTTCAACGCAAACCCACAGCTGCAGTTGCGGTGAAAGTTCTAGTGGATAATGTTCTTTGCAAATAGGAAAGGAATTATGGACTTGATAAGCATAAGGATGATACTTGATGTTCTGCCTTCTTTAGATAAAGTAATTCATAACTGCGACAGCATAGATTCATAGGGTGTTCTAACGCTGTTCCTCCATAATTCTCAACTCGCAGCCGATTTAAATCAGGTGATTAAGGTACAGTCGGTCAGCTATGATTTCGGATGAATCAATAACTGCTCTGGACTGCACGGTGCGGTAGCTTTTTTTAGCATTCCTTTGCAAAGTGTCAATTGTAGTGAATATACTCCTCAGTGAAAGTTTGCTCCTACAATGCAATTGTATGCTCCTGTACTTCATCATGCACAGCTCAAACAACATGTTTGACGGCATCCGGTTTCGAATGGGCCAGCCACAAGATGCCTACCCCTTCAGAGAGACCATTGGCGGCTTGCGCCGCACTACCCACAGCTCCAAACACACACCACATATCCAGTGTAAACCCGAAGGAATAAGACCAGTAGTTATGTGGATTGGAGCCACGTTTCATCAACGGAGCCGGTCCACAATCCTTCACAGGCAAACACAAGCAAGCTGTATTTCAGTAATCAAGCGCACACAAGACGGCGGCTGGACCATCGTCCTCTCCACACTGAATGCATGGAACCACTCTTCGAGGCTAGTACGGCCACAATGAGCGGCCATCTCCAGCAACGACTGATTGTCTGCTGGAGCCAGGATGGACGAGGTAGTAGGCTATAGACAGATAAGCACCTTGTCAACATCCACATCAAACGTAGCCACACCGGGGATATCAAGCAACAGCCACTAACTTGCAACGATAAGATGAAATAAAATAATTCGAATGATGCATACAGATATATCGACAAATCTCTGCACTAAATGTGCATATGAAATAAATTGTTTGCCAGATAATCTGCGATAGGTCCAAGACGTCATAAAATTATTTCTTAACAAATGCCACAAACACGAAAATGATATCACAATTAGCTACAAGTAAATTAAGCGGTGTTTGCTAGTTAACAGAATATATTTCACGCAGATGTTAATGAGACAACATAGCAAACCCACCACCTAAAAAAGAGATTTTGCATGCAAGCATGCGGGTAGTAAATCGAACGCAGCATAAATAACAACAATGCACCGTTTCTGTCTACGTTTTCTACAGGACCCGACGTCGTTTCTGTGTTGGCCCTGTGTGGCCTCGCTCATGGCTCATTAAGCCCGCCTGACTCAGGCACTCGCGACCGCATGTGCTACAGCACCATGCGCTTGATGTCGACGGAGTACAACGCATAGGCGCCAGCCGCTTCCGCATTTGCCTCTTCTTCTCCGCATGCACAAAGTCTTTCTCCTGCACCTCGGCAAATGCCTTCGTGATCAGATCACACCCTGCAAGCCGAAAAATCGCCTTCGATTCCCCTGACATGCATTCAAGATTAGAACTTGAGAAGCTGACTTTGATCATGTCCGGATAACGAAGCTTTGGTTTTTCCGCATGCCGCTTCCCAGCACACAGTTGACCATATAATAGCCGTTTCTGTATCCGCATCGAATCCATCGCCACACATGACCGATCCACCTCAGGTGTCTTCGCAAAAGTATGCAGGCCACTGAATAGATTCCACTTTGGCGCAACACTTCTGTGTCCAGAAGTCTGTCGTGTCAACTTGTGCGCAGCATACGTCGCAAACACGCTTGATGGAACCGCTCGAGATGTGGCACATATCGCCGTTACATTGTCCACGTTTCACTGCAATATACAAGAACGGACAGCACCATGGATGTGCACACCATCAGCTTCATGCCAACGGTAAGCTGATGGTTGTTCCACACTCGGTAATCCAGCTTCCCGAATGCAGCCGCTGCTTTCTAGATGCGGATACGCAGCTCATTGTGTTGCAGCTGGTCAGCTGACATCACACTCCCAAGGTAGCAAAAGCGGGAGATGGTTTTCACCAATCCATCACCAATTTTGTTTCCCGGCCCCATTGCAAATTGACTTCCGCTGAAGGCTAAAATGGAGACAGTTTAACTTGTGTTGATGATGAGCCTGAATTTGGCCGCTGTCGAAGCCAGAGCACTAGCCGTTTACGGCAACTCCTAGGCGTTGTGTGCAAACAACGCGTAGTCGTCAACGAACTGCAACATAGGGATAGTTTTCTCACAGACTAGAGTTCGCGCACCGAAACGACGGATGTTCAGCAAACCACCATCAGAACTGTGCTTCAAAAGAACACATTGTAGGCACAAGCCGCATAAAAAGCACAAGACATCATTGCATTAAGATAAATATTAAACAGGGCTGGAGCTAAGACACAGCCTTGCTTCACACCAGAGACAACTGCAAAGTCATCCGAGGTCACTCCACTTAGCTGCACCCTCGCCCGCATACCACTGTGCAGACATTCACTTAAACTTAAAATTTACGCGGACCACCAAATTTACCCAACATCAGCCACAAAGTCTCGCAATTCAACGTAGCAAATCCCTTGGTGAAATTAACAAAAAGCGAGTACAACGGCTGGTGTCATTCTCTACTCTTCTCTTGCAACTGACGAGCTGCAAACACTATATCCACAGTGCTGCCACCCGAACGGAAACCACGTTGCTCTTCTGCCACGTTCGGTTCCACAATATGACTGAAGAGGCGGCTGAGCTGCATTCGGACTTTACGTTGCCCACATAAATACTGCGTTGGTTTGAAGTACATTACCTTTTAGAATGGGCCGAATACAGGCAAATAGAAAGAATTTTGTTAACCTGTAATGAATAGTGAGTCGCGCTATATCACATATATTAATAGTCACGGCGGTTGTTGCCGTGCCCCACCACCACAGACTGGTAACAGTCGAGCTGCGGGTTCTAGCCCAACAGGTGTCAGATGGAATGTATAATGTGTAATGTGTAATGTAATGTAACATAATGTGTACTGTGTAATGAAACGGGTGTACAATGCTGTATCGAGTGTGTGGTGGCTGTCTGACTGAGTCTACATATTGAATTTGTACCTCATAATTAATTATAAGTTAACTTTTCCCATCTTCTGCTATCCAGTTAACACATTGTATAGTTTTTTCGGGGCTACTGTTCTAGCCGGTGATGTATATCCTGTGAAATGCGATCTTTTTATATTCTCAGAAGAATCGTCTATCAATTGAGTTCACGGCAGTGACCTGGATAAGACTGGATTGATGAACTGCTCGAACGCGCGCCATACCGGCGTTCTGTATGCGAAATAAGTTAGGAGAGAACCCCTTGTTCTTCAACCCACAATCACTTAATTACCTCATTGTGCGACTTTGCTTCAACATCTGGTGGTTTTGCCTTTCCTTTGTGGTCGTCAAGCTCAGTTTGTCCACAAAAAGCACTCTATGTGCTAATGGATATATGATTATAGGCATTCGCTTAATTTTACCGCCTTGGTAAAATAAACGAAAAAGAAATACCGCTGGTAGAGTAATTTTGGAAGCCCAAATTATTACTCACGACTCCGCGCAATTTATTCGGGTAATCCGAAATTACGAAGCGGTGCTCAAACAGGTAACACTATACATGGTAGTGTACAGCAATGTAAAGTTACCAATATCCCCAGTTTGGGAATATGTGACATGGCTGCGCCGATGTCAGTTTATATCTACTTTACGCCATAATTTATAGCAAAAATTTCGTTACTGTTTTTCCGGCCATGTAGATCATCATGTAAGTGGAGAAGAAACGGAGATAATTGACAGCATTCCATCGGTATTAATTCGAGGAAATTTTTGAATGGTATTCAGCCACTTGCATAACTGTCTGTCATCATTGGATGGTGGAGCGATGCACCGTGACTGTGTATCCCAAAGGAAGTAATACAGCCGGTATGATAGTGGATCTTCCTCCGTAGTTCTGCTTAATCAAATGAAAATGTATTCCGTCGGTGTGGAAATACACACAGTTTTAAACTTATATTTTTAATTAACACCTTTACAACACGCTTGAGCAGTGTAAGATCTCAAGCCAGTTAAACTTATTTACTCTACCGATTATTATTCCATATGTAAACGCTATGTGTAGCAGACTGGTCGCATTTATTTAGGCGACTGGTATGCTTCCCAGAAAGCGGAAAGAAAAGGGTACAATAATTCTGCAGGTGAATTAAGTGGAGAACATTTGTACGATGTTCTTCAAGATGCAAAATGTTGTCTGAGCCTCAATATTATTCCTTTGATATTCGGCTATTTCTTTTTGATGCAAATAGCGATGGTTTGATGCAGAGATGTATCATGGTTTTATGACAGCATGGTTCGACTATACAATGTTTCCAGATTCTATGTTTGAGTTATGCATGATTATCTTAGGGAAATAGATTTATGCTTGAAATTCTGCTTTTTGACGCTCATACTAGCTGAATGCTGGGAATGCTGACAATTCCAAGCGATCGCGTCACCCACCTGTTGACTCTATCGCGATGCTGCCTGTGTATGAAGGGAATAGATTTGTCGATTCATAAGTTTACTTACACCAATCCAATGGTGCTTGAAATGGGGTCACGTCAAATTCTGAACAATCAAACGATGCTCAGATATCTACGGGGATGGTTCCAATAGGATCACCGCGTCATGTGTTGGTCACATCCAGAATTTGGGTCAGTCATCTTGCGTCTTCTCATATGGAATCTTTCTCCACTAAAACCAACACACTGGCCTGGATATCACTGATGAGCTAGATGCCCCGTTGCTGTAATTGACGCGGTCTCTCAGTTGTGTGAATGGACAAAATGCTGACATGATAGGTGGTTCAGTGCCGGCTTTATTCTATTATTTGCCACGTGTAAGTACTTAGGGCTTATTGTTTATGGGATAGTGGCCTCATAATTTCGGCCAGGAAGGAAGGAAAGAAACATATGGACATCAAAGTGCTCAACATTGTGTAAGACACACAAATGACTGGCGCACTGGAAGCGTGGAATTCAGGGTGTGGATGCCACCCCACCTCAAAGGATAAGATGTCTACAACATCCTCTGACAATTTTATTGTGGGAATGTTCTTGCCATTTGACTGGGCATTTCTTCAGCTATGTAACTGTAATGAGGCTTTAATTTTCTCGGCCTCACTTGAGGGCATTTTGGCGAGGATATCGAGGGTCGAATGTTGTGTAGTTTTTGCTCCTAACACGGAACTCACACAACACACAGGAATGCAACTGGACAGAAGTTATTTTGAACATAATGTGTTCCAAAACAGTGTGCACATCCACGCACATCCCAGCTGCGCTTTACATGTATCTGGAAAGTAATTTTTTAAATTGCCATCCATTCTTTAACTGTGACCCCAAGAATTTTGCAACCTCTAGCAATCGAAAATTAGATGCTTTTCTACGTTCCTTCTTACCTACTGCATTAACATGCTTTTGGTTATACTTCCACGACCTTTAATTTGCGCACTGCGAATCGTGAATTGCACGTTTTCTCACCTATGATAGCTTTTCCTCTACTTTGCGAATATATCACGTGTGCTTCCCACACTCTTACCACCTCACCTTCTAGTATTGACAAATCGAATTCCCAATGTTCTACAATTAATGTGCAACATATCAGCGCAGTTGCCATCCGCCGTTTTTTGATACTTCCTATAAATTTTGAGTAATGATACTGACAATTTTCTATTACGCTTTCTGTTTCAATCAGTCTCCAGCCATTCAAGCCCTCATGTTACGTGTCTCGAGCACTTAGTAAGGTTGGTCTTCCGGCTAATGAAAACTTTATCACAATATATGACGGTACTAAGCGAGTTCATGAGGAAATGTTCCGATGCACATGCATCAGAATAAGTATTGTAAACTAACCGCTTTTACCGACATTGATTCTATATGTGTGGTTTTGTTTAGTACCATCGCCTTGGTCTTACAACAAGGCGATCTGTTGTATTGAAATCAATGTCAGTTGCTAAAAGTTCAGTTAATGGTGCAGATATCCACACGTCAGACTGATTTAAAATGCTCTTCTTGGTCGCTGTAACTTGCCCCATTATCTAATTATGCGGCTAGATGAACTGTCTAATCCATCTATTGCACAGCTAGCAGGGTACTGTTAACATCTCGGTAACTGATTAAAATCAGTAGTACGCGGAGATGGCGATTAGTAGTACTCATCCCAGTTATATGCAAACCAGGGCATTTATTGATCTAGTATACCACTTCTGTTGGTGGTCAGCTGAAATTAACAGAAAATAATATACGAAAACCTTGTAATGTTCACTGCCTGATCCACGAAAGTGATCCGTCCCTAACTTATCTCCTGAGAAGCATTACACGCCGGCAGGATAATCCCCCTGCATGCTTTACATTGAAGCGCCTGCTACCACAACTAACTACCCGTAGGATTAATTAGTGAAGGTTTGTCCTAGTGACTTTCGAAACTCAGTGGGCTTGAACCTTTCCCGAGGGATTTGTAAGAATCTTCTTCAGACGCCATGTTTATAGAGGCTAGAAGAAGAAATGCAGGCCAAAATGTTTCTATGAACCCATAGGTAGCATAAAATTCGATTGAGGTGCTAATTGCCACATCGAAGTAATACAAATCAAGATCTTCCATCGAAGCATAAACAACGTAGATACGAATAGGTTAGCAATCGGCTCAAGCAGAATAATGCAACCAAAGTGGCTTATGCCAATGTTAAGAGAAAGTATATTGTGCGTAGTTGCAACACATCGGATATTGTAACATGCTGCGAACAAAAAAATACTCCAAAGAGAATAAAGCTCATGATTTTTAGGGAGATTGCTGAGCGACTTTACCTGCGTGCGAAAGGAGGCCTGACCATTTACTGCTTAAGGCGGTGACAACACCTTCGCACTTGAGGGGAAGTGCAAACCTGCTAGTTCCGAAATGTCAATTTCACGGAATATGTTTTGTTCAGAATGTGAATTAGTAGCCTAACCCTTATTTTCTTTGGATCAGTAAATGCAAGATATGTTAACTGTAGAGTTCGAGGTTGCATTTTTCGTACCGGTTGCATGGTAACAAAGGGTTGAGACGGCCCAGTTACGTTGGGAATGTACCAACTGCCGGTCCTGCTGCGCTCAAAACCTACAGTCGCTGCTAACCTACTGGTACTTTAACAACCAGAGTATTCTGCATAATCAAAACAGCTCGGTTGCGGAGATGTGTAGGTTCTCCACACGGTCACAGACAGTTCCTCGAAATCATTCCGTATAACATTGAAATTGGTCTAACCTAAGTAAATCATTGTCTTACCTGCACTTATTCGAATCAGCGGATTATTAGAAAACTTTTAAATTCCAGTTGGGTAGTTGTTCAGAGTAAACTTATCTGAACACTTACCGTAAGATATTGTGTTATCTTGCACTCTAAAGCACTCATGGAAGCCACCTCTACAAGCTCGTTGAGCTTGCTTATTATGTAACTATTTAACGGAAGTTTTTGGGTCTTATTGTGCTTGCTGAGACCTTTATTTCGATTAAAACAAAATTGTGCATCGCAGTCATAACCGCTTACTACTATACTGAATATTTCATAGACAAGTAAAAGTATTACTTGATACAATGCGTTAGTTTTTAGATTTATGGCTATCAGCCGTAATATATTGTTGCTACGTAGGAAAAGCACCGGAAAATAACCGCTGGCACAGGGAGAAATGTGATATAAAATACTGTGTTTTCTTCCCCTTGTTTATTTGACCCAGTCACCATACCAAGTAACAACTTTTATGGTAATGGCCTTTCTAATCAGACACAAGGATCCACCTATTTATCTAGGCGATGTGAATGAACGGTGCGCAGTTTTTATGCTCCCTTAGTATTTGATAGTTTCTAAGCGTGGTTTGTGTATAAACACTAATCATCGGTCTTTGATAGATTTCTCTGAGACCGTACTTTTGGTGTAGATGCAAAAGTAGAAACTTTCTTTAGAAATATGGGTTTTAAGATAGATGGAAATATTACCTTTGATAAGATTTCAAGAAGTTATGTGTTTAAATAGAATTGATTATTGCGGATAAAGTATATCTTTGTATGAAACCGGCACTACCTATATCGAAAATTTGACTGCAAAGGTATCTTTTATTCAAGCGACGCCCGATGTTGAACGTTACGTGTCTCGAGGAATATATCTTTAACCGTGGTCCACCATAACTTGGTCATTACCGTAATCGGACCTGGGCTGAGCGAGCAGTCATAATTAACAGGTAACAATTGCGGGCGCAACGTCGTATACTTTAGATAACAAATTTCCAACGATCATGGTTGCATTACTAAGTAAGCATTAAAATTTATGCTTAATTAAAGCAGAACCAACTCCAACCATACACACTTCCTGTTTGACTAACTGAATGAGCATGACCGGCCAGAAAATCGTGTGGCTATTCCCAAAAAATTCAGAATATGAATAACCGTCTTCACCGCGGTAGCATAGTCCAACAAGCACACCAGTCAAAAGTGATTAGGTATAGTTGTGAATAAACTGTTAATTGGAGACAGAGGGGCTGCAATCACGAAACTGACTAAATTTATGACGTAATGAGTGGTTTTCTCTCAGTTCTTAGATTATATCTGTGACCGAGCAGGAACTCGGCATTTCGGTAAGCTTGGGAACCGTACTCAGATGATCTAGGAAGATATCCTTGAAGAATAACAGCATAACCACATGTTTTCAAGCCTTTTTATTCACTGGACAGGAAAACTCCAGTACTTTGCCTAGGCGAATTTGCACTTTATTGACCAATTAGGGTACCCACATGTCCAACGGATAGCTAAGTACCTGGCACGCATTTCCAGCTCAAAAGTAACTCATCGCGTCTTCCGAGGACTGATAGTCTTCCGAAGAATCTGCATCAGCACGCTTAGCTACTGAAATCTGACCGGGAATATATGCTACGTTTGAATGCTCATTTGAAATGATTTATACTTGTAAGGTTAAATTCAATGTCCCAATTGCTGAAACGTTAATATCTAGTTTAGCCAGTACATATATAATCAACATTCAATACTGGGTCAAAAATACTGAGGTTGTTTAAAATCTCACTGCTCAAAATATATGTTATATTTATGGCGTGAACTCACCAACCAATGTTTGTTGCCGCGGAATACTATTCCGTGCCTGGACGCACGCACATACAGCCATCAAAACATTTGTGCCTTTTACGACAAATTAATTGCCTTCCTGCAACAATTCCCTCTGTAAGTTTGCACAATACCGAAGCAGATGTCACCAACGCTTTGTTAATCAAGGCTGAGCACTCTTAACTGCTTCTAATCCATTGTAACAAAACGAATGTATCGATAAGATCAGTGTAGTCACTACTTAATGACTACTAGCTTCCCGTACCTTTTCCAGGTTTCCTGGAAAAATTCACGGCAGTTGTTTCATTCACCAAATTCATCAACCTCAAGTGGACGCTCACTTCGTTTCGTCTGGTTGACATTTCGCGTGTGGAAACGTGGAGTTCGCAGTGTTGCTTTTATGTTAGGCGATAATTCCATGAGCCCAGCTGTCGTTTCCGGCTCAGGGTGCTGTACAAATTGCACCCAGTAGGCAAAATCCTAATCTAAGACATGAGTTCATTAACTGGTGAGAGTTTTCAACACGCTACTGCACAGACTGGCGGCAGTGAGGTAGGTAAGAGTCCGTAATTATTAGCGGATGTTTTATATTACTTACAATTTGATCTGACCGGGAACATAAAAATTTATTAAACAAAGTTTGCGTAATTTATCATTATTTTGACCGACTATCCTTCAGTAGTATTAACCGGTCAAGCTCAGTGTAACACTTCACCCTTTAAAAATTGCATGATGCACTTTGTTGAATTGCATGCAAAATTGCCCCTTCATCATTAAGTTTGTCCCATAGAAATTAGTGAATTATTTTGCACTGTTTCGATAGAGTTTATTTTAACGTGTTTCTTTTCCCGAAGGTGATATTCTACTATGGTGGTACACCCCCAAGTAACAAACCTGCGTAACCGAACTTGCTTGTGCATGCCTTTATATATATATATATATATATATGATTTCAGCAAGTTCGTTCCTCACTTGTTCTTGGCAGTTAAGGAATTTATATGAAGATTGAACGCGGATCGCTGCCATCAGGAATTGTGGTAGTAGCAGACGGCAGTCCTTCAGGCACCATGCCACTGGGTTTCCTACTAGGTCTTTAACTTACTATACATTCCCAAGTCAGCAATTGTAATTTACAGCTCATAAAATAAGATGGACTATGATATTATGAAGAGGACAGTAGATGGCATACATGGTGCTTGCTTCGATACAGTTGCCGTGGTGACCGTAGTGATTCCGCAGTTTTTGTGTGATGTATGCTAGAATTCCGACACTCACAACAGCTATGTGGTCGCGTGGCTGATGACAAGATTATTTCACCCGCCTACATGCCGTTGATGGCAGCTACAAGAAGTCGAGTAAAGCATTTCTTCTGGAAAGACCAAGATGCTGTTTATTTTGTTCGGTCTCATAATTTGGCAGCTGTAACCGCTCCGGTTTGGTTGTACCACATTGTTACTGAGTAAACAAAATAAGTACTTGTCTTTTTTTCGGACAATTGATGCTCCTGTTACACCTACTCACATTTCGAGAATGGAGGAAAACTTGCTATGTAAAAGTTTCACATGTGATTCCTGTTGTATAAGTAAGTGAGCGCAAAGATCCGGTTGGCCATGTACCTTCTTTGATCTTTGACGTTTGGTCTTTGATCTTTGACGGACAGATAACAATAGATGAGGAAGTCATTTGGACGGCTAGTTCATAAAGGTGCCAAAATTCATCTATTTGCAGGACAAAGCGATTCTTCCCACTGCTACAGCATTAGGCCTTTGTAAATGGGAACTGGTTAGAGTTCCGCGCAAATAATTTTGTACGTTGCTAAGTGTGATCAATAAGGTTAGAGCACCAAAACAAACTCATTATACTAAGACTCATCCGCAAATAAGCTTTTACCTATGTGCAACCACGTTGACCTGATGTTGTACATACTGATGCATCCTTACGCTATCTATTCTTCGAGTTAAACATGGGAAGCAGTTTGGATTTGTCTTGCTCCCATTCATCTTGTCTAACTAACTGGTCCTAATTGTGTTTAGGAAATAAAAATTTCGGAACGGCGCTTCCAGTTGGCAGGTGCTGACTACTCATTTGAAAGCAGCGAATTTCACGATGGTGACAAGATGGCGACACTTGCATACTTCTACTGACTCGGTGTACTGGAGGCTGAGGTGATGCAAAAAGCAGTGACGTTTTCAGCATGACCCATCCAATGACATGACGCAATTCACTTTGCTTAGTGCAAATACATAGTCGGACACTCAAATTTGTGATAAGCACATAAAGAGGTGAAAACGGATGATGTAAAATTAACTTCACAGTAAGACAGCGCTTCTATCCACTTTATTGACTGACAAGGATAACATGAACTGTTTTCCGGGTCCGCAGTTATTTCCCTATTTGCAATGCAATGGACGCTATTTTGGTTAGTTTTAACCGATGGGAAATGGGTTTTAAACTCGGAACTGAATGACTCATATCAGCTCCAGTGTGCCCACAGAGAGCAAGAGGCATTAAGAAAACAGTTCCCCAGTATGAAGGAATACAATGAACAATGAACAGTGATTTTTCCCGCTTTAAGAAGCATTTCTTTACAAGCCTCGTTAGGTGAACTGCTGGCTTAGCTAAAATAGATAATGAAAAAAGCAGTTAGTAATTTTACTGTTAAAACAATAGACTTATCGTTTTTCATTCAGTAGCTCTGCACTTCGAGTGTTTCCATAGCCTCAATAGGCGAAAAAAGCAAATCCCAACTTTTCCCATGAGCGAGATAGAGAGTAGCCTCAAGTAAGAAACAATGTAAAAGGCGGTGGGAGCTGAAACAACCGATTCGGGGAGAGCGTTCCATGCTTGACACACGAATGAAAAAGGATGTTCTACGGCACGTCAAACGGCTGTACTGTTCTGTTGATTTCAAGAAGTGGCCTCTAAGTTTGGTGTTACTGCTGAGTTGCAGTAAAGAGCTGCTCACATGATTTGGGTTGTGTGAAATCATGTACGTCATATCCAAGTCGCCTCGTACTGAGCGATACAGCTAGCTGAATACTCTTAAACGTTTCAACCTCTGCTCGTACGGAAGGTGGCGCATTACAGTGATGTATTTAGAAGCCCGAGTTTGAGTGTGGTCCAGTGCAGTAAGCTAGTGCTTCAGCCAAAGCTGTCAGACTTAGACTGCGTATTCGACATGGAAACGAACATACACAATCAGTATCGGCCTGAAAATACTGGTTTCTAGTTGTTCGAACGCCCGTCATAGCCAGCCGACGTGCTGGTTACCAGTTGTCGAGGTCTTTGCGGATTGCTTGGAACAACCCAAGTTACCCTGAACAAGCACGCAAGTTCGTGTTCGACGGACGATCGCTACCGTACTTAAGTTCCAAGTCTGTAGGAATAAGTATGCCGGTGTCACATTTTTCCACGTTGAACTGTAAAAGATTTCGGTTTGACCACTCGTGTACCATATCCAGTTCATACTAAAGTGAATGCTGACCAGCATCGGCCTGAATCAGGCGCCATATCTTGATATTGTTGGTAAACAACATTAAACTTGAAGGGATTTTCCGTGCAAGTACGTTGATGTATGCCAAAAATAATCGTGGACCTAGAACTGTGGCCTGGCGCACATCAGACTCCACTGGCATGGGTTCAGGTAATTTATTGCGGACTTTGACCACTAATTTTCGTTGCAGGAGCAACGTGGCGATCAAGTTCAAGATAGGGTCACCGATTCTGTAATATTGGAGCTTGGAAAGGAGAATCCGAAATATTTAAACGATCGAAAGTCTTCGACAAATCCAACTAGATCACATCAACTGTCTCGGTATCGACAGTTGACTTGGTCTATCTACTGCGCGCGGATAATAAATTTGTCGTGTACAATGGCTGTCGACGACAGCCGTGTTGCTCGGGAGCAATAATGTTATAATTTTCAAGACAACACACCAACGCATCGGAACCATGGATTCCATGACTTTAGATAATACAGGGGGAAGGGATACTGGGCGGTAGTTTGAGTACCCAGTCCTGCTTCTGCCTTTGTGAATCGGAGTTAGTATTTCAAGTTTTCGCATCGCAGGAATCTGGTTCAGATCCAAGCAGCGCTGAAAGAACTGTGCCTAAGATTTCGCCAGTTGTCTTGCTTTTGCTCCCAGTGTCTCTGGGCGAATGGTGTCGACTCCCGGGGATTTAGTTGGGCAGAGACGTAAACTTCAGCAAAATATAGCTTGGGCAGTAAAAGAAATTTGAGTGAGTCTTGGATGACTGTCAGCCAGGAACAATCAGGTTGTGGCACTGACGAGTTGGGCTAAGCGGTCGTAGCTCGTAATGGTGTGCACCAGATCAGGGTTCTGGTTGCGATCTTTCGCAAAGCAGATAAAGTTGCAACTGATGACTGCATGGTCACTGCGTCCCTAAGGGTATTCTACAATCATTACCTACAATCATTACCTTTTTGGTGAAAACAAGATCCAGCGAATGTTTATTACTTGTACTGAAACGAGTGAGTGTAACGAAGCGATTGAAAAGTGGATCAATGGTTTTAAGCACTTTCAGACCTGCTTTGAATTGCTCTCCGATTGTAGCAGAAGTTTCTAAACGGTGTACATTGAAATCACCCATGATAAAGATGTGAGTGTGTTTCCGCTTTAGGCTGCTCGTTAAAGCTGTCACAGGTTGGCAGTCTATTTCCGGCGTAGAGTTTGGGGGGGGCGGTATGCAAAGCTATAATGCATGTGTTTCTGCCATCTAATTGCGGCGGCACCAAAGAGAATCGGCGAAATATAAGTCTCTATCCTCTGTAGGTCGCTTCGATAACATAGAAGTACTCCCCTTCCTTTCGTAAGCTTGTCGTATCGTTTGAATAACATACCTGACAGCGAGACTTCAGAGTCTATCATCCCACCGTGCACCATGTCTTCGTGACACCGATAATATCGCAAGGCTTAGAAATTTGGCGATCATTCAGTTCGACCAGCTTATTTAATAGGCCTTGAACATTTATATAAAGGCAGGATAGATTGTTCTCGTCAGTCGCATACACAATACAAGCAGAAACACATACACAATTATATACATGGCAAAAAATTGGCAAACCAATCAAAACGTCAAAATCAAGTCCAAGGCAATCGGATTGATTGCCTCAACAGTTTCTGTGCACATAGCACTGGTTGATAAGCCCTGATAAGCAACGCTTCACTGATTGCCAACATTATCGGGTTCCGGTTACGTAATAGCACTTTGAACGCATTCTTGGGGTCCACATTGTGCCAGTTGTCACGAGGTGCTTAGTGATAGATGATGACAGAGTCCGGTTCATTCTGGGAGGCGCTCCATTTTGTTGCGTCATCATTTGCTCGACCCACTTTGGCAAATGTTCAGCCACTCTCTGAGCTAACCGGCGGTTAGTCCTGCCTATGTAAATGTCACTGCAACTGCAGGTGAACTGATAGACCACATGCGAAGGCGAACTAGCCGAAGGGTGGCTCTGATGGTCATGAAGAACAAATTTTCGAGTCGTGTGCATGAGACGCAACTGTGCAGTCGTGTACGTGCGCGTTAGAGCGGACCTGAGCTTGTGTCCGATGTCGTTTGCCACCTGGTCTCCCTTGAAGGGCAGGAAGAGATAAACAGCTTTTCTCTCTGCCGTTAGCACCGACAGTTTCTTCTTGGGGAGTCTGCTATGCACTTGGATGAACTTTTCAGGATAACCATTTGCCACCAAGGTCCTATGCAGAAACTTCTCTTCGGCTTCCAGTGTATCCGGACTACAAATACGTCTGGCCCTGTAGAACAGCGTTTTCACTAGGCCGCGTTTGTATGCAACCGGGGCAAAACTGGAAAAGTGAAGGTACTGCCCACTCCAGGTTGTCTTGCGGTAAACGGTGCGCTGCAGTGTACCTCCGTCCCGCCTCTTAATGAGGATATCCAAAAATGCCAGGGAGCCGTGTTGCTCCATCTCGTGGGAGACTGATAAGTTAGGGTGAATTGAATTTAAAGTGGTTAACAGGCGAGTGAAATGTTCGCTGTTGGTGAACACCAGAATGTCATCTACATACCTTTTGTACAACCTTGCTTCACCAATACTGGCAGCGACTTGTCTTTCAATCAAGCCGAGAAGGATATCTGCCAAGACTGGTCCCAGAGGGCTACGCATGGCGACTCCGTCGATTTGCTTGTATGCTCTCCCCTCAAACTCAAAACGTACATTCTCTGTACACAGTAGAATCATATCCCGCAAATATTCCACAGGGAGACCCACATACATGTTTTGACTCAGGATGAAATGACACAATTCATCAACTGTTTCTTGAAGTGGCACGTTTGTGAATAGAGAATCCACGTCAATAGAGTACATTACTTCCGAACCCAGTGAGAGTTGTTCTAGTGTCTCCGCTAGTTCAAATAAATCTTTCAGGCAGTGCGTAGCCAAGAGTTTACGCACGGGATCTAAGAGTTTCGCCAGCCACCGGGCAACGTTGTGATAAGGCGAGTTGTTCATGCACATAATGGGCCGCAGTGGGTTGCCTGGCTTGTGTATCTTAGGCGCGCCCCTCATTCTCGGTGTCTGCGTCCCAGTCGGTTTCAGCTGTCTGTACTGTGACTCAGTGATGTATCCGTGTAGCAAAAGGATCTGGAGTTTTCTGGCCACCTGTTTCTCCACCAAGATGTTGTTCTCCGGTGTCGTATCTATCAGGAACTTATGTCTATCCTCCAAAATAGACTCCATTTTCGAAACGTAGTCATCCTTGTTCATTACTATAATACCTGATCCTTTGTCTGGCTGCAGGAAGATTACGTTTGCCTTTCCTTTTAACTCTCGGATCGCGGCATAGTGTTCAGCATTAAGGCAACATCTCTGGCTTATTGGCGTATTAAGGAATTGGTTCGCGATATCCACCAATTTTGCTCGAAACCAGCCCGCATCTTCTATAGATCTTGGCGAGAGATCACTGAGCTGGTCATACAGATATTCAAACTTTCTCGGTCTGTGGGAACACACAGGGAGCCAGGATTCATCTGTGGCAGAACGCCGACCGGTGCTGGGGCGGCTGTTATTCATTTTTTGATGGAATGTTGCTACCTCGTTCGCAAACTGATTTGGTCAAGGTAGTGCAATTCCTCTTACCGGCATGCTGCAGAATCACGTGACTCATCGGTAAAGTCATACTCATGCGTAATCGCTGGCCGGATTACTTTTATATGTTGGCTTATATCTGGTCTTCGCAAGGATTCAGCAGCTTTTAACCGCAGTTCAGATGGTGATATTTTAAGATGTCTCCGCCAACGTTCGAACACATCCATTGTTGTCTGCTCTGACGAAACCAAGTGTTTTACGATACTTGGTCCCCTTCCTCTATAATTTGGGGAAAGACGTAGCCTTTTGAGCGATCGCGCTGCAAAGTTAACCATGGAAAGTGTTTCACATATTAACCGCCACTTTTCAAAATCGTGATTAGCGGCCTCATGACTGTCGTGGAAAACAAGTTCTGGCACACCATAAATAAAATGGTGCTTAGGTAATCCAGCTTGCTAAGCCTATCTGTGGTGTTTCTTTTCGATTGTCGCATATCCAAGGAACCTCAGGATAAACGCATAACTTACAAGGCCTGTGTTGTTGCGCATAGCAGACGGTGAAACGTTTTCTACATCAATGGCCGATTCCAGTGTGACTCTAATAATTCAGTGTTCGCCATAGTGTGCAGAGCTCGGGTAACGACTAACTCTTACTAGGTTTGTGGGTTTAGCATTTACGTTCATTAAAATTCCCTGTGAGTTCCACTGGTCGTGTTCGTCAGACAAATTACCCCGCAATGTGATGTCGGTGGATTCGGAGACATTGGTACACATGACATTCAGGGAGTTATAATTGGAGTCCTATTTTTGAACTGCAAGATCGGGTGTTCGTTAAGTCTGCCATTATAACAAGTGATGATGGTCGCCTGTTTTTCGCTCTATCGGCGTTAGTTGTGTTTGCAACAGAGGAGACACTAAAGGTAGTATTCTGTGGGACGTTTGTAGTGATTTCTGCATAGTGACTGGAGTCTCGAGCCATTTGAATGTGGCCAGAGTACCTTGGGTTGCAGATGCAGTAGCTCCTGGTTGGGCTGTCCCATCCTTGTTAATTATACAAGTTGTCAAGACCGGCTGAATATGACGGATCACGCGTTTCGAGTGGTGCCTGATTTTCGGAGTCCTGAGTGCCGCTAGTCCCGCAGAGCTAGGGTCTGTATTCGTCCGACGTTCTTCCAAAATTAAAGAGGATAGCCGCAAAGGGCACCTTGTCAATCGTGGTCCGATCGAAGTAAATTTTGCACCAATGCTTCTCTTTGAAGCCACTGCGTTATCATGGTGCATCACCGAGTCCATTGATATAATCTTGAGGTTCGTTCGTTGTTCAAGGTCCTCTGTTAATCGCTAGCACTTATGGAATGGGAGAAGTATACATTTAACTAGTGGGATGGTTGAACATGCAGTACAAAACCAGATTTGTAATTGGGGGTTATTTTGAGCACTCAAGTGTTGTTGGCAATGGTTTACACATTTTCGTTTGTGCTATCTGCAACAGGGTGAGCAATGTAAAACGAATTTGTCTATTTGATTACATTCAGAGGACCCACTTTTACCCTTCGACTGGACTCCTTTTGGATGCACATCTACTTGCTTTCTGCTACTTCGCATATTGTTTCTACCTTACAAGTTAGACAAGTTGATGTTGCGTACTTTCCAACTGGCCCATGGCACACCCTAGTCGCACGAGTGGATGCGTCCAATTTGTGACTTGGTCACGCGCTGCATTATGGAGTGAGAGAGAACGACATAAAGCCAACCTGCCCGGACTTGAAAAGGAAGCACGCTGGTTTCAGATCACAAGCCAGTCGAACCGCTGTTAATGTGAGTTTTGATCCAGTTTACTGGCCGGAGCGCTATTCGCGACCGGGCGCGGTTGAGACGACTGCAGGTAAGGTCGGTCGCCGTCAACAGATAAAATTGGTCAGCTGGCTGAGAAATCTCCAAAACCGGTAAGACCATATGGGAGATAAGGCGATGAAATAATTCCTACGCTTGGAGATCCATTGGATAGAGCTGGTAATTTCGTGCCGGATGAGTGTAACTTGTCTCATTATCAAAACTCAGTCACGTGTCATTTCTGATGGAAACTTTAGCGAAACTTTCTTGGGTACGGATGCGCAACTCCACTGCTGTTGACTTTAATTTTCAAGTCACTTGCAAAGAAGGAGAGGGTTTGGATAAGCGTTTGATCTCATTCTTCTCTAGTTTTGTCGAAATCTGGTACTTGATATACAGAAATACTAGAGGATAACCCATTCACAACGGAGGTTGTCGTTTGAATCTAAAATGCAACAGTTTCCTTGCTGAGCCCTTTTAAGCGTCACGGAAGTCATCAATGCCAATGTACCAACGATCTAATTAGAAGAATTTTATCGCCTCTCATAGGAGGATGCTGGCTTCCGGCGAAACCGATCGAGCCCTACTATTAATCAGTTGCCATTAGATGTAGCTGAACAGAGGCAGTAAACACTAGTATATGAGCAGACGTATTTTCTCTCTACTTCATAAGGAAATTTGCTCGGTTATACCCTGGCATTTGTATTTCCAAGTTTCAGAACTTTGGCATTGTGATGCTCTACTAAGGTGTATCAGATTACTTTTCGACCAAGTGTTATTTGAGGGTGCATGGATCTCAACGAGATCAAGGCAAATATGGTGTACATAGACACCGGTAAAGGGATTCTGGTTGCCTTTGATGCGTAACAACGCCAGGAGTTTGAAAACCAGGAGTTTTAAATGTCAATCGAATTTTGAGCATTACGGTAAACTACAACTACTACGAGTTATTTTGATTTTCGCCGACGACACAGAGGAATTTCTACTGTGCTCGTTTCGGTTGCGTAACTTTTCACAAGTGGTGCGCATACTTCCGGACATCCATTGGAAGTATCGTAAAAGGAGAATAGCAACCGTGAGGAACTTCAGAAATCTGGCAACAAGTGGACGACTATTACTTAGGGAGCTCTTAAACTTCAAAATTCCTCTGCTGATTATGGGTAGACACACGGCAGGGAGCAATGGAGTTACATCCAGCGGGAAATCTCCCTTGGCAATGTCGTTGCTAACATGTTAACAATAGTACTGGTTTAACCCAGCCACTAAGGAAACAGTCCCAGGTTGATTAAGGTGTTACTTTGGTCTAAGCAGATAACACCGCTTATTTTGGAAAATGGATGTACTTTCCGTAAGAGGTTGGCTTCAGAAATCCGGCTGTAAGCGCTGTATAAAATGCTGTGCGTGGTTAACAACTCAATGGAAAACCCAAATTAGAGAACCTTCCCCTTCATACACCTCCGAGAGCGGATTACTTAAATTTTTATCTCACCTGAATAACACATGCACAAAGTAGCTTCTAACCTCTGGGGCCCTCCTTTGCATGAGTAGCAGCAAGTAAAGTTTGCTCAATAAGCTAACCCTGCTTTGTAACTGTCAGATATCAAGGCTTTGTGGCATTGTTATAGTAACTGAATCATGGCTGAATACCAAGATTACCACCATAGGAGGTACTTCTGCATAGCGGGATTCTCCAAGACAAATTTGCACAGCCGAGAAGGCAGAAGAACTTGTATATTGAAAAGCGCATGAAGAGGACCAAGATTACCAAATGCACTTTTTAGTATTGTCAAACCAGTGCCTTTAACAATAATTTGCAATAAAATTTATTCCTTAAAGGATGCCACCGAACTATGTTGGGGGCACCCGGTTTCGAATGGGCTTGTCACTGTGGCCAGCGACAAGATGTCTACGCCTTCAGAGAGACCATTGGCGGCTTGCGCCGCACTACCCACAGCTCCAAACACACACCACATATCCAGTGTAAACCCGAAGGAATAAGACCATAGTTATGTGGACTGGAGCCTTGTTTCATCAATGGAGCCGTTTCACACTCCTTCACAGGCAAGCACAAGCAGCTGTACTTGGGGAATTAAGCACACACAAGACGTTGGCTGGACCATTGTCCGCTCCACACTGAGTGCATTGAACCACTCTTCGAGGCTCGCACGGCCACAACGACCGGCCCCTCCAGCAATGACCAATGGTCTGCTGGAGCCAGTATGGACGAGGTAATAGGCAATAGACAGAAAAGCACCTTTTCAACATTCGGATCAAACGTAGCCAAACCGCGGATATCGAGCAGCAACTAATCACCCGAAATAACATTATCAAATAAAGTTTATCTGTTAGAGCATACGGCTATGCAGACATAACTCATCACTAAATTAGCGTATGAATAAAGTTGGTTAGCAATGAATCCGTGATAAGTAAAAAATGTCCAAATGTTATTCAAAAAATCCTACAATCACAGTAAAGTTAACGAAGCGCAATTGGTGTAAGCAACGAGTGCAAGTTAATAGAAGGTCGATGACTTTCATTTTACTTATTCACCGTCAGGCTGAAACAAGTGTTCAGTAAAACCAATAACATAAACCTGAGAACCAGAGAAATTAGCCCGAGGACATTTCCAACATATCGAACAAAATACACACAACTCATGCTAAAGTTGAACTTCTCAAGCTACTCACTTGCTCCATGCTCGAAACCGCGGCATAATATACGGGAATATGAGAAAGAGTGACAGAATTGCTATGGAGCACCTGTAGAGGTCATTTACTAAACATCTGATTGGTAAACACTCTACTATGACTTTTGGAGAACATTGCAATGAACTTCATCTCAAACCACTTTGGATTCGACGATTGAATCAAAAATTGTTTCTGCTTTTCGACATATTACACAAAAAGACTTATTCCAACCTGCCGACATCAATTTGCAACATTTATCAAGTATAGCACTTCGCAACAAATATTTGACACTGAGTATACCGCAGGCTAGAACGAACGTCGGCTCTAATATCTTGCTGGTCAGATATGGCTATCTGCGGAATAAACTTCCAACGACACACAGGTCATGTGACAAAGTGGGAACATTTAGAAACAGACGCGCCAACTACCTTGATTTAACTACCCTAGGCTGTATATTCACATGGGAAAATCCCCTCGATGAGCTAGTCCAAGAGGGGACCAAAAACAAATGAACATCAAAGTTTTCATAACTAGGCTTTGGCCTCAACCATCCGCCAGAATTTTACTTCATGAAACGCATATCCCAATACTCCAACTATTCATTTCACCCATGCAAGAGCACGGATTCTCCTATAAAAATTTATCTGTGCCACTATGGACACAGTTTTTCTCATCAAGAGAAATATACGTATTATTATTATTATTTAGAAGAAGTGGTAGCCTCAGTGTGGTCAAATTGTGATCTAGTGATCTTGATATGTGACTCGATGGACGCCCATTGGAAGTTTATAAGCCATGGGTGCGCGCATATATTCATAGCGACATCAACTGTTACGACAGTGGCTATCGTGAAGTACAATCCGAGTTAGATTTTGTAATTGGAGTAACAAGGCGGTCAGTCGAATAACCGAATTGGCTGCGTCGGTTGTCAGCCCGCAGTGTTAGACAGTGGCTCGATGCAAACGGTGTATACCTATTATCTGTAGCAACTAATGAGGTGCAATTCAGTTGCCTGCTATTGAACTTAAACAAATCAACTCATGAAACTTAACAATTCAAACAGTTTCAATATCATACTTTTGTGAAACCCTTAGGGCCGATGAATTTTAGTCCACCAGAAACTATCAACAAGTAATTGACATGGTTTTCCAAATAAAGAGATTTTTCCGGATGTATGTATTGTCAAAGGAAAGCCTTTAGAAGCGTTCCATATCTGTTGATCGATAAATTTTTAAATGAGGATCAAAGATTCCATCCGCAGTGGCATAAACTGGCTACAGCAGTGAATAACCACAGGTATGCACACGAGTGACCGCCCAAAGCGAGTTGATAGAATGTTTCATAACTTAATATTAAAAACTGTGATCAGATTAAATTTGCTTCCATCAATGTAGCAACTATTTTCGAGATTATTATAGAGATGCAGTAGGTGGCGCTGATGGATTAACCCAATTCGGCGCGGCAGTACATGCTCAGACGTATCCGAAAACATGGATGCATCTTACTATCTTAAGACTACCATTCTTTAGCAACTGAACTTACGACAACAGAACTCACAAAACCCTACCAACTATTAATTCATGTCGCCATACAACTACTGTTTTTTATCATACTTTACGAATATACATCGATTTACCGGTTTATATTTGTAACTTTCACCCCGCATTTTTCCAGGTTATTAGTTACAGTCGCCGAACATAGCAGTCCTAGTTGATCCGGATACAAATGAACTTCTGTGCACAATATAATTTAAATGAATGCTGAACAGATAACTTGCATTTGCTCAACCAATCATATATAGGATCTATTGAAACTATTAAGGAGTGGTGGTGGGGGCTTGCCTCTGCGTATGGTTAGTAGCATCTGGTTCCGGATATGTCTGTCACTGTAGCCTCTACGGGTAGAGCCACGGAACGCCTACGTCTACAGAGGGAGTATGGTTGGCTTACGCGGCACCATACACAACTCCATTCACACACCCCATGTCCAGTGTAAAGACCTGAAGGAACAAGACAGGGAAGCATGTTGATGAGAGCCACATTTCATTAACGGAGCAGGCCCACAATCGTTCAACATGCACAGCTGCATTCCTGTCTATCTATGTAAGGAGTAATTCATACCAAACGTACACAAAACGCTAGCTGGGCCGTATTCCGCTCCATACTGGATGGAACCAACTTTTGAGTCTGGCATGGCCACGAGGACCTTGCTTGCCGTCTCCCCAGAAATGGTTCATATTTTTCCGGAGCCAGTAACCGAGGTGCATGGTGTTAGACATGTAGGCACCTACCCAACATTCCCATTAAGCGAGCCACACCGAGGATATCAAACAACCAACATAGAATTTGAGGGAAAGCAAACATACAAATCTTCTACAGAATAGGCAGCAGAGTAACAGAATTGCACAAAATAAATAAAGAGGAATGACTTTTATTCAGAGTTAAAAGACCTAGGTTAAGTGCATGTTGGTTTAGTCTAGCTACGGTGAAGAAGTATTATGAATGTAAAATCAAGCTCAGCATGAGGCGTTGCCCTTACATATGCAGCATATTTGCGCTATCTTTTAAGCATGGAGTTTTAGACGTTTAGTGTCGGACCTCCCTCACTGACTTTCTCAAGATGTCAAAATGTAATCCTATCAAATATATACCTATAATATCACTATAATTGGAAAGAATAAAAAACGATGGAATGACTCATATTTTTGAATAAAAGCGTTATCAGCAAGCAGCCGAATGACTTTGATGTATCGATCAAATGCCACTTGCCCATACATAGTGTGAATAAACACCAATTGTTATATATAGGAGAAATAAGGCTAGCGTTCCATTCTTGAATATACAAGAAATGTTTGTTAAAGAGCTTCAAAGTAGCCTAGTCAAATAGTTAGTAGCTAGTGTTATTAGAAATTAACTTTTTCTTGACTCTTCGCAAGTCTAGTCGGTGGGGAGCAGGTGTTGCACACCTCAAATGATTTCATTAAATAGAAAAATTCACCAGCGCATTAAATTGTAGTCTTTTATTTCCATTGTTGTTCGCATTTCCACAAACTACATATTTCAAAGCGTAAGGTTTATTACTGTTTTTCAGTTTAATGTTGACAGAAAAAGTGCGTATTCACAAATCCCGGCAGATACAAGTGAAGTCATGCCGCATTCAGGATAAAATATCAATCCTTGTATCCTGGTGCCCCATAAGATAGATGTCATTTGCTGTCGGCAAACGCAGTATTCCATTGTTTATTTTCAAAACGATTTCTTGCTGTAAAACCAAAACACTTATTAATTCACAGAATGGTCGACTTTTCCCAACATTAGGATGTCAATTTTTGTAGGACTTTAAAGGAATCGCTAACTTGGCCCTAGGAGTCAAATGTACTACCTAGCATGGAATGTAATCCACTTATTCAATCGACTCACACGACCTCAGAGAAACATGCTTTCGTGTGGGTACGGGGATGCGTCATAAAGAACTTTGCATCCATTCCTCAAAAATGTCGTACGGAACGTGCTGTACCGAACTGGTACTTGGTCGAGACTGGATTCTAAACATAAAGTTGAATACGCACTCCTTATTTACAGCCATAAAACCGTGCGTGCACAGTGTCAAAATTGGTGTTCACATGTCTTTAAATATTATCTACCCGGTAGGCAACAACAAACCAAGGGCCACTTTCCCGATGTTCGCTATGAAAAGCTGATATCATTTTTTCCCAACCTACAGTTACACGATTTGGAACAGACCTCCAAGGAACCCTCTAACATGTCACGCAGTGCATACACACAAGCAGGTTATTAATGAAAATTCTGCCATACAAATGACTGATATATTTATGACATTGTGGTCCCCCGACAACATCTTCAAATTATCATATCGACACCGTCTGATAAAATCTAAAACAAAACGCTTGCAGCAAGTTCAAATGAACACAAAGACGCATCATGAGGTAGAGTAGCTGATACATATCGTAAAATGTAGAAGTTGATAAAGTATCCTGATATCAGTAATCTGCTCACAGCCATGAAGTTTGGCGGCACAAGTAATTCGAAGCTTTGAATACACAACGCTTAGACTTGTAAGTCCTCCCATAAACAAAGTGAGTTATGTGACGTACATAAGCTACTCCAGCCTAAACTACCTTAAGCCAAGGGCGTGGTTCATTTCATTCGTAAATTCATCAGAATGTTTCCTGCAACCTCTCCTATAGTGTTCACTGGTTTCAGTAAGATATAAATCCGTTTCCGTGGGATAGTAATGATGTTCCAAAATGCCCACAAAATGCCTAACTACAGGATTTCACTGCCATTAATATGTACAGGACCATATTTAATGGCTTGACACATGGAAAGTATTCGAGGTTACTTGTTAGATAATTACTCATTCTCAAAGTCGCAAAGGGGAAACAACCCGTTTCCTTTCTTGCCGCATAGTCATTTATTAATATCATTTTGTTAATCGCAACAGTATTTTTTCAATGACATGAAGTAGTGTAGCCATGCTAGTTCAAATATCATGTGAAAAAGAAACCATCTCGTTTTATCTTGTAGACAAATGCAGTTAACAAATGCCTGGCATCTGTTGAAAAGCTCTTCAGTCATCCGCTTTCTGTGCTCGGCGGAATAGATTAAATGTAACATGGAAATTCTGAATTATTGCTGAATCCCTTCGTCAGGTTATGGCAGCACATACTGAGGGCCAATTGAACCCATTCGGCTGGCAACGTTGCATGGATTGACAAATCCAGTGCTTCATTCCCAGATAAAGCAACCAGCTCGTTTAGGCGAATTTCGTGACTTTGTGCTTTAGGTGCACCAGTTTAAAAAATAACTGGTTTTCTCGACGAGCGCAACCTACCAATTATTCAGGTGTAAACGGATTAGCGTCCCGGCGGCCGAACTTTAATTTTTTCCCCTAGTTGCTTATTTGGAAAAATATCAGCAGTTTGGGAAGATAATTTTCGCAACTCTAAGGCATTTCGTTACCTACTGCATGTATCAAATTCATCTAGAAAGATTGCGCTGATGATCTCACTGAAGTTTTAAATGCGAGCTATAAGGTACCGGAAGCGATTTAGTGGATTTCTCTCTGAATGATCCTCTTGACAGGTGTTGGTAATTTTTATATGAGGTGCCTTACTATAAGGGATTCAATATACTTTAGGCCAGTATCATCCATAATTCGCTGACCGGTCAGCTGTCGGCCTAGTCCTGTTCAGTCACCTTAAGTTTTTAAAAATACTTGCAATAAACCAATTCATCAGGCTAAGGCGGCAAAAATTGTCAGCTCGTTGCGCTGCAAGATTGTTACGCTGTGTAAGTCGTTAATCCCGGCTATTTTGCCTCCCACCAAAATATGGTTGTTCAATCAGATTCGATTATTTGATAATGCAAAAGCCTCAGGTTGAGGCGCAACGCGATTCCTGATGATTACGGTGAACGATTCGGTAAACTTAAAAACTTGCTTTGGCAGTAGCGAGTAGGATATGCGTATGAACAGCAGCAACTGTCAAAGAGTCATAGTTCACAGTTTATCTTGTTTTAAGCAGCTAAACATTCAACCAATTACCAAAAGTCAGTGGGCTCATGGTTGTGCGAATTTCACACAGATTGGAGGAGAAAATGATTCTAGTTTGGCTCACTATGGATGCTGCTATGCTAATGGTACACAAGGAACTTAGGTGAAATTTTCTCAAATACTGGCAAAGAAAATCATCGTTCAAAAATTTTACGGTTACCATTTATTCAGAATTGGCAGATAGTCGCCAAACCCCTTCTTGGTGCCAGCTGGGTAGTTCGGGTTAATCCCGTTCTAGCTACTGGTTTGGCGGCAGTGTTCCAGGATGTTGTGGATTTCCGCCTCGAAGACGTTTTGCCCATAAAAAGCCACAAATATCCGTCTAACAAACCTGCAACTTGGTGGATATGACTCACCACCAAATAAAGTCACTGCTACTTGATGTTTCGGAGAATCTCACACACATCACCTGCATCATCCAATTCAAAGTTTTCCTTTGATCTTCGGCGAGAAAAACTACCAAATCAGTCGCATTAATAAACTTAACATTATATACCCATACGCACAAACAACCATATGCATACACTCACACATGATACTGGGTAATCTGCAATTGTTGTGCAATTCCCAATCACACATATTTATAGTACCCTGCCCATGCCTTTACAGACGTACCTCGCACTGCCAAAAATGAAAAAAATTATTGATGTGGCTATTTGCATTTAACGTGTGTCTGCACCATAAATTATTTGTATGCCAGCTCAGGCTTCTTCGGATGGTAGCACTCTGTGGAACGCATTCACAGGATTCATGCAGCAGGAATTAAGGACGCAATTTGACTAGACCAGATATCACTATGATTGAGATAAATAAATCCCTCAAGATTCGAATTTCTCTAGATAGCGTTCTAAATACTTTTAAAATAAATAGGGATGCCTGTATCAAATTTGAAGAGTTAATTCGTATCATTTTCATTGAGAACCGTACTTATCGGCTGTTAGTGAAATTTCAGGCCCCCATGGGAAAAAAATCTTACCTTATGACTCAACTGACGTTCAGGGATGAAGCGATGATTTTGATATCTAATAAATGCTTCATCTATAGATTTGGCACACAACCCTACCAAAATCTTGGAAAAATAAATGGAGATTTGTCTTTTAAATTCTTACGATATTGTCACCATAGGTTCTGCGACGAAGCTGCGGTCATAAATATCTTGATTTTTGTTCAGCCTACTGTATATTTAAGAGTTGAATTCGGCGCCCACTTAACACTTGATCTACTCTGCAAAAAATATGAATGCAGTTTCTTCGAGTGATCTTAAGCTTTGTAAAAACAAACGATAGCACACTTCTTGTCATAGAAATTTGAACTTTCAGGACCATTCACCCGATTTTAGGCACCGTGCTCTTTTTAAAGGAAGGCCTTAACAAGTAACATGTCGAATGTGACTGGAAAGCTCTGATGGATTGCAGCAGATAAACGAGTATACTACACACACTGAGATTTTTTAGTCCCTATTAACCTCAAAATAATAAGCGATAACAAAACATTGTATGAGGATAATTTACTTATAAAGACAAAATCACTGTTGCTCGCATGCACTAGTTAAATCAGTGCTTACGCTCTCTTTTGATAGTAACCCAACAAGCTGCTCGTAAAATTTACCTTTTGCTCTTAGCGGCAAACTATAATCTCTGAGCTAATTTCAGACACTGGGGCCCTTCTGCAATAGTAATAAGTAAATGATGTCAACTAATTAAATCAATTCATTTTGGTCACGTTTCTTTGGGCTGATTATGAAAAGTCGTCTTGCGGTACCTGGTTTACCGTATATTCGGTCTGAATTAGTATGCAGTATTTCAACGAGAAAAAACTATGTAGCATTCCTAAGGTAACTGGGTCGATTGCAAACACGTTTATAAAACCCTAACCTAAGATGAAAGCGAGTTGGGGACACATGTCGCCCATTTCCTTCCGCATATCATAACTGTGCTAAGCATCGGCAAAATAAACACACGGCTATCTGAGTTAGCAGACGGTCACAATCAATTTGATAAAGCGTCGATAGTGAAATTTAAAGCGGCTAGTTCCCTTCAGAAATTTGAAAAGCACGGTAAGAAGGCAAAAACTGGTACTGAGGAGACAATAAGAAACGCATGCATCTACCAGTTTTCGTCTTCTTACCGTGCTTTTCAAAGTTCTGAATGGAAGTAACTGTTTTAAATTGCTCAAACGACGAATTCTCACTAAAACTATCAAATTGCTTCATCGTATAGTCAGCCTGAGGTGCAAGATCGTGTGCGCATGTGTGTAAATAACTTTTCTTAGGAAATATATTCTCTTGCTAGGTACCCCCGCTCGGTTTTCACACTGCTGCGTATAAATAAACTCAAACCATCTGTGACTAACCTCAAACGTGTGACATCCACTCACTTGGTGACGGCCGAGTCCAAACTTCTGAGTTTACTTGAAACTCACGCACGCCTACTACATGTGTTGTCGTGTTGTGTTCGCTAACTTTTGCAAATCTCCTCTCTGCCGAACAAGGCGAAATCGGAATATTCGGTTGGAGAACTCGCTTACGAACAGCCAAGATGAGGAGCCGATCTTTCGTGATCCTAGTAAGTACGCGGTGAATTTATCAGACGCACAACTAGACGCCTTGCAGTTAGAAGCTTTGTCATATGGGATTGATTACAAAATTCCTCCTAGAAGACTAAACGGGTTGTCTATAGAAGCTCAGTTTGAGAACTTTTTTGATCCATTTAAGGAGCTTCAAACATCCAGTTCTGAGAGTGTTGTTTGGTTTAGAAACAAATTGACCGACATTGCCCACGAAGTTAAGACTGTGCCAGAGACGGAAAATGCGCACTTACAGGCCGATACCTTCACGCGCTGCGTGAACTGCCTACTAAGAACGTAGTTGTGATGAAGCTGGATAAGGGCTCTGAAGTGGTGGTCATGAACAAGGCCGAGTACGCTCATAAAATGAGTAGAATACTCAACGACACCAGCAAATTTGAACGACTTAATAAGATGGAGAACGGAGCCGACGTTGAAGCTGGCTTAGCTGCCCATCTTGAAACGCTTCTCCTTCATCGCGTGATTGATAGTGACACTTACAATTGTTTGAAGCCAAGTGGAAGCATACTCCGCAGCTATAAGGGTCACCGAAGACGCACAAGAGTGGAGTACCACTTAGGCCGATCCTATCAATAGTAAATGCGCCGCAGCATAAATTGGCTCGGTGGCTAGTGAAGATTATTTCGCCCCTGCAACAATCGTCCAATCGATATAGCCTTAAAGATTCTTTTCAACTTGTCGGTAACTTAGATGACATCAACCTCTCCGATAAGATCATGTGTTCCTTAGATGTGGAATCTCTATTCCCCAACGTCCCACTACAACAAACTGTTGATTACATATGTGAGCTAGTTAAGCAATCTAGTTATTTGTTACCAAATCCAGTCGAATTTCTTAAGGAATCCTTACTTCTGTATATAGCAATTGTTGGCTTCCACTTTCAGAACACCCCATATCATCAAATCGATGGTGTGGCAATGGGTATCCCACTAGGCCCTGTACTTGCTGATTTGCCGATGCTAGAAAGAGGCATATCCGCAAAAATAGCTCAGTTACCATACTGTACGCTTTATGTAGATGACAAATTGGCCTTTTGTTCATAGGAATAGCAGATCGTCCAGTTGGTGCAGCAACTCAACTGTGCACATACCAAATTGCGGTTCACCTGCGAAGTGGAACAGAAGAACTGTCTGCCATTCTTATACATCTTCATCAGTCGCAGGGATGACGGGGTCATTAAAAGTTCTATCTACAGAGAAGCAACTTGGTCCGGCCAATACCTGCACTTCCTCAGCTTCACACCAGTGCGGTACAAGCGGACCCTTGTGAAAACTTTAGTTAGTTGTGCTAGACGAATTTGATCGGCTGATTGTCTAGCCGACGAGCTAGAGTTAATTACAACAACACTCGTTGCAAATGGTTATCCACATATATTTATAGAGAGACACGGCCAACAGAAAGGCCCGAAAGGCTTGGTGCATACGGCAGCCAAGAAAATGATCTGTATCGAGTTGCCTTTCAAGGGTGACATTACTGTATTGAAAACCACGAAAAGTTTAATCTCTGATACACAGAGAAGTTACTGTGCTGTTCAGGTTGTGGTCATCAATAGAACCTGTAACTTGCCGGTGCCTCCAACGAAGGAAGCTCAACCGATAGGGGCCAACTCACACTGCATATACAAGTTCGTGTGCGACTGCGGAGACAGTTACATAGGCAGAACCAATCGGTCGTTACTTCCCGAATAAAGGAACACGTGCCAAGGTGGGTTCAAAGTGAAATTGACCAGCATCCCTGTCCCACTGAAGTTCCGTGCTTGAGCAAGTCGCCAGCTTCCTCAATAGTTAAATACCTACTGACTACGCGTCACCGGATATAGCTTGGATCAGCGTTCACACTTGTATTACGTCACCCTAATCCCCGCTTCCCCCGTTTCGTCGATGCCATTGCGATAAGCCGGATGAAGCCGACCCTGTGTGTTCAAAAGCAATTATTTATCAAGTTAAGACTGCCGTCGACATAGGTGTGGAACTTCCGTCATTCATTTTGCACCTCATACTTATTCGGTCACACGCATATTTAAGTATACAGTTGCATACCGGTTATTGTTAATGGTACTGAGGAGACAATACGAAATGCATGCATCTACCAGCTTTCATCTTCTTACCGCGTTTTTCAAAGCCTCGATAGATAGAAATTTTTTTAACGAGTTGTTGCACTTGATTCTTTAGAATTAAAATAACTGATGAATCGACGCGCTAAGTTCCAGGTAATTATTCACCAGACTAAAGTATGAGGCAAGTTCCGGCGGTGCCTCCCATTTAGCGCTGTTTTGTACAACTGGATATGTGGGTCACTATATAGTAACTATAGATACACCGTAAGCGCCTGTTACCAAAATAGATGACAACTATATGCAGGAACACTTGCACTGCAGATAAATAAAACCGCTTTTTATTCAAAACCTTCTGAAATCATGAAATCCCAGTCGATTCCAAGCGTATTCCGAGATATTGAAATAAAAGAAGTTAGTAATTATTTATTAATTGGTTAAAATGCATGGGTTATTTTGTATTTTACCACGTACATGCCAAGTAACATCACTCACTTCAGTAGGATTTGCAACTCCACGAATTGCAGTTTGCCACCTCGTTCTCGAGCAATTTATTGTGCCCACTTCCGCATACCACTGTTTGGAATACCATGATTCTCAGTAATCATTGCGGTATTGTGCATCTGAGTTTAAATAACGACGGATAGGAATTGTATACTTGTTGCAGCATCCTATTCTTAATACTTTGTGCTTCAGTATACCCATGCGTCTGCAAAAAGCTGGCTGGCAGGTTATTTGGGAGTTAGCAACTATGTTGGAAAAGCAGACCAACTAAGCGTATGAAGGTAAAAGAAGGTTATAGGCCGCTGTAGGTACGTATATTTTTGCTTGTACACCCAGCTTTGTCCGAATGGAGAGATGGTCAGTGCGACATAGTTTTATGTACGGACATAACGTTTACGACTTTTAATTAAGCCAACATACTGCTAAGATGCCACAATTTTAAGTTGAAAATGTTGTTGGCAATAGGTTGGCACGTTCAGTTGATGCCAGGGTTGCGAAAGGCTGCAACATTGGATTATGGGAGATAGTGCAGGGGCGGTGCACATTATGAGTAGCATCATCTACCAGTTCATTACCAGTCCAACCTGTTCCACACCAGTATACCCACGCTAAACTTTGTGCTTTGCTTGTACATGGATAGGACCTGGTCAGACATGTCTGTCTACTAATGTACGCTACTGCTTTCAGTGATAGCGTGTGAAAACCAAAAATCTTTGTCACAATGCTTGGTATATATACGGGAATATAACTGACCAAGCCGATAGTAAAACATGTTCCTTAAAAGGAAGGTCAAAATACCTCATGCGGCCATACTAACATAATAAAGGCAGCGCTGGGCCATCCAACTTGTAGTGATAAAGGAACTGTTCAGGTCGTTCACAATGGTGTTTTCCAAGACGCCGCTGCATAGCACTTTTGTTCAGACACAAGCGGTGCAAACCAGACCTAGTCAGTATACTCTTATAAGGCTCAACTACAACCTAGGCTGTTTCATGCATGCAAAGCCTCCAGGGAACACAGCTTGCAGGTTAACAACCGTAGGTTCTACATGGAGTCAACCGAGAGTGAAGTGCAAAACCATTAATCCTAATCACCTGCAATGCTTGGAAACTCTATAGGTATCATATAAATCAATGTGATGTTAAGGATTATATACCACGCCAGATATCCAGAGTTCACATCCAGACGTTTCACCTACCCGCCTTCCGAGTGAAACGGCTATTCCATGCAACAAACCACTTCGGATGACAACGAAACGTGTATCACAAACTTGGTAAATTTGCACAAAGCGGGGTATTACATAGGTTATAATTCGACGGGCGTTTAGTAAATGAAAAGTACACTGGTCCATCGTTGCGCGATGCGTATATGGAAGAAATGGACTTAAAGTTGCACTACATGGTACTACGTGTAGTAAAAAGGTAGGCTGAAAGCGAGCCCTCAGAAGAGCCTTCAGGTCTGTACGTACGTGTTGTTATGCAACAATTCTTCAGCGTGTAGAAGACAAACGGGCCTGTGGCTAGTGTCTATGATGAGCTTGAATGTGTCATTCATTCCGGTTCCACCATATTGCTCGTAGCAGTTCATTGCACTTCGTTCTGTTCTGGTGCTATAAACAAATTTGGTGTAATGCAAAAGCCGTCCGAATGGAAGTGAAAGCTCTGCTGTCCCTTAGAAACTAGCGGGGCGAACAGGTGTACTTTTGGCGTTTTGTTTCATTTTTGCGTCCAGATAAGTCAAATCACATTGGTTCATGCACTCATAAATATCCATTGCTTTATTGGGCTATGTTTTCAGGTAGACTCACATAGAAGGCAATAAGTGGTACAGCAAAATTTAATTCTCAATAAAATAACTATAAGCCACCAGGCCCAATTTCATAAAAATACCTGAAATGGGGGTGCGTAAAATATGCTTGGCGACAACTGTTTACTAATTCTAAGGTGGAGGTATTCCTGATAGTCCGCTGGTTAGTGATGAAGTCCATCGTAGTCCCCAGGGCATCAAGGGGTCTCTCGCATTAGTTGAAAGGGTGCACATCACAAATGCATGACAAGTCCTAAAGACATGAGATCATCCTAACTTATTAGTTGTAGGCTCCTAGGACTCGGGCTGCCAACCGCAAGGTCTAAACAACATTTAGACGCATAGATAATCGGACTTAGTGCATATACTGAAACCTTTCTTTTCATTTCCGTTTGTCTAATATGTGGATCAAAAGGTGCGTAAGCGGTGAATCCTTGCTTTCCTTTTGTACGCACTGCACCCAGCGCAAGTCAATGAATACGATCAAGTGAAGCAGCGTTTGGTGTCCTACAGCCGGACATCAATTGCATTCAGTACAAAATAGATGCATGTCACTTTCCGCAGCGGTTCAAACGTCGGCACGATTGCGTAACTATCGATACTCCTGCAATGAACATGTCATGTAACCGGGCCGAGACAGTCTCTTTTATAACGAGGAAATGGGACGAGTAAGATGTTAGGATTGTTATACACGGTATCCCCCCTTACTGCTACTATTGTCTTCCAAATGCTCAGGTTGATTTGTGCTAGAGTTTACCATCACGGATGGATTCCTAACCTGTACGTCTATAACGGCCTAGTTCGTCCATCAGTGAGATGGCCCGAAAGGAAGATAAAGTTTCCTGAATGAATGGGTTCACATTATGTTCTCGGAGGCAAACTTCCCCAACTACTGATACCATTCAACTAGTTGACAAAAGGTCGGAAGCCTACAATTAGGTAGGTGCCAATAACAATGTGAACGAACAAGTCTCACCAGTCACCATGTAGCACAGCAAGTTTTAATGAATCCCCGTGCTTTCCAGGAAATGAGAATAATTCTCGCTCGTGAATAACAAGAAATGCTGTCCACGATAACCCTAAAGAAGGTCCCGTGCCTTGGTTTTGAAACACTGTTCAGAAATTTCCCTACAAAGTTGGCCTATGATCTCCACGAAACGGTACTGATAAAAACAGATTTTTCTGGGAATAACGTTTTGCTGATAGGTAATGATAAACCTCAAATAAAAAACCAAATGAAGCTATCTCATAAATCGAGGATAACTAAGCACTGCTGGAAGTTGGTCGCTGTGAGTTGTAAATAACCTAACCCATGCTAAGTGGGTGAGTACTTTTCTGCGCCTGTCAAAAGAGTTGTAGTCAAGTTACTGGTGTAGTGTATTTACTGTGTGATCAACCGTTAATAAATCTGAGCTAAAATTGGGAAAGCTGGTATCTTTCCTTCGGGATGAACTGAAAGTTTGTACTCGACATTCTAATCTTCCTTATAAAAATAGCACCGTTGCAAACTGCTGGTGATCGCTGAGCTGATGAGCATTTGACCAAATAATCTCAGTTCTTGTTTTCAGACTTGGAAATTGGAGAGCTATCTAGCGGCTTTGTAATCACGTAGGCTTCGCATTTTACATGTTTAACCTTACGTTTTAACACATGCACATGCCCAGTATTTCCACAGGTGGAATGATACCAGAGTAAGTTGTGTCAATCCGTTAGATGGTGTGACTAGTAGACTTGTAACTTTCTTCCTGTTATGCATCAATGGACGTACCCAAATTCCTCGGTTCCGCTATGGTAAGCAACATTATTGCAACAAGCGGAAAGTTGCTGAGGGCACTCCAATTCGTAAACATACGGCGGGCCAGACAATGCCATCTCTAGCCACATTTAGTCATCGATTTTGACCTTTCAAACACCTTAGAAATCAATCCCAACCCCATTTGAAGCTTACCCCACACAATCAGTGTCAAATAAAAGTTTTGGGTCTGAAGAGGGTTTACTGAAAATAATTCTTAACCCTGAACTGATTTCTGGTCTTGATTCATCTGAAAGCAATGGGAATATTTGCTTTGCTGAAAATCATCATTGCCCGTGCTTCGATGAAAAAATTAATTTGTAATTTTCATGAATGCAGCTTAATAATCAGCGGCTGCTTATGTAATTAGAATTATTTTCGATCACTAATAAAAGGTACTGTAAGTAAGCGAATTACCTTGGTTCTCCCATAGCTAACCTGTGAATGCATTTCACTTTCCTTGGCTTAGTCTGTCCAACTACTCTCTTCTGTTTGGTACTCGAACACAATCTCAGAGTCAGGTGAGCGAACTGTGATAAACCAACGAACAGAAACAAGGCGCCGTTTCTCTTGGATTCGCATGGATAAATTCCTCAACTACTGAAGTAATCCTGTTGCTAGCCACGGGGGTAAGGTTGGTAATGACACCGGTCCACACTATCAACAACTGCCGCATGCAACACATAGTTGGCAGTTTGCAGCGAGTTATTTTTAAGCTTAATCCGATGCATCGATGCATGGCACGTGTTTACACACCAGTGATCATCATAGTTGCTACGCACGGGTTATTACCGTACCATTTCCTCTTACATTAAGGCCATCTCATAAATTTCGGCGTTGTCCTGATTTGGCAGCCCGTAACCAGACATTTGAAATCTAGCCAAATGAACTTTTATTGATAAGATTTTGATGGGGCGTCGAAGTATCGGCGGGCTTGAAACAAATCTAAGAGTATTAGAAGAATCGCTCGGACCAAAAATAAACAACAGATTAACGAAAGCCATGTCAAAGAATTCTGGTCTTTCATTCTCCCTGCTGTCATGTTTCTGCCTTTACCCTAATAGCTAAATAGTAGGAAAAACCATTTCAACTCAGCCTGAGCAGTCTGTTTGCATACGATTCATCAGTGGAACACGGACCGGTCGCGTGTAGCCAGGCGGTTAGTTCCGGCCTGCTCTTACCACACGTTCTATGCCATTTTGTTTAAACGCGCTATTGACGCTAACCAGTAGGACCAATGACATCTGTTTTGTGATCACGTGGCCGATCCACCTCAGTGGTTCAGAATCTTTACTGTCACCAGGGGATCTTATAAAACCACTATGCAAGTGGAGTATTTCAACATGCACTCTTGTATTGGAGATCGCAAACTGATGACTACGTATTCGGTTTACAGGGTAAGTTATTTTGTCTATCTCATTTGCTTTGGTCTCCAACCTGCTCCATAAGGATGGTTCTCAGTCGTATGTTTACACACAAACTAAACCAGCTATGTTACTTCGCCGCGATTCGGTTGGTGTGAAAACGCTAGCGTGCTATGGCTGCATTTCCATTGTCATCGTGTTCACTTAACGTTGCGTTCTCCCCAAACTATAATGTGAAATTAGACAAGATCAGAGTTGTCCCACTGGCCACTAGACATGTTACGGCTGTTGAGTTTCGTTAGATTCTCCTAAATGCCAGCTGTTACCAGCGTTGCATACTTCACCCACGGTCCACGCTGTTGAAGAAGACCTCAGTGAAGCGGTTCAGACATGATCTGATGCATAGTAGGAGGCTCATGCGTTTAACTACGAGTGTATTTATTTACGTATCTATTTACGGGATGTACGCAGTGGACTGCATACTTTTACTGAGACACTCGAGATGGCTCGGTCATGTGTGGCGCATGGATTCGACTCGGATACCGAAAAACTCTTATACGGTCAGCTGAGTATTGGGAAGCGGCACGTGGGGAAACCAAAGTTACGTTACCAGGACATGATCAATATGAGCCTCACAAGTTCTAATCTTGATTGCAGGTCATGGGAATCGAAAGCGGTTGATCTGCGCGTATGGCGCGATCTCATCACGAAGGCAGTTGCTGAAGAGCGGGAGAAAGACCTCATGCATGCAGAGAAGAAGCGGCAAGTTCGGAAGCGGCAAGCACCGATGGATTGTAGTTCATCGACATCGAGTGCATGGTGCTGTAGCACATGCGGTCGCGAGTGCCTGAGTCAGGCAGGCCTAGTAAGCCATGAGCGAGGCCACTAGGGACTACTACCGAAGCGCCGACGGGTTCTGCAGAGAACGTAGGCAGAACCGGCGCAGCGTTTGTAGGTACGCTGCATTCGATTTACTAACCGCGTGCTTGCATGCTAAGTCTCTTTATTTCAGGTGGTGGGTTTTCAATTTTGCCCTAATGTTTTTCTTTCCCATATAAATGCATAGTTATACTGTCTTCTATACACTTGCACACGTCGCTTAAGCCACTTGTAGTTATTTCGATAACATTTTCGTGTTTATAGCATTTCCGTAAAATAAACCTCCTGATCTCGTGAACTTACCTCGTATTTTTTTAAACGTATTCTTTTGTAAACAACTTATTTCATATGCTCACTAATTTAAGATTTATGTCACCGTTTGCTTGCGTGCTAATTCTGTTTATTTCAGGTGGTGGGTTTTCAATTTTGTCCCAATGCTTTGATTTCTCGTATAAATGTCTACCCGTACTTTCTTCTATAAACTTGTACACGTCACTTAAGCCAGTTCTAGTCATTTCCGAAAACATTTTTTGTTCGTGGCGTTTCCGTAAAGTTTGCCTTATGACCTCGTGAACTTATCTCGCATTCTTCTGTAAACAACTTACTTCAGATGCTCATTACTTTATGTCACCCTTTCCTAGTGAGCCATGAGCGAGGCCACTCGGGACCACTACAGAAGCGACGACGGATCCTGCAGAGAAGGTAGACAGCACCGGCGCAGCGTTTGTAGGCACGCTGCATTCGATTTACTAACCGCGTGCTTGCATGCTAAGTTTCTTTATTTCAGGTGGTGGGTATTCAATTTTGCCTAATGCTTTTCTTTCTCATATAAATGTCTACCTGTACCCTATTCCATTAACTTGCACACTTCGCTTAAGCCCATTGTAGTCGATTTCCATAGCATTTTGTGTTCGAGGTATTCCGTAAAGTATACTTTCTGACCTCGCGAACTTATCTAGGATTCGTTTGTAAACAACTTATTACATATGCTCATTAACTTAAGGTTTATGTCACCGTTTCCTTATGCATTAATCGAGTTATTGTCTTGTCTCTATCTCTCTCAAATGATTGGCTGTTGTTTGATATCCCCGGTGTGGATGCGCTTGATGTGAATGTTGACAATGTGCCTACCTGTCTATTACCCGCTACCTCGTCCATACTGGCTCCAGGAGACAGTTGGTCGTTGCTGGAGGGGACGGGGTGCACGGTCCTTGTGGCCGTGCTAGGCTCGAAGAGTGGTTCCATGCACTCAGTGTGGAGCGGACTACGGTCCAGCCACCGCCTTGTGTGCGCTTGATTCCCCAAATACAGCGTGCTTGTGTTTGCCTGTGAACGAGTGTGGGCCGGCTCCGTTGATGAAATGTGGCTCCCATCCACATGCCTCCCGGTCTTATTCCTTCGGGTTTACACTGGATATGGGGTGTGTGGTTGGAGCTGTGGGTGGTGCAGCGCAAGCCACGCATGGTCCCTCTGTAGGCGCAGGCGTCCTGTGGCTGGCCACAGTGACAGGCAAATCCGAAACCGGATGCCGCCAACCATCTATTTACGTACAAAATTGAAAGTGCTCTCTTTTGAACTTTTTACGTTCAACGTTACAGACCAGAAAAACTGACACATTCAATCAACTGGTTAACGAAACAATAGATCATTACTGGAATTGACGAATTCGCCAGAGAGAATCTGTCACCAACTTCAAGACAGTACTAATGGTACTGAAGACGGATAAATGACATTTGAAAAATCCGGTATCACTTGTGTAGTGAACAGATGACTTGACTTTCCAGTTTTCTATGTAAGAAATATATGGCGTTGTTGTTTCGCCCCTTTCTTTATTAGGCCATCATATATTCCAATTAACAAGGACAACTGTCTCACAGTTTATTCCAACAGGTACCTTCGTCACAAGAAAAATCCGGCATATTTGACGACAATATGGGTAATTCCGCTGATTTTATTGAGAAATAGTGATAAATAGCACTCTGCCCTAAATCATTATTGATAGAATTTGCAGGATGCTATGGAGAATTGGCCTTGTTTCGCAACAGAAACACACTTGTGTAAATGCGGTTGGAAGAGATGATACTACAGCTACTACCAGTTGTCGACATTTTAAATCAATTTACTTGTGGATGTTTTTGAGTAGTGGAATGTTCGTATAAAGTAGAAGTCACGATTAAACTTCACACAATAATCTGCCACGACGGGGAATCGAACCCCGGTCCCACGAATTTCCTGTCCGCTGCTCTACCACTGAACTACCGAGGGCTGATGGTTAGGTGCGCAGTTTAATACATGACTTCTGCTTGGTGCGCGACGTATTGCCAATGAGCTCACAGTATCTGTCCTGGTGTTGCAGATTGGCTCACTCACTCGTCACTTCCCAATGGATCGAAGTATCTGTCCTTCCACAAGTAATCTACCATCGCCCTTTGGACATCCAAAGGACAGATACTTCGATCCATTGGGAAGTGACGAGTGAGTGAGCCAATCTGCAACACCAGGACAGATACTGTGAGCTCATTGGCAATACGTCGCGCACCAAGCAGAAGTCATGTATTAAATTGCGCACCTAACCATCAGCCCTCGGTAGTTCAGTGGTAGAGCAGCGGACAGGAAATTCGTGGGACCGGGGTTCGATTCCCCGTCGAGGCAGGTTATCGTGTGAAGTTTAAAACAATTTATTTGGTTAGATCATAATTCCGTGCCCAAAAGTAATGTGCCCACATTGCGCTGAAATTATGTCGCAGTTACTAAGTGGACAATGGTGCATTAAATTGCGATTGGCTTCCTGTCACAGTATTGACCTGACAGTTTTCACCGTAGCGGAAACGTTGATCGATGGGACCTGTACTTCACCTGACCAAGTGGTCACTGCGCGTATCAGCAACCATCCATCCATCCCAATGAGGCTGGACCTTAGCGTGGTGCGATGGTTTGCGTGCGTCAGAGATCCATTAAGCTATGCTGAGTGGTGCTTTTTTGCACCTCCAGAGCCACTCATCCAAGATTGGTCAATGGTTAAAGGCCAGACAAACTCAGCCTCCTGGTCCTCCAGGTTGGGGGTTGGAATGGGGGTGGCTCCTCATTTCATAAAACGGGCTCTGTAGTCCAGTGCCAAAACCCGCTGCATTGCGGTAATGTTTTTGAACCAAAGGCTTTGGTTGAGGACTCTAATCGTTCTCCTGTCTAGGCCTGGGCAACCTGACAGTATTCTGCCAACGCAATACAATGAAACTTTCCTACAACAATTTCTTGATGCTCTGGCCGTCGCAGAGGATAATAAAAGGCGCCCTATCTGCTGCATCGAGCAGGGTGGATAGGGGGTTTGGATGCTACTGCTCAGGCCTTTCCGTCTTCTTATACCCCTTCTTGCGCTTCTACATCCTTATTGTCCCGCTCCAACTTTACTTATATCCTCCCATTTCAATCCCCCAATTCTTGGCCCTCCCCCAGCTTACTTCAATAGTCGCTTGTCTTCTAATTTCAAATCACACAAAATCGAAGGGCCTCGCTCCAATCCAGTCGACAAGTCCATGTTTAACCAAGCGGACAACGTCAGTTCATCCGTTTCCCTTTGGAGTCCTCGTGTCTCGCTAAGACTGGCATGCCTCAACGTGCGCACTTTGCTGCAGATTGGCCAACAGGCAGCACTTGCCCGCCTACTAGAGACCCTATCGATCGATCTTTGCTGTTTATCAGAAACCCGCCTGCAAGGTTCCAGCTCCGTGCTTACCCTGAGATCCCCCACATGCGACACTGGCGGCACATTCTCATTGCGCCTATCTGGCGATGATGCAGCTTTAAATGCCGGTCAAGCTGGAGTCGGCATTGTTTTGAGTACCCGGGCTGAAGCTGCTCTGCTTGATTGGATCCCAATAAACAGTAGGATGTGCGCCGTTAGATTAGCTGGTTTGTTCCGTGCTTCGAAGTCGAGCGGGGACAAACGGTGTCTGTTTGTCATTTCGGCCTACGCCCCTACAAACTGTAGCACTGATTCGGTAAAAAAGGATTTCTATCAGCAACTTCACGAGCTCCTTCGTTACAGAAGAAGCACGGATACTGTGGTGCTGGCTGGCGATCTAAACGCCCAAGTCGGAAAATTGTCCTCTGATGAGCTTCATCTGGGCGGCCAACATAGTGTAGGCTCCCGTAATGATAATGGTGAGCGATTGCTACAGCTGTGTGAAGATACTCGCCTGTTTCTCGCGAGCACTAACTTTCGACACAGCACCCGCAGAAGTGTGACTTGGCGGCCACCAGCCTCGGGCCAGTCATGGTCGCAAATCGATCATATCGCGATCAGTGACCGCTGGAGAGGCTGTGTCCAAAATTGTCGCTCGATTTGCAGCACGAGCGTGGACTCTGACCACGCACTTGTCTTTGCCGCCCTCCTGATGCGTTTCGGTGGACGTCCGCGACGTCGATGTGAACGGATTGATACCAGCCAGCTGGCGAAGCCAAATGTTCTGCATGTGTACCAAGATGCGCTGACATCTGGGCTGAGTAGGCGCCAACTAAACACCGTTGAAGATCACTGGTCGCACACTCGTCAAGCGTTGCTGTTAGCAGGCATGTCTTCATGTGGCAAAACAAATTGCAAAACCGGACATTGGGTCTCTACACAGTCTCTGGAACTTCTGGATGCCAGCCGACGTATTCCGGCTGGAAGCGAATACAATGAATCTCGCAAATATCTCAGGGCAAAACTACGTGCTAGCCTAAAGAAGGACAGCGAAACCTGGTGGTCTCATCGTGCCTCTGAGATGGAAACAGCCGCTGCCGTTGGTAATCATCGTAAGTTATACCGTCTGATACGGGAAACAGGCAGCAGGAGACCTGGTGTTAGTGAGATCATACGAGAGGAGAATGGGCAGACGATCCACAGCCTGTCAAAACGCTTGGAGCGTTGGGCTGAACACTTTGCTATGCAATTTAACCAACCTGAGTTATCGCTTTCTTCTGGCATTGAGCGCCCTTCTCCTTGGGCCGTCTCCTTGGATCCGCCCTCACGCGCAGAAGTCGAACGTGAGATCAAGCTGTTGAAATTGCATAAGGCCGCAGGAACAGATAGAATCCCTCCAGTTCTCCTCAAATTCGGTGGATCTGCTATAGTACATGATCTACAGGAGTTGCTGGTAAAACTTTGGGAGCAGGAGACAGTCCCGACAGACTGGAACCGCTCCGTCATTGTCCCAATTTTCAAGGGAGGCTCCCGTTTTGAATGTGGCAATCATAGAGGGATCAGTCTGATTTCGATTGCCTCTAAATTGCTTGCCTCTCTCATTCTCCACAGACTCACTGGCACTCGTGAAAGCCAGATTCGTGAAGAGCAAGCCGGATTTCGTCGAGGTCGGGGCTGCGTCGACCACATCTTTACATTGCGTCAAGTGTTGGAGCACCGCCATGTTTATTGGCGACCCACCGTTGTCGTGTTTCTTGACATAAAGGTGCCTTCGACTCAGTCGATCGATGTGCCCTTTGGGACTGTCTGCTGAGGAAAGGTGTGCCTGATAAATATGTAAACATTATCAAAGCGCTGTACGCATATAGTTCGGGCAGGGTGAGGGTTTATGGCAAACTCTCGCCACCCTTCAGTATCACCAGCGGTGTGAGCCAAGAATGCCCGCTGTCACCTTTCCTCTTCAATTTCGCTATTGATGAAGTCATGGAAACAGCGTTCGCTGGACACGACCTAGAAGGTGTGGAGCTACTCCCTGGTGACTTCTTGACTTGGAGTATGGGGATAACATTGTCCTAATCTGTGACAGCTCCCAAACATGCCAAACAGCGCTGAACCGGCTAGCACTGGCTGTCAATCGTTTTGGGCTATGCTTTGCTCCATCAAAATGCAAAGTACTTCTCCAAGATTGGCAGGGACCCAACCCTGCGTTAACGCTTGGTGGTGATCTGCTAGAAGTCGTTCAGGAATTTAAGTACCTGGGCAGCTATATTAGCACCCGTGGGATTGAAGATGAGGTTATGAACCGTATAGCAAAAGCTTGAGGTGCTTTTGCCAATCTCCGCCACCTGTGGCGCAGACGCGACATTACTCTCGCCCTCAAGGGCACGGTTTACAACGCAGCCGTCCGTTCAACTCTCCTATATGGCTGTGAAACCTGGCCCATCAGGTCGACAGACGTGAAGAGACTCGTCACATTCGATCATCGCTGCCTTCGCAGCTTAGCTCATGTCTGGTGGGAACACCGCGTGAGCAATGAGCGTGTTCGGCGTCGCGTATTTGGTGCAGAAAGAGCGAGTGAACCGCTCAGCACCATTATATCACGCACCAGGCTCCGATGGTTGGGCCACGTGTTGCGCATGCCAGCACACCGACTCCCGCGACGTGCATTGTTTGCGCGTTTTGGGTGCGGTTGGAAGAGGAGGAGGGGAGGCCACGTGATGACTTGGTCGAAAGAAATGAAGACCCTCACTTCGAAGTTGGCGTCGGTTGGTGCATCCCGACTGCCTGGCTGGGGTCCTAAGGACGGTGAACACGTTTGGTTGGACACACTTGCTGATATGGCTAGGAGCCGGCCCCAATGGCTTTTGTGTTGTGAGTTCTTTTGTCCATCCTCCTCCTGTTTAGCATCCCCCTCCAATCACGATCTCAATCGTTAGGCATAATATGACTTTCTTTTACGGCAGCCAGCTGTTAGCTCTCCGGAACGATGTCCATCCGTTGCTGGGGACTCAGCGGGCGTGCCACTATCTTTTTTTCTTTTCTTGCCTTTTGTATTGCGGCACAATAGCTGAGGTGTTTTCCACCTCCAGCTAACGTGTAATGATGATGATGATGATGTATCAGCAACCATATCAACTTTAAGCAAAAACCTATTTGGAAGTGAATGTAAACTGTTCCTTTAGATTTGCCTAGTTTACCACAAATGATTACCAGTTAATCAAGTCTATACGAGAGTTTCTTCGACAGCAAAGTAGGTCTTAGCCCCCATCCCTCCACGGCTCTTCCTAAGCTAATTGAATTACCAGCGGACATCGATATTTCCATATCGTCCTTCAGTTGGCTATAGTACCATGTAGCACACCTAAGGATTTAAAGAATTCCGAGACTATCTGTACCATACTTTCGGACTATCACTCATGCCGTTTTTCACTCGTGGTTCGCTGACTTAACACCCACCAGGTAGGCCAGGGGGAGTGAACTGGAGTGTGAAAGAAGCGCTCGTGTGCCAAGGCACAGGAAGGGGCGATTGCGGTTCCGATGGTGCAGCCGTGTTTTGCGAAGCTAACACGTGTAACTCACGGCTGTCGAAATGTCGTGTGAAGGTACGATTGAAGTACACCGGTGACGAGCCCTCCCAACACCCCTTGAATTGCCGCGCGGCGCCCATAGTAGTTCACCAAATGTTGAGTGGCACTAATCACGTATGCTATCAATTGATCAGACTAAGCCATACCACGAAACTCAGAGGTAAACCACTGAAATTGTGTGCACAGTAAAGCCGTCTAGAATGCCGGCGGAATTATTTTTTTGGGTTTTTCAACCCTGGAGCTTCCTCCCAATCTTCGTAATTACTCGGCGACCTTCGATAATTTCAAAAAGCGATTGGATTTTTCCCTTGACCCCCATCACTTCTTTGCCTATACTGTGGTAATTTGTTATGTCCGTACTATTTTCGTTTACTTAAGAAAGATAACCAATCTCTACTCTAATGATTTGCTGCCATTGTTCCCAAATATATATATATATATATATATTTTTTCACGTTCGAGTTATTACAAGGCAGCAATGCTTTATTTGCTTGTTACTGTCTGAGACGCTTCGATTATCATACCGATTGAGTGTTTCAAATAACGCTTTCGATTCCTTTGTATTATGTCACATCGTTATGCAGCGGTAGGTATGTAGTAAAACTTTAAATACTCTACTTACCACATCCAACCGTGCACAAAGTATTTTAACCTGCATGAGTTGTGTACTTCTCAGCAACGGGAATAATTCATTGAAACTGGTTGAAAATGGATACGATTGGGCACTGGATCCAGCAACAGTCTAAAAATATATCTTTATTTACTTACATAAGTACCTAAATTTCAGGGGCTTGATTCATTCAGACTTAAACCTGCATCCGGAAATTCGTTGAGAATTTTAGCCTACTGGATTTTTATTAACTATGCGTTGACTTAACATGCCTTACCAGCTGCGTGGAGTACTTATCGGCCATTTCAGTTGCGTGGATGATTTTTTCAACATGTCAAATTCCGAAGTTTCGTTTACAAGCGACCCGAAAGGAACGGCGGCAAATAAAAACACCCGAGCAAAATGGATAAAACCGTCTAGTTTACTTGACATATCCGTTGGACGGGTTTGAGGTACAGCTTGTGAAGAAAGGTTTGTTAAATCTCTACCAGGAAAATTGTCTCCTGCCTTAAAACATAGGTGGCTTTTCCTTTATCAATTTTTTCCTAAATTTTCATGAAACACGGTGAGTACTTAAACGTGGGTGTGTCAACTACTACGATTTCAGTGAAACATTTAATAATACAAGCCATAGGGGACCCTTTCATAGACTATATGTGTCAGGTATTGGGGGCTCGGTGTATAGTGGATTCGCAAGTTTCTGGTCAGAGACAATTGATTAATATAGACCGTCGATCATTTAACCGACCGTTACCGAGCTGTCATGTTGTTCCTCATGGCACAGAGTTAATATTTACAACTGTCCCAATTCAATTCAAAGATCTTCCTCAGCTTTTTCCGTCGCTGTGCACCCTGTTTGCTAGCCAGCTGAAGAATGGTAGAGTAACCGATGGTTTATGAAGTCTGGTGTATCTCAATAATGCCTCAACCACCTCACAATCAAACGACCAAATTGTTTTTCCTCAGACTGAAAAAGAATTGTAATAACTGAAACTGCTTCCAACACGGTAGACCGCAATATTCCCTATCTAGTTTAAATTTCTTTGCATATTTTCACGGAAAATTTAAATCTCTTGGATAACCTATAAGTTTGACTGAAGATGACTGTGTATGCTTTCACGTCCAAACGCTGGTATTGCACCTCGGCTGAATAGATAATCACTTGTCTCTTCTCTCCTAAGACCGGCCCGCCCTTCTGCTGTTCGCTCAACGGTGATGCACAGAAGATTTAACGAGTCTAAGATTTGGCAATCGTAAGTGTTTCCAGTTTATGGGGATTGCTGAACGAATACTGATACCGGGGGACTAGGACTATACACATTGTTCGGTCGTCAGGTGCGAGTCATTCTCATCATGTCCTAATGTGATCTTTCCATGCTGATGTTGCTACTATAACTGTGCAATTCCGATAACTCACGCTGATACCGGTATGATGCTTTGACGTCCGATCTGTATCTTTACCCACACACCGTTCTTCAAAAGGAGAACGGTCGGTGTTGAAACAGTCGGCCAGAGCGCACAGTGGAATTGCATTTTGAAATATTAGTGGATTCGCAGTTCACTCATACGAGTTTTGGAGAACTATTATCTACTGGAATAGACATCTCAAATTTGTGAATCAGGTGTTCCTATGAGTTAGGCAATTCCTATAACCTCAACTTAGATCTTGAATAGAGATTGGATTAGGAGCAATTAGTAGACATTATTAAATTATCAGTTAAATTTCAAATCAGCGTAGGTAACAATTTTGATTTATCTCCAGATTGTTGTACAACATTCAGTAAACAATGATTCTGCACTGCGAGACGCGTTTCGTCATGGTTTGCAGTCTTCAGGTAGAGATAGCGGAGTTGGGAATGGAACTCGACGCATATTGCTTGGTGGCTATCGTCCCGAAAATTAGGCTGCTATGCTACGTGTGTAGCTTATGACACAGCAATTATTATTTGATTTAGGTCTTTAGGAGCACCTGCGGTTTAGATTGTATGGCGACCCGCAGTCTCACTTGTGGCCGATGCTTCCTACACGGTCAAAGTGATCAGATGGCTAGATGCAGAATTCGAACTAAGCCGAGGCTAAAACCGAGATTGCGCGTCGTAATTCAAGACACATGGTAGGTGCTTCAAAACCCAAAAATCAAATTATAACCGCTGTAACATGTAGTTCTCGTGGATCTCAATGGCTCAGTGATCATAGCAATGGCCGCCCATCCCTATTTGTCGGGTTTCACTCAAAGTTTAGGTTATCTCTATATGCTGAGTCCAACTACGGAAGAAACGCATCTCGGAGTGGATAAATGGTAGATGGCCACACCAAAATTATCAAAAATGGGTCAGTCTTAACCATTCCCCGCGCCAACTACTTATTTTTAGTGTGCTTACGCTAGAAGGAAAAGTCCCGCACCAGATGAGTTGTAGGAGGAGTTGATTCGAAGGCCATCGTATTTAAGCAAAATAATGTCCCTGAAAGATTTAGCAACACGTTTTAATCGGATCCAATCAAAGAAGTTGCAGAAACTGTGTAACAATAATATTTCTTAAAAATACGTAGGCACTAAAATTATGTATTTCAGCAATAATGCTTTTAATTCAAACCGTCTACAACTGTAATTACTACAGTCCGGTGGCCAAGAAGTAAAAATTCGGAGCCATACTGATGTGAAGCGGCAGCAGCACAATACCCCGCATTCTTATAGGAAAACGCTATGATAAGGTTGACTAATTGCAGGGATAAAGGGCATGTTATTTGAGCGCTGAAGCGGAATACTATTAATCTGTTCGAAGCAGTCTGCAAATTTGCCCTATGTTTACTTATGATGGAAAATGATAAAAAAGGCGATAGTATCCCAAATGATAGAAATGGTCAACATTTCAGAAAACTTGGTAAACGACCGGTTAATGTATTTACGGTGTATCACCATAAATACATTAACCGGTCGTTTACCAAGTTTTCTGAAATGATGACTTCCCATCGGTTCCAAATATGTTCCAATATATTGAATGGAAATGGTCAACATTTAATAGTACTCGATATGAAATAAGTGGTACGTGATAGTATTCAATGCATGATCATGGAATTATGAAAGTGCAGTGAGTTATGCGTCATGGATGATTAATACACCACATTTCTGGGACAGTGCACTCGTGGCGGAGACTGATAATTATGATACTTTACAAAGGATGGGAAAAACTGCCTGGTAATCAAGTCGGTCAAATATAAGCAAAGCACCATAAACTGCATCTTTCAAAGCTCTTCATTAACATATCAATATTCCTGAGGAGTCATTCCCCTGTTAATGCAAAGTAACCGTCGTGTAACCAACTATGGACGAGTTGTTAATGGGTTGTCTTCCACCACATCCCAGGTAAAAACACAACACACAATATATCAGAACATATATGATATTTCGCATTCTCACCTCTTGGCTGTGAAAATATCAGGCTCCGTCAATTTAGTGAGAACAAGCGCCAGCTGCGTGCTTCTCAAAGGATTAATTGCCCCAGGCTATCTTCGACGCGCGTCATTTTGACCTTAGGTGTTCCACAAAATTAATAGGACACATATATATAATAATGAAATGAAAGGCCTCATAATATTACTTTTTCGCGATAAATGATGGCATATTAGATTTAGATGAATACTTTCGCGGTAGATTGTATGAAGCGTCAGTCAAATGAAAATTTATTATTTGATACTTCTTACTTAAAAAGTAGCGCGCTTGGATGTATGTATAAATAATCTCTCTTGTGTATACGTCAAAGTTGCATGGTCATTCGGTAAATATCTTTGAAGCCAGCAATTGTCAAAATAATTGGACTGCCTGTTCAGTTCATGTTAACCATTTTCATAAGCGCAACTTCCATAATAAAATATAATAATAAAATATAATAAATGGTATATTCCCCGGTGATTCGAGGTGCAGTCCAACTATGTGGTCTGATCAATGTGTACAGCAGGATCGCAAAAAGATAATCAAATTGTTCACGCTTTTTACAATGGATCCAAAACAGGTACTAAACTAATTGGCAGGATTAAGGCAATTAAAGAAATTAAAAAGCAGGAACAATAACGTAAGCAGATTTAAACAGATGTCCAGTTAAAGTAATACGGCCACTCATGGAACCATCCCCAGGTTACCTGCTTCCATGCAAGGTATTCCCTCGAAAGGTTTCGCTCGCACTTCCATGCAATAACTGGCCGTGTGCCGGTGTGGCATAGTAGCATATGAGTCATCACCTGTATATCATATGTTTTGTTCTTTTTAGAGCTGCTTTTGAACATGTATTATGGGCCATGAAGGCTCAGCCCAGTCCGTCATGCGGATCATTCTATTATGGCACTTTTTTATACGCCAGTCAGTTGGTGGCAATTTGCCTTGCATAGGTAACGTCTTTTATAATCTGGAAGCTGTAATCCGTCACCACAGGAGATCAGCCCAGTCGTGGCCAACTATGAAATAAGGAAGAATATAGAAAATAAGAATTATGTGAAAGAGGTACTATATCGTTAATGTAAAAAAATAGGCAGGTATGTTTTGTACATCGGCGTAGAAATCGATCGAGCCGATCATAAGATAAATTGTGTAGCGTGACAGCCGGAGACAGATGACTGTACGAGTTGTCCATAGGCAAAATTAGCATAGGGAATCAGTTATTGCCATCACTGAATTCAACTATATGTTTCTGGACTGTTAACTTCAGAAAAGAGGGGGAAATGATTAGCACTGGAGAACAAATGTAGCGAAAGGGATCGCAGAACAATATTACGAATTAATCAATTTGTGGGGAAAATTACAAAAATAGTTCCTGACGTCATTAGTCTAATTGGAGGCAGATAAATTCCGAAATCTTACTCCCGGACAAGCCTAGGTAAGTCTCCAATTATATGTCTATCTATCTTTCAAATTTTTGTGCAGGTGCGTTAATTCGATTTACCTTACAATTACATCGAGAGTATTCTGGCTGTTAATACTGGCTTATGTTGTAAGTGCCTGCGTCAACCATTGGGACTGTCGTGTACATTCAGCTATTCATCCGAAGTTTATTGTTCGCTCATATTTGGCATCATCACGTCCAATTGCTTTTTCGAGACACCGACCAAATGGACTTTAATTTCCAAAGTCTTATTGCAGTTCATCTGTCTGCTGCATTGTTAAACTTTGGCAGCCTGTGGATGAATATACTTTCGTCCTCTAGATTATGGCGTAACGTTCTTCCAAGGCACTCCACTGAGCATCAAACACAGCGCCTCCCTTCTTTGTTATCACAGCACGTTCTCGTTGTCTCCTTGCAACAGGGTTTGGGACATCTATATGTAAAAAGTTAATTGGTAGCGCAATTTTAAAAGATTTTTTATCGGTGCGGGGGCTACTGTGTTCTCTGCACTGCAGTGAAGTGTAACTTATTGGCTAGTTAAGTGCGGTATATAAACTCTAGTAAGTTAGGCACATCGATGTTACTGTTTCCCGTAGCTCAGCAACCTTAACTACTGATTGGTCAGATGGTCAGATGGAATTGTCACTACTAGTGATTCATGAAATGTTGATAATGCCAAACAGTGGTTTTCAGGTGTGATGGCTATCTGGCTAGTCTATGTATGCTGAATTTACATTTGTAACATATAAGCTTTTTACTGCAATCACTTCGAGGATAGTAACTCTAAAGCACACTCAAGTGGTTCGAGCAAGTATATGGCCGCGCCATAGGTAGTAACTGATCAGACACCTGAAGACCATAGCACATCCTGCTTGGCGCCATAATTTTGGCGACCTTCCATTATGCGTGATTTCGCTTGCCTATGAAACTTGGTTCGAGATTTTCAGTTGGGGCGTTTTTGACTGTGTGACAGTGTCCTGTCACCGATAACCACATGGCATTGTGTCATATGCTTACAATAGCTGTGAACTAGCAAAGAAATTCGTTCTGAATCCTGCCAAACTGAAAAGATATCGAACGTGCGTCGCCATCTCACTTCCGACAGATTGACAATCGTCTATTCCATACAGGGCGTGGAAGGAGCGAGAAGATGCGGTTGCACAGCGGGCTGCATTTTCCTAGTCCAAAAATCAATTCACTTCAACATAAGCAAACCCAGTACATGGCCGATGGATGTTCGCTGTTATTGGAACAGCTTTCATTAAAAGATTATCTGTCGAGGAACAGAGTAACCGATACGGTAGCTACAGTTCAGTTGGCGACGAATAAACCAACCGCATTGGAGGAGTGCACTTGTTGAGCAAGGGGACATAACTTTCGCCAATTAACTTTGAGAAATTAAAGTTTAGATGTGCACATTTGTAAATCCATGCAATTAAATTTCAGGGTATGATGGTGAACAGAACACATATGTGTTAATTTGGTAAATATACAACGCTTCCTGCAACGAAATACAAATGCATACCACCAAGTATCATCGTGTGTCTCACATTGATTCTCCCGACGAAATCTAAGTTATTATCTGAGGCAATATAAAAGGGTGAAATTTGCTCCAAATGTGGGATTACTAATGTCACTTACTGCATTACAACATGAAAATCCCCAGAAACTCCTTCGCACTTTTGTTTGCAGCTGGGCGATGGTAACAGCAACACGGAGAATAGGGAGGGAATAATTCCGTGATTTTACCTAATGGACTCAAAACATTACTTATACGATGCCACACAATTTATATTAGATTGCTTACAATCGATATTATCCTTAGGCTAAGGAAAGTTATTGGGGTAATTTATTGAATACTCGGATGTATATTGGAAGCCTTCAATGCAAACTCAGCATGTGTAATTATTGTGCTTTTATGTTTTGTGGTTATTACTGGAGATGGAAAGAGGATGTCATTTGTTAAAGCAGCACCTACACATTAATTTTTGAAGCAAAAATTCTTCCTTTTTCTCAAGGTTTTTATATCCGACCCAAGTGATTATGGATGCAAAGATTTTCGTGAAAAGCAAACCAAGGTTTGTTTTCTCGGAGGTTCTTTCAGTGACTTATCTCACATCACATTCTTGTTTAGCATTGTAGGAATATTTTAAGTGAATACGATTTCATTCCTCCACATTACAAACGAAGATTGTGTTTCATGCTAAATTACAACAATCCCCTCAGACTAGTTATGAAAGATAGTCTCAAACGGATAAATGACAAGTTCGTAAATGCGCGTTTCTCACAAGGATCCTCCTGGAATTTTAGAAAGTAGTATTTTTAAACTGTACTTTGGCATTATTCTATTGAATGTTGCTTCATAACATTAAGTACTACGAAAATAGTCAGCTCGGAACATCGTGTTTCAGCCAAATGATTATGATAACACACAAAACCCCTTGCTATAACTGCGTTATTCCATAGTTAGAGACAAATTAGGGAAGCAGGGCTATTTGCCTGCTTGCCCATGAAGAGGTTACTGGTCGGAGGGCGCAACTTTGCAATCAGGAGGAACCCAGTATTCATAGAATTCATTTGGCTCCCATGAAACTACTGAACAAGACTAGCTGCCATCTACTTCACTTATCTGATTGAAATTGCTCGTGTGTTTCAATACAACCCCTCCATCGACTGCAAAGTGGTTTTTATGACTTCGAGAATTGAGAGTTACAGTGGCGCAAATTGTTTGTCATGGAAATGAAACGAAATGCTTGCGGGTTAGATCATTAAGTTACTCGTCTGTATTAACAGTTAGTGATGAATGCCGTCTGACTTCGCAAGCTAAAAACAGCACTCCCACAACTAGTTGTAGGTGAAACTTGAGGGAGCATGATGTGAAAATTAAACTTTGGCAACATGGCTTCTACTTTTACAATAGTCCTTCTGCTGTTTATTTACCAACTGTACTAGGTGGGTCAAGTTCGGCCTAAATAAGATAACCACCAATCGCAACCACTTTCCTCTCCCGAATGAGTGTCTTCTTGGTAGAAATGCCAGATAGTCCGGTGACGGTATAGCAGGTATGAAAAGCTTACCGTGAGGGAGATTTATATCTTAATCCTTAAAATTACTGAGACGACAGTCGGATTTAGCTGCGGATATATCTAACGTTGTTGCACACAAAACAATTTCCAGCGGCGTTCACAGCCCTTTGGCTTGGTTTTTGGTCAATTTTCTCATTCTATTTTGACAACTGTATCTTATCACCACAGTTTTCAGCATGGGTCACTTGTGATAAACTTGGTTAAGAGTGAAATGCTACCTCGCCTTTTGTTTTGATTGCTTTATAAATGTGGACTTATAGTTTCGATGTAAGCTTAAATGGACGGACGCTGTGCTGTAAATCTATTGCTTAATCATCATAGAACGGAAAGCGTCACATAATAACTGTGTGTTCAGCAACGATGTGCTCATCATTTTTTAAGCTCTACTTTTTACATACTTCACTGCATCAGATGATGGCGTGCATTACTGGATAAACGTATCTTAACATTCATATCGCAACTGCTAAGCATACAAACCACAGCATTTTATATTGCATTCTTCAGGCTTAGTATGTAGCACGGTGAACAGAGTAATGACAGGTTCCAGCGAGTGCCTACTCGATGGTGCACCAGTGAAAGACGTGATGCAGTAGCCACCAAATTACAAGGGTTTAGTAATCAAGAGATTTTCTGTTTACAGGCCGCCCACTTATTTATTCTGTTAAGGAAAATCGTGCATCTCACTCAAGGTTACCTAACGCAATTCCCACTAACGTACTATTCCTATGTACACCATCACGTTGTGTATGCTACCCAACTTTAGCAGCATTGATGGCACCTCGACCTCAAGTTGCTAAAGGCACCACAACGCAGGGCGATACAGGACGCAAAGCCTCAATACAGGCTGCTTTACCAGCAAATATTGCAGCTGCAGGAAGTTGTCGGCGGACGATACCGAAGGTTACGAGTTGATCTCATATTATTGTACCAGGTATTGAGTTACCCCAACCACGTATGCCGTCACTTGCCGAAAAAGCGATAACAGCAAACTCGGTTAACTGCTTAAAACTGAATGAACAATCAGGCTGTCTGGAATTCCGACAATGTTAGTTTTCTCTTCAGATTTGCCAACATATTATCTCTATTCCGAAATCAGCTGTCGCCTCCACCATTTATTTGTCCGCAAATAACCATTGTACGTAGTTATTAACTCTCTTTCACTTCGTCGCCTGAACTGTGCTACTGTGGGATATATTAATCATGTCGGCATACACGGATACAAAGCATCGGTACATGACTGAGCGTTCTAATTTAGTTTTTTGGCAGTCCCGTATGCTTAAGTGTCACAAGCCTGCCTTGTAATCCGATGGCACGGTTTTGAACCGGCATATATGACCGGGAGACCCTCGCAGTATAATAGCCCACGTGGGACTGGTGGTGCTTGAGCGGCAGCGAAGCTTCGGCAATGCGTACCGGCGTACTACTGGCTTGCCTTTCTTTTTCTGGCGCCATACGTCAACTATAACTATTTCTCATTTTACTTTATACGCTTGCATCTAATTATCATTTTGCATTTTCATTATTTTGTAGCGCATTTACTTCGGCGGACCTTTAAACTCATGACTAATATATTTTATGAAATTGTAGTTTTCCATTCAACTATCCTAGGGGACCTCTCAAGCACCATGATAAAATATTCCTCACTGTACAAGTAGAAAAACAACATGCTGCAAACACATTTACGACTGGTTATAGTTGGATTCATACCGTCAGGTAGGCAAATGCCATTTTCACAATACTAAACGGTAGCATCAGAGTAAGGCATGCGTAAATGCGATGACCCCAAATCTTTTGCAAATCATCCGTCATTAAATCTCAACTGTGGCTACACATGAAATACCAACATAAGATGCAAACACACTGCCGTCGACGTCTACATTATCGTGTGGTCCTCCCACCTTCAGTGTGACCCTAATTCACTCACGTCAGAACAGGTTGGTTTGATCGTTGAGAATTAATTTTGTAGTGTGGTGTGGGTGATCTTGTCCAGTAATTATAAACCTCCTAACTTCGGCTTTCTAGACAGAAAATCTGGCAGCAAGTTACAGGCAACAGAAGGGTGTTGCGGTTATGCGGTAATTCGGAAATTGTTAACAGAGGAACGATCAGTAGAATTAATAAAAACTTGATTTTCAGATTTGCATCTCCTTACTGCAAATAATCCTAAATAATCCTGCTGTGTAAGCTGGAGTGTATTAGCAGTCAAAACAACCTGTCATATGGAAATATTTATCCGTCTCTGAAATATATATGATGTAAGTGCCTCGTGTTGTACTGGACGATGTAGTAACTAAACAAGTGCTGTATCTAGATTACCATTAGAGTGAGGATACTTTATTTGTCCCGGAATGCATCGTAAGGTTGCTATCCAGGTGGCTGTGCTACAGACTTTGCTTCATGTTAAATTCACCCATTCTGACATACCCATTGCTACAGAACAATCAGGCAACTACCTATAACTCGCAGTCATGAATATTCAACAGCCTAACTCTGAACGACTACCGTGTCTGCTTCCAAAACACGCACGTGACTGAAAATTTACTAATGTCAACGATGAAGACTTTAACGATTGTCAAGAACGAGTTCGCTTAGCACTCTCCTTTACACAGAACAGTTTAACACGCCACGGTTGATTCGTATTCTTGAATTCTTCGCTTAACCTCCAGTCTCTGCACCGGGGCTCTAATACAAGTTGATTATCTTCAATCTGTCGTTGTGTAGGCTGTTTGGACTACAGGCTCTTCCGATGGGGTAATTTGTTACCTATCCAACAAAATGGCAAATGATATTGTGGCTTTCTGGTTTTGGGGACTCCCTTGCGCTTCAAACGGGGTCTAATATGGTTTACATTTCTAGTCTATTTGATAGAATCAGCTTGTATTCTGCACAAAACAGTTGAATTCCTTTCAACGGCACAAGCAAGAATCCAGGATAATCCTCTGCCACGAAAATAATGTACGTACGCAACCTCAGTAGGCACGAAGTGCTGGCAGCGTGCTCCATGATTGCGAGTAAAAACCAAATACATTTGAACATCGTGCTCTCCCTAGTGTAGCGATGGCCGCAAAACAGAAGGACCGTTCAGACACGCCTACAGAGAAACAGATGGATATTAGTTTTGAGGTACTGCTAGACCAGGTGTAACAGGGTAAATTTGCAAAAATTTGTCTATGATTTCCTGGTTACTCCCCTCGCCCTCAATTTTAATCAATGCTCGCTTAGTGTTGTCGACAAAACGTTTAGCTTGCCCATTTGACTATGGATGGTACGCTAGAGTGCGTATGTGTTCGATGCCATGCTGGTTGAAAAAGTCAGCAAATCCTTGAGAAGTGAATTAGGAACCAATGTCCATAACAATCATTTCTGGAACAAAGAATACTGAGATACGATGGTGGAGTTTTAACAAAACAGCCGAAGTGGTTGTGAATATTAGTTGATAAACTTCGGACCAATTTGTGTAAGCATCTACAAGTACCAGATATTACTAGCGAGTAGGAGGATTTTAATTGTAAGGTTTTAATCTTTTCGTTCCAGTAGCTCACAAGCAACATAGCACAGCCTAGTCCGGAAAAGCACCGGACGCATTTTGCGCTATTGGTGCTCGTCAGTGATGTGCATTCCCTCAATCCCCTACTGGGGATCGAGTCTAAGACCGCTAAAGGCAGATACACAGTCAGCAGCTTAAACCACTGAGTCTTCGGAGACGTCGGCTGGGCTAAATAATTTGCATGCTAAATGCGATAAAACACGACCTATCTACCACTGCCACGCAGGTTACTACCTTAGTAGATGATATCAGCTAGTCTCCAAAGGTCATGAATTCCTCTCACTAGTAGTGGCTACATTTTATGTTAATAATGAGTAGGAAGATTTCAAGTCCGATCACCCCGTAGCCGTCATGTCTTCGATCCCCATTAGGAGGCCGAGGGAACGCGCACCACTGACAAACCCCAATAGCGCGAAATGCATCTGGTGGTTTTCCGGACTAGACTGTGCTATGTCGTTTGTGAGCTACTAGGACGAAAACATTAAAACGGCAAAAATTACCAGATAGTGAAACCCACCAGGGGTCCGGTTATATGAATATGAATGTGAGACCATGGTCCACTTGGAGTTAGCCAGGAATGGAGCTCCCACTCGACAGGTAGTTTGCTGCCATGGGACAGTTGTTACAGGAACGAATAACATTTTCAAATTCCTGGTCTATAGATTGCTAACAGGCATAGATGCAGGCCATAGATTTGGTACCACTGATTTCCGGTTGACCTTCGTGGAACTGACTGAGAGGCTACTTCTGTAGTATCTTAATAATGGCAACTCGGTCAGCTAACATCAAGAAACCAGCAGTGGGGTTTTAGGCCAACTTCCTTTTACGAAACCTCTCACGATAAATGTCCAAGTGCAGGCCAACCAGGACTGAGGTACCCATTAATATTTGTAACAGGAGAACTTCTGGTGTTTCTACTCAAATTGCGTCTGCTGTTACTAGGAGTGGTCGTACGGATGTTTGAAATACTTGTCTACTCTTGGAATCTAAGGTAATGTTGGATACAACAATGTCTTCATCCGGTGTCTTGGACCCGCAGTCAAGAATCAGTTTGAATAAGGTATTAGCATGACCAAGCAAATCTTATACTAATGGAATGGATGCCCAAAGCTGTACTCTGTTCGCCTTGTGAACGAAAGAAAGAGCTTAAATCGGGAAAGTTTTGTCATCCGTAAAAAAATATGTACTAATACTATGGAACCAAAGAAATTCATAACTCTCCTTGAATGACTACATTGATTGCCCAGCGCATTTCGTTAAATTCAGTACTAACTTAAAATCACTCTGTGGCTCCTAGTAAATGGTTTTAAACGATATTATTCCATCGAGCGACAGTTGATAAATTAAAATAAAACCATTAACTCATATAGCATTTATTGCTAACAATTGCAGTTTATAACTTGTTGTATTCTGCATTGCTGTACATTCAGTTAGATAGCCGTCATATTGCCATTTATTAGTTTCAGGTCGTGACAGCTCTCTAAATGATTTTAGATGGGGTGAATTTCAGGTTACAACATTCACTTCCTCATGAGACTCCCCTTTAACATGAGTTACTAGATGCAAACATGATGCGTCGAACTGGGTGCGTTTTAAGTAAACTCGGTGTGGCGCCCAAGCCTGCCAGAAGTGTGCAGTAACGCTGAACATTGAAACCTAACCTTCAGCGATACGCAGTTGAAAAATGCGATTTATGAAAACGTCAAGCTGATGTGACTCGTACTTTGGCATTGCTTTCTTCTCTTGACTAACCGATAAGGGAAGCACAGCGAGTCATCTTGGATGAACTGTACTTGTTGATGTTGCAACTGATGATGTTTTTTCCCTTCACAGTAATATTCGTGTTTGACTAATTTCTGGAGATAAAATTGTCCAGCATGTCACTAATGAAAACCTTTATTTATTTCTTTAAATAATGTGTGGAAATAACTATTCGTGACTATACATGATTTTAAACGTTTCCTCATTATTATCAGCATGTCTAACAGGCTGCTGTCTAAGCTCTGGCAACACCCACTGTACGTAGACCGCATTAACTTGAAGAGTACATTTAAACACCATGCGTCCAATCAACATTTTTCGCATCCGAGTTCATTCATGAAATTAATGAACTAGTTACCAAAATTGGAACCATTTCAATGTGTATGCATATAATAGAGGCTTCTCTTAAACCGAGGCTTTTCCTGGAAAATATTCTGGCGTATTGTATAGCTGAGAAAGCTGCTAACGTTTTATCTCCTCAACAACCATCTTGCTACACTCCGAACACGAAAGTTATCATGTACCCGGAAACGCTTCATTATAAGCGAAACGGGATTGCACCGGAAAATTACTGACGTCGATAAAGCGAAACACGGTAGTCCATTGCTAGAAACAGTCGCTTTAACTTGGCGGAATGAGTAATTCCTGCATTATGATGAATGTTTGGCTTCCTGCTTTTAACTTCACTGGCTATTACAACACTATTTGATTCTCTAGTGATACTGAGTCCATAGCTCAAGATGGTTATCGTGTTGGTTTATTCCTCAGCAAAAATGCAAATGCAATCTACTCGAATGAATGACGTTGAACAGACGCTTGTGTGTCATTCGACTTCGAAGCTCAATTGGTGTTTAATGAGCATCTTCTGAAGACAAGATGCATTTTCATCAAATCCGTTCAAACTACCGCTGACTGCAGTTTGCAAGGTATTAAAGAGGATTTCTATCTTGAATTCTCATATCTGCGCATAGCAAAGAATACTGAAGTCATAATTGCTGCTGGATCATTGAATGCCCAGGTGAGTCCTCTTTCAGACCAAACAAAACCTGGGAGGCCGTTTCGGCGTCGAAGCACAAGGGGGATAAAAGGGAAATCGATTCCTGTAACTTTGTGCTGACCAGATCCTTTAACTTAGTAGCACTGTTTTCTGGCACTTACTTTCGCTCCGCGGCGCCTAGCGACCAAAATGACCACACTGCCACCAGCTAGAGATAACGCACATCAGCACAAGACTTTTGATAAATTTGGAGCATGTGCAATGATAGGTACAATGTTTTAGGGCGCGCGCCACTGGTGTTCACAATTCGTGCTTCAAAGAAGCGCATATCATCTATCCTTATCTGTTAGATGTACTCACAACCTACAGTTCAACAATATCATGATAACTGGGCGATAAAGGAAGTTGGTAAACTAAACACTGACTGAGATGGTATCCAATGTGCCATCATATAGCAGTATTGGTAGTAGTAGCAACCGTCTAACTAACAGAGAGTCAAAAACTATGGTAATCAATGAAAGAAAACAGGTTTGATCTCCGCATCATCATCATGGCAGGTTAGCTTAAGGTGAGAAAAACACGCTTCGGCTGCAGTTCCGCAATAAGAACGGAAGCTTTGTTCTTTCACACGCTACTTTTCTATTTTTGTCTCTTCAAATGTTGAGCATTAAGCATCTTAATCTAAACAAGCATGTACACACACCTTCCACTGGTTTCGATTGGATTGGATCCTGAATTGCTTTCAGCCGTCGTCACGCCTCTACCTTTGGTTTCCTGCCAGAAAGGTGTGTGGCCCCAACGGCAGCAAGAGGTGAACTCAACGATTTCATAAACTGTTGCCAAGTGGAAGGCTGACCACCAAGTGGTCTCTTCCAGCCAAGTCCTGCACGAGCTAAAAGGGCGTAATAGGGCAAAGCTTAGCAGGAAGTGAACGAGCTATCTTAACTGACTCAGCAAAATTAGCAAGTTGAATGGAATACACGCATCCCCTAAGACACGACCTCTGACTTAATGCTGTGGACAAGTTGCCACCACAACACGCCAGCTATCCTTTTCCAGCATTCATCGTCGAACAGCGAGAGCAGGCACATGTCATCCACGCGAACTGGCTACCACTCGTTTTCATATAGCAACAACGCTTAAAAGGCGGCACTGTAAACGCGTCCCTTTACCAAGTGTTTCAGGATAACAAACACTGAACCGAGCTTTGGCGATGTGGAGGGAAAATTCCTTCTTAATAGTTTCGCCAGCAGACACACAGCTGTCCAGAAAAACAAAGCTATCCCCTTGTTCAAGTTGTGTACTTTCAAGAGTGAACACAGGAACGGGCGGTAGCCAATCGTGCAGCAGTAGGATACAATTTGACTGGGCGATGCAAATTTCGTACTTGGATACTTCACTCGCCAAACGGTTTAGAACGGTCTGCATACTCTGCGAGTCAACACTAAGTAAGATGATGTCATCGGCATAATCTAAGTCGGAAGCTTATTTACCTGGAAGTAGCTGCAAATCAGAATGTTAGTGACCTTCCAATGCCTTCGACAGAACGTCTTCAATTAAAAACTAGGGATGAATGGGGACTTAGGGCAGCCCTGTTGTACGCCGTTGACAGTGAAGGAGGGCGAAAAGTTGACACACACTTACTCTGCTGGAGATGTGATGGTGCAGTGCACGCATAGCGGTAATGTTTTTATCGTAGATCTCTTTCTTTAGCAAGCGACGCCATAACCGAGGTCAATTAACGGAGTCGAATGCAGCACGGATGTCTAAGAAAGCAACAATGATAGGTTTCCGTTACAGGTGGCGATGCGTAATAACTTGGCGGAGCGTGGAGATTTGATCCACACATCCACGGTCAGGACAGAAGCAAGGTTCTTCTTCGCGGTACTTCACTTCAAGCATCGGGGATATTCTACGGATTAGAATGGATACCGGGCATTTGGAGGCAACGGCAACAAGGCTAATCTCCCGGTGATTGGTGTGCTAAGTGATAGCACCCTTCTTAAAATCCAGGACAATAACTTATTCGCCCCAAGAAGAGCGAACCATTTCTTCATGCCAGATTTTTTATAACAGTTGGGTTAGGTGACTGATGATAACTGCACCTCCATACTTGAACAGCTCCGGAGTAGGTCCGTCTAAGCTGACAGCCTTGAAGTGTCGAATCACAAGGCAAGCTTCCGCTTCTCTGGGCAGCTTGGTTCGCAGATTTTACAAGTAAACGGTGATGCCCAATCGAACTGAGAAGGATAATGTTCGGCCCATTAATCCAAGAGTCTGTAATTTGGCAATCAAATAATCATTCACTTCACAATTATTCTTATTGACACCAGGCTTTTTCTTGCCTGTGGATGGAACGAACGGGAAGAGTTTGCGGGTATTGCCAAACAGGGCAGCGGCCTCCATTTGCAAAGCACGCTGAGATCACCAAGCTTCAGGATCACAGTGTAGGTTTCGTTGGATCCGCCGACTGAAAAAACGCGCACATGACTATGACTAAACACCGCTGGGATATTACCGCTGCGGTCAAATTTCTCCAGGAAGCGCGTGAAGACTCATTCCTCCATTGGGTTCAGAGTAAGATCACAGACTAACTGACCGGAAGAGATCATGTTATTCTGCATGAAGGTCTAATGTTCATCAATGTCTTGCGGTGGGTTGCAGCTGAGTGTATCGGCCAGTTATGATTGACAGCTTTGCTGGAACGAGAGGGTAGATGGTTTATTCGTATCTACATTACAATGCTACGTTTTTTGGGGACCCACCGAAAAACATGCAGATGTTCGCACACACAATAGACCGGTCTGAGTCTACAAATGTGAAACAGATCAATCTGCAATCATTTACAATACCTCGCCATCTGAAACCGATTGCGATGTTATGAAACTAAGACCATGAGTGGGACTTAGAAGTGTCGCCAAGTATCCAATCGTCTCCTCGAGTGCAGGAAGCTAGTGCTTGAAATAAAAAATATTCTTTTCGCACAGAGTGAGAAGTCTTTCTCCATTATCTGAGCGGCTCTCAACGAGCGCTTGGTGTCCACCATAATACCTTCATATGATAATGAACGACCTGTGTTTTGAAATCCACAGCGAGCACAACAATACCGGATTTGCAAGCTCTGTAGAAGTGCTGGTTTTCCGGAAAGAAGTCGTCCTTGGCCGATTCGCAGCTGCAGTCATTTGAAGCGCAAACTTAGATCACAAATAAGTTGCGTCCCTACTCAATACATCTGGTTATCTTGCATTATCAGCGAAGCCGAACTGCACACAGTTGGTATTAATCGGAAACCAGTCCAGCAGTGCGGCTTCCGCTTTGCTGCTTAGCGCTACACCAACCCCAACCGAGTCTGCTGCAGCGGCTTCTATGTCACCAGATAGAGGTAGGTGTAATATCGCTACATGGTCGGGGGGTGATCTCTACTTAATCACAGTAATGGTTTCTTTTAAGTTTGTTTCAGAAAGGCATCGAACGTCGATGGCGTGGGATGCTAAGGTGCGCGCAAGACCAGGCTGCTGTCCGATCTACTTGAATGTAATTAAATTGAAGCTTGCTAGACGGAAGGTGGACCAAGGCAACTGGGAAGCTCTGTGGACATAGATGAAAACATAGGGAGTGGAATCAAAGAAACAAAAATCTGCTGCTAACTGATAAAATTTATTGGCAACATAATAACAGGTGGCGGGTAAATATATGTTAGTAGCGGTAGCAAATGTGGTTACGACGTGTATAGCAGAATAACGGTCAGTGATTTTGTCTGTTTGAGTGATACTACCTGGTTGCACAAGTTGAAGTAGGCAGTTGTCTTTTAGTGCCTCACCCGGAGCGTATAGCTAAATAGCTTGCCCTGAAGTCAGCACGGTGAATTTAGGGAATCGCGCCCACAGGAAGTCATGGAGTGAATGTTCAATGCACACGTCTTTTAATTGGTCCGTTACCAAACAGAGGAGCAATCCTCCCCATAATATCAGCACAATTGTTGGAGTGCAATGCCTCAACTAGGAGAAGCAAGGAGCAGTGGCTTTATTTAGCGGGGACTGACATCCACCACGTCAAAGTGTTGCTAAACAGACATTTGTGACTTTTACTGCAGGAAGCCTTACCAGGCAAAAATCCACCATGTCCTGGAACATTGCGGCTGAACACTTCGCTGGAACGTGGTAAACTCGAACCAACAACTAGCAACACGTAAATGTAGTTTGGCAAGCCAACCGTGCATGATGAATGCTTTGGTGATTGCCGTACACATAGCTTGTGACACAATAACTGGTTTATGGATCTCTACAGTACCAATCAGTTTGATCAAAATAGTCCCACTCGGCACTGAGTTTCAGTGTCCCCATAGCTAGCTGAAACGACATCTGACATGGAGTCTTCGCATTGATCGGGAACGATAGTGGGTGGCAAAGGCCCGTGACTTGAGTCTATGTTGACTGGAATAGCTAGTCTATTTAACACTACTTGGAACACTAAAGAGCTGCCTTTAGACTGGCGACTATCAACTGTCGTGCCCAACATTAAGTACGTTCAGGATACCTTGTGCGAAAATCAACGAGGCATTAGCCTTATCTCCTTTGTTACCAAACTCCTCAAGGTTATTGTTCTTCGACGAGTTACTGGTGCTCGGGAGAATCTATTCAATGAAATCCAGGCTGACATCTGCCCTGGTTCGTGTTGTATCGACCACATAATTTCTGTTCGCCACCCTTACAAACGACCGACAGTGGTGGTTCTCCTTGAGATGAAATCGTCTTCGACTCTGTTGACTACGGCGGCTTGTGGCAATACCTATCCAATAATGGGGTGCCAGTTAATTTATTTTCCATTTCGCAATCTCTCTAAATTTACTCCTATGGCCGTGTAAAATCCTAGTAGAAACTGTCACCTGGGACCCCCACGAAAAGTGGGGTTTCCAAACTGTCAAACATTCAGTGACGTTCCTACAAGTGGTTGATGCATTTAGTTATTATTTCGACTTATTATTAATTATCGTTCCATTTTGATTAGTCTACCTCACCTCCTTCTTGCTTCCTTGATTTTTGCAACATATTTGTATTCAGCCCGACTAAATTAATATGTTATTTATTATTATTCATGCGATGTGAGTCGTGGCAAAAGTATTCACCACAATTCAGTGCAGGGATTATATTTGTCAGCAGAAAGCAACTGAACTAAATTCTAGACTACCAAGATAAGAACTTATGTGGCAGTTTTCTGTCTTTCCGGCGATGGAATCTAGCACTACATTTACCTGGAGAATGGGCCTGTAAACATAATACAGCTATGTGGTTTTTTCAGGTAACTTCAATATCTACGGTCATCATGTATTGGCATATCCCAATGTGCTTTCCATGGTTTATCGGCGACTGGACCGCCGTGCATCCAGGTCAGGCTGTAGATTATAATCATGTAGACAAATATACTATCCACGGTTATCCAGCACATACAGGTAACCAACTCATGCTGAGTAATCCGGTATTGGTCGCTTCATTAGCGCTGGACAATCGTCAGCGTTCATTAATGCTCTATCGGTTAAGCGAAACATCCACTACATAACATTTATTTGATTCTTAATATCGTTATGACATATCAAGAGAACTCACTGGGACTTTTTAGACAGATGTACCATCATTAACACTTGGATGGTGTTCGTTGTATGGTTCAACAATGTGATCAGTTCTGATTCAGCAACTAAGCATTTATGTTATAGAAGGTACCACACATAGTCCGGATACTAGGACAGAGTTAAGTGCTGGTAGTGGGCATAATTCTGCTTGCGTAAACAACTAGTAATAGTCCGGCAAGAAGTAGCAACTTCCTGGTGCAACGTGTTTACCGTATCACACAGAGCAATGTTTCAGGAATGCTCAAAAACGCTTCGAGTCAGTACATGATTTGGCGACATCCGATTCTAGATTCGCCTGTCAATGTGACATTCATGGGGCAACCGCAAGACGCTTGCTTCCACAAAAGGACTATGCGTGGCTTGCGCTGCACCAACCACAGCTCCATTCAAACACCCCATATCTAGTGTAAATCAGAGGGAATGATACCGGTAGGCATGCGGTTGGGAGCTATGTTTCATCAACGGAGCCGGCCCACAATCCTTCCAAATGCACAGCAGCAGAATTCCTGTCCAGATCATTTGAGAATCATGCGTAACAGACCTGCACATATCAGTGCCTGGGCCGGATGCCTTTTCAAACTACATGCTTGGAATTTATCTTCGAGCATAGCGCCGTCACAAGGAGCTTGTACCCCGTCACGTCCAGCAACGACCAATTGTTTCCTGGAGTCAGTATAGACAAGGTGGCGGCTAATAGACAGGTAGGAAACTTGCAAACGTTCACATCAAGCGCAGTCACGCCCGGGATATCAAGCAGCAGCCAACAGTTACAACGCAATAAACGCAGTACGCAGCCACAAGCACGGACCAACTCCAGTGATGATGTAGCACACGTACCACATCGACCGCATAATTATCCTGAGTTGGTACTTTTCATCGGAAGTGGCGAACTTACCGATTGATGTGCTGATAATTATTACCTACCAAATTGACTCGTCGCCTCTTAGAACGTGAAACCTCGTGGAGACACTGGTGACTTACTGTGCCGACCTGGTCCAGTCACTCGTAAAAGCACGTGCTACAGCAACATGTGCTCGACTTTTATGCCCTATCCTCTATCAGCGCCTGTGGCTTCCTTAGCCAGCATTCCGTTTTAGCATGCAGCAGTTATTCCTCGTGCACATAGACAACCGCATTGTCGATATGCTCCCGCCAACGCCACCGATACAAAGCTATCCCTTTCCAAAAACCAGAAGTCAAGATTATTTCGGGAAAAAAGTTTGTTCAATTCCTAAGAATGTAAATTCGGTCTCCCCACTTTCCGCTTCACTACACACAGTTGAACATAGATCAACAATTTCGGTAGCGGGGTCGTATCCGTGCTACGGAAATGTCCGACACATCTCACGTGCCTCAGCAGAAGTATGCAGTCCACGGCATACTGTCATCGCGGCACAGTAACCCCATGTCAACAACTCAGTCATCCCAGGATAGATGTAAAATAAGATGTAGGCGCAGATGTTAAAACCTCGCAAAATATAGGATGTCCATCAGGTAAAGGGTCCAGAGTTCACTACCGTAATGAAGAACAGGCATAACCGTCTCCCTGGATACCATCAACATCGTGCCAATGACCAGCATGTATCGTTCCACGCCCCATTGTTAACTTTCCAAATGTGGCGGCCGCCTTCGATTAACGGATGCGCAGCTAGTTCATCATGTGCAGATCGGTCTAAAGTACACTCATTAGGTAACAAAATTGACAGATCACATTGGGGCACTCACATGTATCACGTTTCTTGTGAACCTTAAAACGACACAGTTCCTTTCTTGGGTTGTACTTCACCACTGTCGAAGCTAGAAGCGTCGTCATGCGCTCTAACCCTACCGCGCTGTGTGCAACCACCGCGTATTCGTCCACAAACAGCAACCTACAGATGGCTATGTCACACACTCCGGTAACTGTGTCAAGAAAACAGATGTTCAGCAACCCACCATAAATATTTGCTCCACACCAACACCCCGTAATCACAAGCAGCATCAATGGCACAATACAACATTTCATAGTAATTCTTAAGAAGAGCGGGGACCAAGACAGCTTTGCTTCACACCAGACAACAGCAAAATCATTCGAGGTTTGTTCATTCAGCTGCACCCTCGCCCACATATCTATGTGCCGATATTCCATTAGACTTACGAACGTACTCAGGCCACCAAACTTACCCAACACCAGCCACGATGCCTAGCGGTGCACCGTGTCAAAAGCTTTGGTGAATTCAACAAACAGCGAGCACAATTGTTGGTGTCGCGCTAGGCATTTCTGCTGCAACTGATGCGCCGCGAAAGCCGTGCATGGTGTGATACGGCTTGAACGAATTCCACATTGTTCTTCTGCCACGTTGGATTCAACGAATTAAGTAACCAGGCGATTGAGCCGGATTCTTGGGATCAATTTACCAGCACCGTTCAGCAAGCCGCTGCCACGACAATTCATGACATATTGCTTGCTCCTTTTTTTATCAATAACCTGCTACTGTGATTAGTGTCCGGAAAGTGAAACGTAGTATTTTCCCACTATTTTCAACAGCCGGACTGCATAGGGCGCGGAGGAAGCATCCAATGCTTTACAGTTACAATACGCTCAGGCGCTCCGATGTACAATCAACTAGTGCTACAAACCTACCTTTACATCACAGGTGCCTGTACTTACTGGCGTCAATTTTAGTTCAGCGACTATATTGAGTAAGTTGTTATGGTTGATAACTCAATTTTTCCGTAGCTGGCGACATTTATCCGGCAACGTTAAAGTTGGCAGTTGCAAATTTAACGGAGGCATTATCAATGTTCTCTGAAAGGTGATTTGCTGAAATGTAGGACGTCGATGTGAGTGTTAGGTATCGATGCTCCGAATATTGACCTTAGTAACGGTTCAGAACCAGCAAACTGTTGCTCAGTAATCCTCCTCCAGGCTTTCTCGGGGTTGATGGAAGCGAGAATCACTGAATAACTAGTGGAGAAGCTTAAAGCATCAACAGGTATAGTGGTGGAACGGAAGGGATTTTGATATCCTTGGTCATGTACTGTAAACCCGTCGGATGACGTGAAAACTATATGGAAGTATCGGTAACTAAGAGGGTAATCGTTGATAAATATCAAATCTGCTCCAAATTTCAGACCGCGTGGATGGTAGCACGAATCTTTATGAACCGTAAAACTGCGGAGCTTAAATCATGTCCTTAGGTTTATCACGAGTTTTTCTTCATCAGTGGCTGCTGGTGCGAATTCGATGCCAACTGCTTGATTCCAATGAAGCTGAATGTGTGTAACACCAGGAACAGTAGAGAACCACTCGTACGTGTAATCACTTCGAATTTATAACTTTTTTCAGATTTTACCAGGTTATGGGGACAGTCGGTGGCAAAAAAATATCAAAACTTGCTGCGGTGAAATCTGAATGTTTTTTCTGAATGGACAAAACCGAATCTACGTCAGTTTAACGTGAATATGTGAAAAAATGGTTCGCACAGGTTAACAGTTTAATAACACGTATGCCGGGCGGCTACATTTCGCAGTTCATCTAAGAAGAGCGTGACTGTGTTGCTGATCCAGTGTAAAGGCAGCTAGTTTCTGCAAGACATTCAGGTGTCAAAAACAGGAAGCTAGTATGCTGACTCTTATGTAAACTTTTGAAAGATTAGACGCTTCCACATTTCACAAATGTTGAAGATGTACGTAAGGTCCTGCGTTGATTGTTTCATCCAGGTCTAACAACGAAGGAAGAAGGGTGAATTTGTTGCGAATAACAAAGAAGAATGTTCTGGGCTTGTTCCAGATCTCTAACACCAACACATGATTACACAAAATCCTCACAGTGGAAAGTTTCATAATTTACAGGTTACCACCTCTTGGATTATTAATTAGTTAAAGACCTGAATCATTACTATCGCCACATCCACGAACTTATATTGACTATCAGCATGGAGAACCACCAGCTAGAAAAATCCACGCACTCTGGCCAGTTATATTTGCGCTGGAATCTTTTCCCACGAATTTACACATCCATGTTATTCCCTAGAAAATGTCTCTAATCATTGTCGAATATCATTATGTGATTTGATCAGTGTTCATGCAGTGAATATAAATATATCACATTTTGATTGAAGAGTTATTTTGGACTACACATTGTGTAAATGGGTTGCGAAGAATAATCGCAATATGGACTGCGATCCCCATTGAAACGAACATTCATGATTTCTTTCACCGTGACAGTAAGTGAAGAAGCAGAGAAATACTGGGTGTTGCCAGGCCGGAAACACTGCACTCAACGATCTGTCTCCAACTTATCTGATCCCATCAGTTAGAGGTAAAAGACAAGTGAACCGCACCGTTTGAACTGTCAGTCGGCACCCCCATCATAAGTCAAGTGGCCGCGGCCGGAAACGTCTGCCATGTTTTCTATCACTCGTTGTGTGAACGCTTTGCATCATGTAATGTGGACGGTAATTTGCATGGAAGTGAACCTTAGTCAACTGGGTCACGGGTACCGTAGATGAAGCAGATGCATATTTGATGTTGCCAGCTCGAAAACACTGTACTGCACGACCAGTTTTGCGACTCGCTTTTCCCAGTCACCAATTGCGTGCTAAGTTATCCCTTCAGAAGTATAGTAATTGCAACCGTTACAGCAGGTTATATAGCCAGCATTCTTCCAGCCAAGACAAGCACATACATATATGTTGCTCAACAACCAGTATGCAGTCGATATAATCTTAATTACATTATGGCACTGTAAATAAATTAGGACGTCCAAAGATGACCGCTTTACCACTTTAGTCACGTCTCAATCTGAACACTTGAATGTCCAGTTCATCCCGTGAGACTGGTGAGCCTTTGAGTTTTTGTTCGCACCCAAATCATTGTTTTTCTTTCACCCGTTAAATAGCTGTCTTTTGCGTTCCATTCGTATTAGGTAATCGGATGAGCAGCAAAATCAAACAAGATTCCGATATCATGTTTTACAGGAATTTAATTGACAAACCCACATTGACAACAAAGGTACCAGTCTGGGTAGTTTACTGGATGATGTGACCGTGATCGTGACTTCGTCAGCCAACACCTGTCGTTGAAAAACTTTGGTTGGCCGCTGTGTATGGCGCTTTCTTTAGGTAGCTTCGGCCCACTCGAATTTTGGGTGCAACCTTGCGTCCACTAGCAATACTGCGATGATCTGTTTCATCTTGTCCTCAGAAACGCATATAATACGGCGACCAAAAGTAGTCCCTTAAGGTTTCTAGTGAAAACTGTTGAGCTGCTCCAGATTAACTGTTCATGCTGAAGCTGAAATAATGAAACAGATGCAAAAATCCCATTCTAAAGTCTAAGGGATTTAAGAGTAGGGATTTCATATAGTATGTGTGCAATGCTGACTAATTCGAAAGCAGCAAGAAAAAGTTATATAGTTCACCGCGGCGCGAGATACATTAATACATACCTATATATAATAGTAAACCACGGAATTATCAGCTTTGTGCGTGGTTGGCAAACAGTCAGTTATTAGAAAGAAACCGAAATTTTCTGCCGCTATGAACTACTTTTCGTATAGCCACAAGAACAATTTAGTACCCAGTCCCATAAGCAAGTAATTCGCGGCTTCATACACAAATATGAGAATGGCCGACTTGGTTAGAATCCCCAGACACGTACGTAATTTCACAAAGTTCCCGTGTCCAGGCGGTTTTTTCAGGGCTCGACAAAAGAGGTACTCGGTTTTTAGTTCCACAGGAGTAGCTCGAATGTGAAAAGATGAACCGGTCCTCTATTGTATTTCAGAATGGGTAATGATTGTGTGACTGACTGTAGTAGTGAGTAATCACTTTGGGGAAAAGTAGGGAATTAACTAAACTTCGTTACCATATAGAAATAAGGCCACAGCATTTACCTGACACCCTATTGGCATCGCTCCGTTGGAACAACGGACCAGCCACGTAAACATTAGTGAATTGAAGGTATTGGTTTAAGGTAAGACTTCACGATATCTTGACACTGCCACTAACACTCACTTGGTAAGACGCAGACATTCAGTTCGTTAGCTGGTATGTGATACGCGCTGAATCCAAAAATGTTAACGCCTGCCTAAGTGGTCAGTGAGAATAGGACAAAATTGAATATCTAATCCACTGTATTCATGCCATGAAGTATTCCACCTTTCGCCTTCTGATTGCCAGTACTTCGAATAGGCTAATATAGGAATCTTAGCAGTTTTGATGCTGTTATGATGCATCCCCAAGATCTCTTCTTTAACCTGCTCCGGTGTTGGCAACTTTCTGAGCACAATGGACACTGTTCCAAGAAATGTATGAGCAAACCACCTCTTAGCGTCAAGAATTCCAATCAAGTGACCTAAAAGATTTACCCAAATGCTTCTACCTAACCAAATATAACCTCCATTTCCTGAAACCTTTCTTGGAATAAAAAGGATTGCATGAAGGCAAAAGCTCATGAGTGAAGAAAGCGCAATCCGGTTACCAATTCGAATTTTATAATTTGGTCACCTGCTACCTATGATTTCCAAGTAGTTTCTGCCTGAAAAATGCGAAATAAAATTTTCACACCTCAATGTACTTTTATATATGGTAAAAGTCCAGTAAAAAGATAAATCGATATATGTATGATTTAAAACGGAATAAACCTGATACAAAAAGCAAAAGCATTCCGCATAAAGCGCCATTTTAGGCAACGCATATGCACGTCACTCAGCTGTTTTCTACTAATCACATAGACACAGAATAAGCAAATCACCGAAAAATATGTTCCCTCTTGCAGTGTATACCTCTACTGCGCTAGCATAACATATGGGAAACTCACCAACTGCCTCTCGTCGGCTATTCCATTGTTCCTCCTACTTCCCAAAGATGTCCACCGAGTAAAATTCCAAACATGTGTCACTGGCAAAATATTGCACCCTGCGAAACCTCCGTTAATCTCATCACCAAGTTCCGCCAGCTGTCGAGCCACACGGATTGTCTGAGTCAACTCTTCCAGCAATTCACCATTAATTTTACACGACATTCTGAAATGAAGGGGAATAGTTAGACTGGATATAAGAAACTGTACGTCACTAGTCGACAAGATAAGCGCCGGAAATATTTGGGCAGTATGCATACAAATTGTCTCTAAGCGAAATCAGTCCAGAACGGAAAGGGGTTTAGAAGTTTTTCCTTTGAGGTCGGTTGTAAACGCATGTGGAGTCACGGCAGTCTTTTATTTCCACGGGATGCACCACATTGCATTTCAATTTGTTTAGAGGGACTAGGTGATTTAAACAAAGCCAGTGGTGGAACCTGGTTAGTCAACACTGAAAACAAATGGTAGAGGTTTATTAGTGAATCGCGGCCCGATTTGACGCTAACGAAATACTTCGGGTCCGATTACAGTTAAAGGAATTCATAATTAAACACTCATTTGTCTCTAATTTGAAATGTTTGTTAAGTTTAGACTATGCAGCTTGTTGTACTCCTTAAATATCTACTCTAGCCATATTATACTGCTGATTATCCGAAAGAGTTGTATCAAACGGCGACAATTTTTAATGCTATTCTATAGTAATAAGAACGTTAGGTCGTCTGAAGTAACTGCTGCAAATTGCGTTGCAGCGTGCTATGAAGGCGGAAGCAAACAATTTACCTAGCGCCACCCAATTTCACAGAAAAGATTCGATTAGCAAGATTGCAAGAATACGTTCTCATTGCGGATGTATTTGCTGAGTTTTCCAGATTACACGGGCGAAATTTCAATGCGCATTTTAAAAAGCTTATTTAAAGTTACTGCTTGCGTTTTTGGTGGGCTCTGAAATTTGTGAGGTGTACAATCTGGATTTATTTGTTCAAAATGTCATATATTTAATTTAAGCCACAGTTCACTCAATTTGGTATGTCCATATACAAATCAAGTTCGGTAACCCTCGATCACTTCGGCAGTACTGCAAATGCGCGATCTGCTTTAGAGCCTATCCAATAACATAACGCATCTAGAGAATTGATAGGTCTGTTAGACAGGACATTATAGGTCTCAGTGGCGCTGAGAATCGCGCATTGACTAGCTGCCACTATATTACTACAAATTTTTGATAACGGTTTGTGTAACGAAAATCTTAGGCAGTCGCATACGTATCATGGAAACTGAGATGTTAAATAAAGTAAATGTTGCTGAATCCAAGCCGTTAGATAATAAACAATGGGGCTTTTGACACAAAAGTTAAAATGCCCTACCTAGGATATTCCCAATTACTGGCGAGAAGACTTGGGGTAACCATTGTCCGCTCTAGTTAACATTCAAATACAAAGCTATGCCAGCCACCACATGATGTATGTAGTTGCACTCACTTGTACTTGAAAGGAGTACGGAATAACCCTCCTGTTTGGGATGAGGATAATGGGACTCTGTCCAGCTTTATATGTCGCTGCCGTTGACCCATATTTTTCTTCTCAGGTTGAAGGAGACATTGGATATAGCCACACAGTTCCCACGACAACTACATTTCCCACTCTGTCCGCGACTGACCAGTATCATCCTACTGACCAATCACAGCAATGTTCGGAGCAGGTGTAACCGGTTGGACGCATGGTTTGACTGTCACTGGTGAGGGAACAATACTACATGGATCGGATTCTGGGCTGAAACCGATAGGGAAATTTGGCGGAACCGGTAGTCAGTTGTACATATGAATTCAACTAGTTTATTGGGATTGCGGTTATGTAAACCAGCTGACAACCTGCAAGTATTGAAAGCATGAAAATAAATTTAAGAAGCAACAGGGTACATTACTCATTGTAGTCAAAACGGATGGAAGCCGACCTCGGTGTTCTGCAACACAATTATGGCACCATGTACCCAACAGTTTCCTGGCCCATATAAATCAAAATAGGTGACAGTAATTTGACATAAACGAATGGAGAGTACAGTACGCGCACTCATTGGAGCCAGACAGTGAAAGTGCAAGCCACAACGAATAAGCAACTCCAAGCTAAGCATCATTGGGCTTACGGGCCATGGACAAATGCAACAAAATTCCGTCTCCAACTTGAGAATTTTCTGAACCAAAACTCGAGAAAGGTAATGTTTTCATGGGGCAAATCTCTAAATCAGTTATTCCACGACGGACCAAAGACGAGAGATGTTACAAAAATTGCAGCATCAACAAAATACATGTATTTCACTATATATTGATGACACAGAAGCTCCAGAATACAAATCACACACATGCGCGAACATAAAATATTTCGGTCTTAATGATCATACCCTGTTTCATACAAATATTATCGCACAATGGATAAATCGACACATTATTATCATTACCAACTAACTGAGTACACATCTATTTGAAATAGATGGTCCAAAAACCACATATGGTAACCCGAAAAACATTGACGAACGTTATACGGATAGCACAAAGTTATTTATATTCTAAACGTACGTATCGTTCAAAGGTATACTTATTACTGTGTGCTCGTCCCGAAAATTTGCAGCCAACAACATAATATTGATGGATGCGCTTAAAATATCAACGATTATATTTTCGAGCAATGGTGCCGAGCGCGGCGAGCGATGCCTAGTCACCTATAAGGCATGCAGCTTAATAAATTGTCAACATACGCACAATCATGGGAGACGAAGGAATGCTGTCAATGAAACTCGCTTCCAACGGATTTAAGTGGAGCCAATACTCGAGGTGACAGTATTGATTGGGTTGGTGTCTCCTCTGCTCTCGTCACGGTAGCAGTCATAATTCAGTCATGCCATTACAAGGAACAACGGTAGTTACACAAAGCTCGTTATTGTAGTCAAACTTGGTGATTATCGATTTCAGAGCTAGTTCTTCATAATCCTCGGTACTTGCATTCATTACTGACGACATAGCATAAATTTCATATAATAAGGTAAAACCTGCAAAGTAGGAAAAGTAGCGACAACTTCCGAGATTACATCGCCTGTCTCTTGCACAGCTGTTTGGAAGTATCTCCGGCGAGTGTCAAACATTAGTTAGCCATCATGGTGGCGGACCATTTCCACTAGTACACTTGTTTCATTGCCGCCACATATTGATAACAGCGAACGCAATGTTCGTCTTTAACCAAACTGCAGTTATCAAGGTAGAATTCCAATGGATAACTGTTGCTGCCACGTTTCCCATACTACTTCGCCCTGTCCTCTATTAGTTCCTTATTGTTCCGTGCTCCAATGCTCACCAAAACTTAGCATAAGCTCGGAGAAAAGCCCTTCGATCTTTCTGGCCTCACTCTATAGAAATTTGCTGAATTATTTGTATTCGACTTATTCTAGAATCTGAAGACGCACTCATGTCTCTTTTATAGTTCTTCACTGATACAAAAGTTTAATTGTTACCTAGCTGGATGTTGTAACTTGTTTGTTAGCAGACTAGACAAACTTCCGGAGATTTATTTTCAAGATTTTCTTCAGAGTTCAATGAATTTTAGTTGCAGCCACCCAAAAGCTAGTGTAGTCTTGCCTATGAAATTGACGATGTTTCTCATCAAACCTATTTGATGTGCAGGGGTGGTAGCAAGAATTTGTGAGCTTCAACCAGAAATAGGCGTTTGATGTTCTCCTCTTTAACTGTTACACTATATTCCGGAATACATTCTCTTTGCAACTAGTGCAAATCTCCTGCTCGGCTATTCGAGCTGAATAAAAACAGGAATATTGCCTACCTACAAACACCAGTACCATTAACAAATCAGTTTTCTTCAAATTATCAAAGAGATAACACCTGTACTTGTCCTCCTCAATATAATTTAACAGCTGCTTTAAGCTTTCTTGCGTCTGTTACAGGGGATAGTATATATTACTGGTATAGAGGACAGGCGGCTTCCATTGTAACCATAAAAGCCTTAAGACTGTTTCGGTGGGTCATCTGAATTATCGCATATTTCTAAGACATCCACGAGACTCATAATATCAGTAGACAAAACAAGAATACATTCCTTACTATAAAGAGACTCTAATTGCTTGTGGGACCTTCGACATGACATAATTCAAATAGGAAATCTATACATTTGATGGAGTCTTTAACTTGGACAAGCCCAACTCCTGCACAAATCGATTTAGTCCTTCCCTTGTCAGTTGTGCATGGTTCATGATGCTCCACAGTACAAATCTGGAGTGGATCAGAAGTCATTGGTGGTGGTGTTTGGATCTTTTTAAATCATAGGATTTGCGGACAATAGTTTCGACCATTTATCGTATAACCACTGGGAATGTTGTAATAAAATTAAAAGGCAGAATTTATGCGGGACCTGGGGCTTGTCTTGGTGGTCATTCTTACACCCGTCGTTAAGATGGCATGTTTTCTTCACTTGAGCTGTACTAATATTCTTCTGGATTGCAGACTTCAATTCCTTACAAATACAGAAAAAGTTATCCATGGTATTAAAGAAGTTTACTGGCGTTAACCTTCTGTAGTGAAGCCAAACGTGGGAAGTGATTGATTGATGTACAAAAATATGACGCAAACATTCGTTAATGTGCTTTTCAAGTAGTTTAAGTTAGATCTGTTTCTGCAGTGGGTTCAGAAGTTATACCGCTTAAATCGGTTTACGTCGCCAGCAACCCGAGAGTAGCCATGCTGTTTATCAGATACTTTTGCGCTAAACTTTTGCATAATATGTGCACTATGTTATCGGAAAATGTGATGCAACCTTCCCTCACGCTTGACTCATTTAGGATGTTGTTACAGTCTCACAGCATAAATTTCTACGGTGAAACATAAAACTGAAGCATGTGAAACATCTTCAGAAGGAGAATCCATAAAAATTTACATGGTTATATTAAGCACACAAAAATACTACAGGTCAAAATAATTTGGGTCAGTAAAGTTTTACCGTTGATCAGTGTAATGGACAGTTCAAAGCAGTGCACATACGCCTCCTGAGCAGGCTTAGGACAATTTTGCAAGACAATCACAATTGAGCAACGGGTATATTAACCTGCACTAAATCATGCAAAAATAGCTTATCCGGACGATTCACTTAATTCTCAGGTGAGATAGCTGAAATTTGCCGATGAATATAACCTAAGCAATAATGTCTAAGATAACTTATCAGGTACGCAGAGATACGATAATGAACTAACGCAACAATTAAGGAAACCAAGCAATTTCTTGTCCGTTGATGACTTTTTGGTGACCACTTGTATCCTGCGAGTCGACCCATCCCCAAGCGTTAAAAAGAGAAAGCCTTTATTCCCCTCAGATTTAGCGCTACCACTTCCGGCGTCAGTGAGAATTTGAACATGGGGAGACAACAAGTTTCCTTGATAGGAATCACTCAACGTATTGAGGGAAACAGTAAACATGTTAGTGGTCTGGAAATTCGGTGGTGACCGCTCGAAAGAGCTGCATTTTTATGATTCGTTTCGATGTTATTTCATCTCATCAAATAGAGATAGCAGGCGTCGAACGCGGGGCCATTGGTATGTGAGTTTTACCGCTACCCATAAGTCATTGGAGCACGACGGTCAACACTTGGCACAACGGCTAATGATTGATATTGTCTACATGATCGAAAGTCCGAGAGTCACATCAATGGAAATCACGGTTAGCATTGAGCTTGAGTGTCCCAATCCATCCACACAACGCGTACTTCAAAATGACCCTAAATTTTGGCAGTCTGTTTGAAGGGTTGGGTTTAAGGCACCCGTTTTGGAAATGAATTGTGATGCGCTGTCTGAATGTGGACCATGATGCGCATTCAAAGTAATTTTGGTCAATTCGAGCAATAGGACTGTGAGTGATACATGGACATTTTATGTCGCCCGCCCGAAAATCAGCGCATTCTTTAACAGCCCTAATGTATATCTAGGAACCATACACAACCTATGTTAACGTAAAACACAACTGTACCTACTGATCCGTTCAAATACGGGAATAGTCTTTCTCTTGGTCGAAAATAATGTATCTAATTATGTACTTAGTTTATAGATCGTTGTACTAGCTTCCAAATCAGCTAGTCGTTCACATACCTGGAGGATAAGACGTGCTCTATCGCAGTCAGCTTGCAAATCATAGCGGTCCGAAGCTGTCCCTCGTGACTTACTGGCATAAGCTGCGGACTGGCGGTTCAAGCTGCTGGTGGGCACGGGTTCGAATCCTAAAGTGTCTGATGGATGCGTACTATTGATGATGCCCAATATGCTATAAGTGCGGCCTAGTGCTTTCCCCGGTACGTGGACGACTATATGATTTGGGAACTGATGCGACTAACTTCAACTAACCACATCCGAAATCCCCTACTCATGAGTATATTTATTGATTTATTTATTTACTTATCTGAAATGTGTTTGCGCAAGCCCCTTAATACTTGTTGCGGTTTCAGCATTAAGAGTGTGCGTTATCTAAGTTAGTAGGACGTAGATCTCGACGTCATACATATATATATATATTCTGTGTATAATAAAATATATGAAAATCTGTGTAAAAAATAAAATATTCTGCACATTTTATTCAGAATTGAGTAGAGGAGCACTCATTCCAATTGATCGAGTGGTGTAATCCCCACCAATTTACTTGCAACATCTTGCTTAGTGAACGGGCGGTGGATCCATTTCAACGCCCATAAATCGACCGCGACAAATCATAAAAACCAACGACGAGCAGTTTTCTAAAGGAAATAATTGTTCGAACTACAACCCAAGGCAGCACCTGATTGTGAACAAGCAACGCGAAGTCCGAATTAGCAGGTGGAAATTAAAATTAAAAATTCCTTCACTTCAGTTTGCGATAGGACAAATGGAATCGGGATTGCGGTTGTCCGCCCTAGTGAATGATCAATCATATTTTGTTAAAATATTCCGTACTCGAAGGATTAAATTTCTAGGGATTCCTGTGTGATAGAAGTCTGATTGAAACCATTCAAATCCTAAAAAATACCATAGTGAAGTTTGGTTATTTTAGTTGAGCTGAAACGAGGCGGAATGAGAGAAGAAAATCATCCTTTAGCACAGGCCTCAATGAAAAAGATAGGCAGTGGCAGCCGACGAGATATGCAAACACCTGAGATGTAATGATGCAATCAACTGGACTGCACGACAAACGCTTGACAAGATTTATTGCGGACACTGCAGCAGCCTCCATGTTAAGTCGTTTCTGGTTGAAATAAAGATGCTTCATCCAAATCCTGGAGGTAAAAGGGAATGCATACTGTACCCACCTCATCCGTGAAGATTGCCACCAAATTTATCACAAGCATTTCATTTGCCTGGCGATAATGTTACTAGAATCATTTACTCATCTCGACGGTGAGAATTTCAGATAAAACACTTTTGCTTGGACAGGAATTTATCATGGTCTGAACTATTGCCTTCTATCTTACTTGTCCTCAGGAGATCGCTTTAAAAAATGCGCTTAACTGACGCTAATTTGGCGCACTGCAATGCAAACCTGGCCAGTGGGGAACCTTCTTACAACATCCGTAGTTAAGCTGCATTAAACTACCCAAGGTAATCAATTTGCCACCCCAAGGATTTCCGGTTTTCTTCCGATGGGAATGTTTCCGAGTCACCATGATAAATTTCCCTCATCCTTGCTGCAATCAATATGTAGCAATACACTACTACTCGATGATATCCCGAGAAAACAGAACAGTGTGCACATTTCCCACCTACTTGGATTATTCCGCTTTACTCGGCCGGTGCATTCATGCCTAATATGACCGAAAAACGTTGCGACATTGACCTCTGCAACCGACTAATCCTTTCTTCCAGCTTTGCCCTCCATCATCGTCAAATTTTGATTTAACTGCACGCAGGTGGAAATCTCCTTTTCCTGCACATCTTACAATGCTGATGTCAGTTTAATTCGTCTGCCCAATTGCTTCGAAATACGTTCTCCCATAGCATGGTTGTTTTCCATATATTTGCAATTTTTGATCGGCTTGTACCAATGCGGACACTTATTTTTCAAATATCTGAAGATGCAACATATTGAACGGCTTGCTTCGGAAATATTCTTATTCCCTTTACCCCTCCAACTATCAACGGTTGTCGGCTATTTTGTACTAGTGATTTACGTTTTCTATCTGACTGCATCACACTAATCATACAGACACAGACGTGTATCGAATCGACGGGAACAAAACTTATTGTTTTATTTATCTCACACTACATACAGTTACCCATGGCAAAATTCACAGGAAACGAATAGATTGTTTGATATTCTAATGAAATGAATCTGCAGATCATACCTAAAAGTCACAATTCTCTGGCCGTTATGCTGCTCGAATTTAACCAACGTTACGCTGATTGGAGAAGACCGGATGACGCGAAAAGAAAATGATTGTTGGTAGATGCGCGAATTTCGTATTATCTCTTCAGTGACTTTATTGTTATTACCATATTAATTAACCCATCATCATGATTTAACTGGAGACGGATAGGAATTACTTAACAATATGTCGTCTTTGAGTTACCCAAGTTACTGAAATGATCAAACTGTCACAAAGAGGATATAATCTCTTGGATTTTTCCAACATCCAAGGGGATCAATTTGGAACACAAACAATACAATCGGAGGTGCACGCCCATTTACAGACATTTGATTAGTAACTGGTGACAGTATATTCAAGAATCTGGTTGCTATTCGTTTAATTGTGGTATGCTTCCCTCTATTATGCATTAGAATGAGTGGAATGCGGATTGCGGTGATCCGCATTGATGAATGCCTAAAAGTTCCTGTAAAACCGTTCGTACAGATTTAGTTAAGTTTGTTAGACAACGTTGTACGGCGGTGCTGTATGGGCTACGGAGCGGTGACCAGGAAATAATCTACCAAATATACCGTAAGCTGCAAATCACACTTTGATCCCACCATTATTGGTGAAATCACGCTCATGTGAACTGGGCTGAAGCTTGACCTATGTAACACACTGGTGTCCAACACCTTAAATAATGGTCAAAGCACGTTTACGATAGTTAACTTGAAAGGAGGGTTACAACTGCAAAGTTGGGAGGCGGTTTTCTTTCTTTGGTGACTCCAATAGTTTACAAGCTTAACATGCTCGTTGGTCCGCCGGCTATTAATGCGCTCTTGACATTTCAAATATCGTTCTGTGTATAACGCAGTAAGTCGACAGGTCGTAATTCGTTTTCATCTTCTAATATTGGAGAGTAGGTAGGTCGGTTTGCTGTGATTGTCCAGAATCGAGGCTTCGCCAATGCCGTCTGCCACAATCACGTGAAATGCTGGTGAACTGCCTGGGAGGTGCAACCACTGCGCGCATTGCAGTGGCTTCCCCTAACCAAAACAGTCTCTTTCAGCCTTGGACAAATGGACCACTTGTAACAACAGCTTGCTGGCGAGAGTCTTACCGAACATAAGGTTAGATTAACGAACAATTGTCCTTTCCTGAGGACAGTTGATAGCTTTGTGTCACTTTTATGAGACTTAGAACAAGAGGAATAGTTCAGTGAATCGGTAGCCAAATGACGAAAGGATAACAGTTTACCAAAAGGTTAAGAATACGAAGATTGGAAGGTGTAAGCACTTTATATTTTCTACTCAAATCAAAATGCATATATGTCTGACTTTGGGTGCGACCAGATAAGCCCGAGTTGCAGAGTAAATGACGGAATTTCGATTATTGTCTGTATGACAAAACAACGCTGACAAATAATGGCTGTTAAACGCAGAGGGCTTATTAAGACAGCTTCCGTAATGCTAGAAAAGTGGGGATTGGCGTGCCTTAACGAAGCTTGTAAGCTGGTTTGAGATCTACTCTGTGCATTTAGGCAAGTAGGTGGTCACAAATCACAAAATCTCTCGGTCTATGCTTCTATGGATTCAGGGTTGAATACCTTTCTGATTAAGTTCACTCATCTGGGTAAGTCTTACCTTTTTCAGGAATCTAGTGTTTTATTAGTTCTGTCCATATAATGGGATTAGAAGTTGCACATAAATGCTTACGTGCAGTGGAAGGCTGAGCCTCCTCTTTTGAAGGTACCGGCATACATTTAATATGGTGGACGACAAAATCCTGAGCAGCGTGATAAATTACACGCATAGCATGGATAATAATTTTAGTTGGATGCAGTGTGGGGAAATTTATTCGACAAGTAAAACAACATAAGCATTCTCGGTTGCCGTGTACGCCAACTTCTGCAGTCATGAGAAAGACAGTCATCGGCCAGACATATTCCTGTGCAGATTCGTCTAAAATGGTCAAATACGACTTTTTCAAGCTCGCATTTATCACTTCGGGGAGAAGAGAGTGATCTGACAGCACTTGATGGACAATGTTGCAGTAACTGCGATAACTTCAAGCTAGCTGTGGCTGAGAAAAGGTCCAAGTATGACAAACTGTTCTACTTCATAGGGGACCCGTGATCTAACACGTGCGCTGTGTAAGCACTCGATTAAGAACAGCTTCTCAAATGTAAAGCAGCCAAAATAGCATCCATGTAACATTTCTAGTTATGTAACTTGACAATCTCTGCAAAACCGCAAACTTTTTATAATACAGTAAAAGAAATTACCTATCAAAGCACCCAGTGAGCAGTTCATGTTTATGCCACCGATTCGACGGTGCGATGTGTTCTGGCCAACAGCTAATATTACCTAAAATCTCCTATTTGTCGAATTTCTTAACAGTCATTTTTTGAATGTGTGTGTAGCCTAACCAAGACTTAGGCCGATGAAATCGCCGACCAGAGATAGTTTCTATGTTAAGTTTTGTGGAAGCAATGTATGTTGCTTCTCGCCGTTTGATACTAGGATTCCCGCTGTGTTGCATGAGAATGGGCAAAATTTATTTTGTCAGATGGTCATTTCTGTTTGGACAGGTGATAGTTTCAGGTCATGTGTATCAGATATCATTCAGGTCAGTCGCTGTGGGGACCTGCTTCCGGTACCAAATTGTATCCACACCAATAAGGGAAAACTTATTAATCGTTCGGACATTCAAATAGGTAGATACAAATGCCGTTGCTATGGTGCACGTCATGATTAAATATTCCATGGTTATCGCCACACAAAATTCAGATTGACCATATCTGGTCATAATGACAATAGAAGTAAACTGCTGGTTATTAATCATTGACTGTAATAGTGTCACGCTGTAATCCTACAAATTGGTTTTCTCACACCACATGGTTTTACTGTTCTGTCATTTGCAGAGGTTTGTCTGTCACGTATTCGAACTTTCATTTGGATATTAATGGGAGAAGACTGCGGAACTCCATTGCACAAGGAAATTTCTCTATCCGGCTTTGGATACCCGTGTAACTTGGTGAGTTCTTTCCATTCAAAAATTAAGATTCGTCTGTTATCTCGAAATGCACAGGGAAATATTGCATTCTCATGTAATTTATCAGGGACTGTTCGGATGCAGTTTACCTTTGGTGTGCTAGAACTTTCATTGTCTCTAATGTTCGAATGTGAAGAGTGGCTAGGTCAAATAGAATGTATGCTCATAAATGCTACAAGTTGCTTACTTCAAAAATTAAGAGCCCCGGTATGTTTCACACCAGTTAGCAATCATCAGCTTGAGATAACAGAGATGGTACCCTATTCCAATATATTGGTACCAATGAGTAGCTTTTCAAATAATAATTCACCAAGCTGCGCATTGAAACTACACAACCTTCAAAGACTTCGTTTGCAGTGCTACTTTTCTCAGTGGACCGCCGTATATAGTCAAATTCCAGACAACAAGTTGCACTGCGGCAAGTAAATTGGACCATGATTGTCTCAAGTGAATAAACAAATATATTGACAGTGTCCAGTGCAACAATATGCTCCCAAAGTTTATGTGGCAAAATAACAGAATATTTCTGGCTTAATAGGGATTCCTCAATAGAAGTATGGTGTTCCCGACCACCATGAAACTTAACAGGGCGCCAATGTGCTTGTATATTTAAACGACGAATGTCTTTCACTTTACATATGTGCTTGGATGGAGGCAGCATGAACTAAGTGCCATCACTTATCGGCGGAAGCAAAACAGCCGATGGACCGACTCACAACTCAACGCCCTTTGCCCACTTTGCAACAGGGTTGAAGACTTACACACCAATGAATTTCATCCAATCTAATCCAAAACTATAATCAGCCGAGCCTCTGGGAAGGTAACGCTTACCCCTTGCTATCCCCTAGGGGATACTTTAATTGAGTTAAGTTGCTTAGTTGGCATGAAATTCGCGCTGTACTTTCTGACAAATTCCAACTGCCCACAGCAATTCGTCCGAATGCCCAGCCATGTCTTACAATGCAGCATCGTCTACACAGTCTATATGATATTAATGATGAGTGTGCATCATGTGCTTCCATTGGAAAGAATGACGGAAATTTCCCTTGTGTTTCTATGGGTTGCAATCCTTCGAAATTTCATGTTTATTAACATAATCTGAGTTAGCAATAACTAAATCATTTGTAACTGGATTGGTAATTCGCGTGAGAGTAATCGACCATCTTCACACAGAGACTTTTTTAGGTGGACATGAAACAACAGCAACTAAAGCTCCTAGGCCGCATAAAGTTTAGTGTAATCCTGATGCCAGAACCAGACGAATGGAGTCAATGGTTTATGAAGAGATTAGTGCCAGCGTGTCGTTCTTCCATCCCTGCAATCCAAGACCAATGATAAGTCCCATATTTTCAGTTTCGGTACACAATGACCTAATAAAATAGATCAGCGTCGCTGTATAGACGAGCTGAACGTGCAACGAAGTATTGATTTCGAAGCAAAATGTCCAGCAGCGAAAACTAGACGAAAAATATGCTTTTAGATACAAAGCATGTATTTACACCTGCTGTTTAAAAAATTGTTTGTTCTCGGCATAGCTAGGCAAGCTATCAAATGCATGATCATGGTAATACAGAGATGTGTGATGGGCAACTGCACAAATTATTACTATTTGACCAGTAGCATAGGGATCTATGTGTGTATTTTGACATGTAGAAGCATGTTTAAGTATGTATTTGTAAGTAGCCATGTTAAGTATGTACATGTGACCCAGAGTTTGGTTTTTGTTCGTTAACTCAGACATCAAAGAAAGTGATTAAAGGAAAGCTTCCAATTGGATGACGTACTTGATGTAGGAATAGTCCCCCGAAAAGGGAAGAGGCAGTGAATTTATATAGTGGCGAGTCACATACACCACGTCACATTGTTGTTAAACGAACATCTGTGATTTTTATAGGGAAAAAGCTTGCCAGGTGAAATCCCACCAAGTCCTGGAACACTGGCGCCGAACCATTTGCTGGAACAGGATTAGCCCGAACCAACTAACCGCCTAGCCAGTCCATTGGTATGCAATGTCATGAAAGCAGTAGCCGTTGAGGTATAATAATAATAATAGTAATAATAGTTTTAGGTATATTTCTCTTGATGAGAGAAACTGTGTCTATAGCGGTACAGAACAATTTGTACAGAAGAATCAATGCTCTTGCATAACTGACATGCATAGGTGGAGTATTGGGATATGTGTCCCATGAAATAAAATTCTGGCGGATGGTTGAGGACAAAGCCTTGTTATGAACACTTAGATGTTCATTTGTTTTTGGTTCCCTCTTGGAATACCTCACCGAGTGATTTTTCCCATGGAAATATAGAGCTTAGGGTAATTAGATCAAGGTAATTGGCGAGTCTGCTAATAAATGTTGCTACATTGTCACATGACCTGAGTGCTATTGGTAGTTTGTTCCATAGATAGCTGTATCTGACCAGGAAGAAATTAGAGCGGACGTTTGTTCTAGCCTCCGTTATATACAATGTAAAATCTTTGTTGCGAAGTGCTGGAGTTGAGCAACGTTGTAAATTGAGTGCAGGCTGGCTGGAATAGGTCTTTTGTGTAACAGGTTTAAAAGCTGCAACAAGTTGTATTTCAATCGTCGAATCCAAAGTGGTTCGAGATGAAGTTAATTGAAACGTTCTGGATAACTTATAGTAGAGTGTTTACCAATCAGATGTTTAGTAAATGACCTCTGCAAGTGCGCCACATCAAGTCTGTCACTCTTTCTCATGTCTCCTTATATTATGCTGCAATATTCGAGGATGGGGTGGGTCAGTAGCTTGAAAAGCTCGACTCTAGCATGCTTTGTGTGTAGTTTGTTTGATATGTTGAACATAGACTGTCTGGTACATGCTACTTGGTATTGGGCTTGTTCGGAGAAATTGAATTTAGAGGAGTACTTAATACCAAGATCTCGCGTGGACAACTGTGTAGGGACGCGTGCATTGTTTAGGGTGACGGATCCTTCGGGGTTGCAGCAGCCGTAAGACATGATGCTTGCTTTGTTAGCCGATAGGTTCATCACCCATGTGCAGCACCATGACTCAAGGGAATGTACATGAACTTGAATGAACTGTAATGTCACGTGAAGCTGTCACGCCGAAACTTAAGACTAGTTTGCTATCATCAACAACTAAAACTGATGTACCATGTTTTACAGATGTGGTGATGTCATTGATGTACAGCGAAAAGTGTAAGGGGCCGAGCACGCTCCCTTTATTGACCCCACTGGTGACTGAGGGTGGGGAAGAGAGATAATCACTTAAAGTGATTACCTGATAAGGATCACTCAGATATGATGATAGCCAAGCAAGGAATGGGTCCCGGATCCCAATGTTCTCCAACCTTTGTAGTAATCGCTTGTTCAGTACTCGGTCGAACGCTTGGAGTATGTCAAGAAACAAAATTACTACTGCATAGCCGGAATCGATTGATTGAAATGTGGTTAAGTTAATGCAGTTGACAGGTGGTACACGGTCGCTTATTAAGAATACCATGCTGCGAATTATTGATCAGGCCAGTAGAATCAATAAAGTTCATCATTTCCATTCTGGCCAGCTTTTCAAATAGCCGATCTATTCTCGGAGTGTGGTGGATTGGTCGGTAGTTATCAATTGTTAGTTGGTAACCTCCTTTATGCCGAGGCGTAATAAATGACGTTTTTCATTGGTCTTGAAAATGGAGAGATTCCGGCGATAGTGTAAACATACTCATCAGTAGCGGTGGTATATCAGGTCCGCCTAGTTTAATGGTGGTTGATGAAACGCCATCAGATCCCAGCTTGGAAGATGGCCTGACTGATTTGATAACTTAATGGATAGCGTTGAGCGTGATATCAACTCTTCTTAAGCCGTTTGTCTGCTCTGTGTACACAGGCATCGGGTCAACTTCACGACTGATGGTAGTGGCAAAATTCGCAGAATGCTTCGCAGATGGCAGCTGGGTCATGGAGTAAGTGACCTTCACCATCAATAATTTCGGTACTCAGAGGAGAGATGTCACTGGAGCAGTGTTTTGACAAGCTCCATAGCTTTGCAGCTTGTCCGTAGGGCTGTATGTTCTTCATTTCTTCTTCGTGTTAATTGCGTGTGTTTGACTCTGGTGGTAAGCTCATGCATTTTTGAAGTAATTTCTCAGCTGTATAAGTTTCCTTATACATCCCCGCCTCACCTCCAGACACACAGTAAATACTTGATGCCTACTGATGCGCTTCTTGTTCGGAAACATGAGAGAGATGGGATGACGATTCCGTCCTATCTCCTTATAATTTCTGCCACGAGCGCAAACGTTTCTGCTGTCTCCCTTGTCCTCCGCTGGCTGGCGTGGCGATTAGCAGACTCGTCAAATTAAGTCAAGTCAATAAATTGTTTTATACACCCTGATAGGTGAATATTCAGTTACAAACACACGATCTCGACAATGTACCAAAAAGCTAATCAGTGACAAAGCAATACGACAAAGCACGAGTAGATAAGAACGAAAACACATTTAAGTTGAAATTCGACTATTTAATTCAAGGACGACAGAATTGGGTTCTCACAAATGACACGAGAGCTAACGTATGACTGACGAGCGGTAAGCTTTTGTGCGCGCATAGAACATCTGCCTAGTAGGTAAAGTTGATAAACCTTCAGATAAGGTAGGATGTACGGGATGACTTTTATCGGTCAGCATCTTAGAGGCCAGAATTTCACACTAATTATGCATGTAGAAATGTGTTGGTAAAAGTAGATATTGGAAGACTGCTACATCGGGTTAAGCAGTTTAATTCTTACAATTAACTTGAAATGCTCACCCAAAAGACCGGAAAATATCACAGGGAAGCAATGGGGAAGAACACATGAATTGACAAATGGAACGATCAACTAACCAGGATCGCAGGAGGCTCTAACCTGAGAGGCAAAGAATGACAGCCTTCTGACTTTTGTGAAAGTTTCAGTCACTTGAAGCGTCCAATTTAAGTAGTAATTCAACCTCACACCCAGATATTTTACTGATGTGGTGAACTAATTCTTCACCATCAATATGCAACTTGTTGCACAATGTATGTAGCTCCTATTACCTGGCTCGTTTGTGTAAGGAAAAACGGATGTCATAACACTTTGAAGGGTTAAGAGACAGATCACGAGATTTGGACCAGAAATTGAGATCGTTTAGAAGCACTTGTTGTCTGAGTGTACAATCAGCGCCTTGGTGATTGAATCATAAGATGATATCATCTGCATATTTTAACAGAGTCGCTTCATTTGGAGCTGGCATAGAGCTGAAGTAAGTAGCACAGAGAAAAGTCGATAGCTTTGCTCCCTGAAGAGCACTTGCATTGGTGAGCTTTGGGAAGAAACATCTGCCACTGAGTCGGGCGATCTGAGTGCGTTCAGAGAAATAATCAATCAGTAATAGACAAAGGCGAGATGTAGCCCGTGGCTAAGTAGGTATTCTAGCAAAAATTCGAGGTTTACACAACCCAATGCATTGCTGTAGTCAAGAAAATACATCAGAGTTGCTTTATTCCTATTGTTAAGCGGTGACAGCACAGCATGTATGTGGTAGGTCACAGCATCTAGTGTGGACCTCGAACTACAATAGGCGAACTGGAGAGGGCCCTTAGATTGTGTTCTGGACGGAATCATTTCGAGAATGACGTTCTCCAGAACCTTCAAAGCAACGGAAGTGCAAGTGATATGTCGATATTCGTTGGATTCTTTTTCAGGCACTGGTGTAATGTTGACACTTCTCCAGCAATCAGCTATTTTGTGTTGCTGCATACGCTGTGTATATACGTGTAAGAGGTGTTGCCAAACAACAGGCACATTCTTCGAGTAAGATAGGAGGTAGCAACTCCGACCACCAGCTTTAGCGGAACGTAGGTTTTGCGGTAGATTATTTACCGTCGCACTGTCAACTGGAGGAGATGGTTAAGCAGACCCCCGTATTTGGGACGAGGAAGACTCTGAAGCTGTTGATGCGCTCACTGTAGAGGAACATCAGCAGTTTGTGAATTATGTTCAACAGATCGTAGACAGAAGAGTGCAGAAGAAACGTGATGCATTGGCTCGATCACTTAGCCCCATGAAGCCACAGGCTGCTTTCCCGAACCATCCAGAAAAGTATGTTCACAATTTTTCGAAATTGGTGCTCTCGCCTGAACTACTTGAAATCTTGTCACTCGGTTCGAAATTCTGTTATCCTAAAAGTAACGATCGTCAGTTAGATACCGAGACACAATTTGAAAACCTGTTAGCACAAACGAAAGATTTAGTCGCGCTATCAACCGATGCTCTAGAAGGTTTCAAGTCGTCGTTGGTCAATTGTTGTTACCAAATTCGAAACTACCAGGTGAATCAACGCGGCCTGATTACTCGTAAATATTTGAACTGCCTGAGAGAGTTAGAAAGCAATAAAGATATAGTCATCTGCAAGCCAGATAAGGGAAGTGGTATAGTCCTAATGGATAGAAGTGATTACATCTCGAAACTAAACCAGATTCTCCGAGACGAAACGAAGTTCTGTGTAAAACTAGGTGAGAAGGAACAAACAGCCAAAACGGAACAAAACCTGACGAATTACCTGAAAGATCTATGTACCCGCGGTTTTATATCTAGTAGTCAGTTTGAAAGTCTGAGGCCAGTTGGAACATCTATCCCGCGAATGTATGGACTGCCAAAAGTTCACAAAGAAGGTGTACCTCTACGCCCAATATTGTCCATGACAAACTCCGCATGTCATCCAACAGCCCAGTGGTTGGCAGAATTACTGGAGCCAATAAGAAAACGAATTGCCAAACGTAGTGTTCGGGATAGTTTTACATTCCTAGAGCACATTAGAGATGGGAACCTGAAGGAGAAGAAGATGTTCTCACTTGATGTAGCTTCTTTATTCACGAATGTCCCGCTACTAGAGACAATAGAATATCTATGCAACTATGTGCATGATAACAGCATTCATTTAGCTATACCCTTACCAAGCCTGAAAGAATTACTTCTGAGATGCACCTACAACATTCAGTTTCTTTTCGACGGCATATATTATCGGCAGAATGATGGGGTCGCAATGCGGTCCCCACTCGGACCAGTGCTGGCAGATATTTTTTTGCCAAACTAGAAACTGACTCACTGGGGCCACTTATAGATTGTTTCGACCATTACTATCGTTATATGGATGACACTTTCTTCATAACCCATAAAGATATCTCTCTGGAGAATATATTGGCAGAGTTTAATGGTGCGCACTCGGCGATTAAGTTCACCTACGAACTTGAACAAGATGGCCAACTCTCATTTCTGGATGTACACCTTAGTAGACGAACTGACGGTTCCATTTTAAGGAAGACAAACAGAAAGAAGACGTGGACAGGTCAGTATACAAATTACAGTAGTTTTGTACCGCTTAAACACAAGCGTAACTTAGTACATTGTCTCACCTCAAGGGCGAGAAAGATATGTTCAGAGGACGCTCTGGAGGATGAGATGAAATCCATCCAGAACACTTTGCGTGAACATGGTTATCCAGAAAGATTCATTCAGCGAAACATGCAGCCCAAAATAACACCGGTCGTTAAGGACATAGTCGCGCAAAAGGCCCTCTTCATCCGCCTTGATTTTAAAGGTGATACGGTTAGTGAGCTCTTAACAAGGAAACTGACGCAATCGATAAAGAACACCTTTCCGGCTGCGGAGTTACGATGCATCTTCGCCACGAATCAGCTAATTCCTGTGTGCAACAAGGACAGACTGCCGAAGCTGACCTCTTCTTACGTTATCTACCGATTTGAGTGCACTTGTGGGGCAACATACATTGGTCGGACGGCTCGTCAACTGTCACGTCGCATTAAGGAACCTAGCCCTAAATGGTTGTTGAACGGGGGCACCGGAGTACTTACAAGCGGTATCTTATCTCATCTTTTCGAATCTGGTCACCAGATTAACCTCCCGAATGCTTTTACTGTGATTTATCAGGTTCCAATGAGCAAATCGAAAGGTACGCGGTTAAGGATGCTCGCCACTGCAGAGGCCATTGCGATCCGCATATTCCAACCCCCGCTGTGCTCGCAGAAAAAGTTTGTTCAATCTCTATACCTGCCCTGGCCGAACAACCATCAGCCTAGCCGTCACCCAGACATCGGGTCAGGCCGTGTGATTACGTAACCCTCAATCGATCTGTGTGCATGAGACAGCGGCGAACTATTCGCTGTCTAATCATTGACCGAGTCAGTTCAGAACAGACCCCCGAACCAATCACTATCCATCCCTTTGTAATTTAACCTTATATGATTGTACCGGCCTGTAGATGAATCATTGAAAACAATTGTTTGCCTCAGACTGATGTTCTTGATGAGTAGTATTACACTTGCAGAACTTCTGATTCAATTTCCCTACATCTACATCAAACTAGGGCGAACGTCGAGTAACTCCGCTAAGTGTTTTCAGCATCCTCCATCGTTCACGATAACTGCCGTTCCCAAGAACAGAGTGGACATACACTTTGTAAAGACGGCGTAGTCTTTCCGTGATACGATCATTGAGAGATCTTACTTAGTTGTCATTTTTTTAAATGCTTTCTGCTTAAGACGGCTTAGCCGCTTCAGGTTGGGGATGAAAACTGTCAGCGCGGACGTAAATAATTTCCAAAGGAAACAGATATCAAAACAGAAGTTTAAATTGCTTGTCAAATTATCACAGTAACTGGATACATCAGGGTCAAAAAAAAACTATTCTATTCCTTTCAGGCACAAGCAAATTAGTTACAAGTAGTCACAGACAGTTTTGCCTAGCGAATTTCCTCCTGTTGTGGTTTCTTGCATTTCTTTTGTTCAAAATGGCTCCTAACCGCGTTTGAATTGTCTAAAACTGATGTTGTGGACCTAAATCGATACTATAACCTGTGTCATTTTTCTATATGGATCCTTAACAACTGATCGATCCAATGAAAACCTTCGTAAAACGGTTTCCTTTTACAGATAGGGTCTAGTTGAGAGATAGTTGACATCATTTTTGCGTATAAGTGGCCCTACACGTCGTCAACTCCCAGGTCCTCTGGAATGCTCCAGTCTAGAGTACTTGCAGCGAATCTCAGCCAGTTTGGGTCCGCAAGGCAGAAGTTCCGACAGTACACACTGTGGTCATGAATTGTGTGACGGCTTGTCCATTCAAACGAAACAACACAGTGATCACTTTTGCCAGTAGGTCGTAATACATTTAAGGAGGAGACATCTGATTAGGCCAAGGAGAGTACTATGGTTACCACGTGTGGAGCCTGGCCTGGATATATTCTAGTGAGTACTGCAACATGCTGGAGCCGGACCTAACAGTTAAGCTCCTACAGTTTTTCGAACGAAGTCAATAAAACTCCTGATATCCTACGCCGTTCAACATGGAGTTGATCTAGACACCCACAAATAATGGAGTTCAAACATAGTAGCCTGTTACCACTGCTAGGAGGGTGATTGGTCCAAATTGGTTTTCCGCACAAACAACCAGGTTACACTGCTTGACATTGGTAAGTTGGCAATCTGCAATCTATACAGTTGAAAGCACGTCATGTGTGGATAACAGACGATGTTTCATAAATGTCCACTGGGTGCTACCAAGCGCAAGCACATTAAATTTTTGTGTTGTGGACGAGCAGTCGTATTGCAACGAAATATTCGTGAGCAACGCCACAGCTTTACTGTCACCGTGACTTTAGCTATTATCATGCTGATCTCTCTGTCTTCATGTCTATAGAAATCGAAGCCGTCGCCCGTCCAAAAACGGTATACTGTGTCCATCAAGGTGGATATTTGAGAGATTGACTGACGTTCTTCAACGTTTTTATGCAAGTAGTTGCCGGAAACACCTTTCCATTGGAAGCAATACTAGTCACATGTGGTACAAGTGACCCGAAACCTTCACCTGCATTTGTGGATATCACCATCTGGCCAAACAGGTTTCATTGCTTTGCGAGCAACGCAATGGGGGCTTTAGTGAAGCGTTTTAGTAGAGAGTGGTGCAAGTATGCTGGAGATCTTAGGGTAACAAAATAGTATGTCCGTGGTAACTGCAATACAAAACAACTCTTACACTAGATATGTGTGCTAAGGTCTCCAACCAACAAATGCGTAAAATCAATATAATCTGCTGCAGTTCAGTAATAAGAGATACAGACATATATTTCGGTGTAAGCTCTACTAAGTTACTTGAGGGCATTTAAATTCTGTCAGTGGCGCTCAAAATGTCCCATGCCTATCGGCTGCTAAAATTTTCCTTCATAAAGATCGTAGAATCAAAAGAATCGCATCGTTTTCTATGACTTTTCGGAACAGTAGTTGGACACTGGATATTTCACAAGAGATTGGAAGTCTTGTACAATCTGAATGGTTTTAGTAATTTCTTTCCAAAAACTCATCATAATCTTCCGACTTCAACTTTTTGTTGCTATATTATTTAACAACCGAGAGCATGCGCTGAAATTTGTGGTTCGGTTTACGGGAACAAATGCCTGGGAAATTCAGTAGTGAAACTAAGCAATTATTGAGCAGCTCGAGCCTTGCCGAGGTTGTTTATCGCAGCACAGAGGATTTTTACCACCAGTTCACTGCAATCAGTGCTTCTCAAAATATCATTAGATAATAGTAAAAGAATGGTGGAGTAAATACTTTCAAGGGACAAGTGTCTGATGCAATTACCTTATCCTTAAATCACCACTACGGAATCGTTTAAGATTGTTTCAAATAACTAAAATAAAGCCAACTAATAATTAATTCCACTGTTGAAACTTTTCATGTTGATAAAATCAACATTGTTTCCTAAACGCTAAACATTTATACTTAACTTTCCACTCACTCCGTTTTACTAGCAGATACATCGAGCCATTTGCCTTAATGGATTTGAAACAAAAGGCTATCCGAATGACCATTATCCGGCTTTCATTTTGAAAATAAACCTCGGTTGAATTTCCGAATCATTCGACGCAGGGGGAAATAAGTGTTGTCTCTATAATTTTGACAAAAGCTAATCGGTAATAACTGCAGAAGTATTATTGGTCTTAGTAAGGGCATTATAAGGTTCAACTACGAAGACTTGAACATATTGGGCTGGTTAACTACTACCGTGTAGCTAAATATGGAACATACCATCCTCCATTAATTTTATTTCATAATCCGGAGATGGTTTTGTGTCTTCAGATTTGTTTTTGTTACTTTCCGTCTGAGGTGAAATTTTATTTACTCTTTAAATCCAAAGGTTACATTGAAGAAATAAATCTCGTTGCTTCTGGCTCTGTTATAAGCCTGCTGCTCACATCTGCTCTGCAAGATGCAAGGTTAATTACGCTTAAAATATTATAGACGTGGGTTCAAAGATGCATGGAAACAACTAGGTGGTGTATTTGTTGGACGAATATTCACATTTCATAAAAATGATTCGTCAGGAAAGGAGAATCAGCACAGAATTATTCTGGCGATTCCAGGCGATAATCGTGATAGCAGGGGCAAGTTTTAAGGTGTTATTGCTGTTATGACGTAATGGCGAGGAATAATGGAAGCCAACAAGTACGAGAAAGGACAGAACCGGGTATAGTTGTCATGGAGGAGATCGAACGGCGCAACCTAGGCCTCACCGAATGAGCGGATCGCGGACCTCAAGCGACAGGCGGTAACTGGTGTGAGCAAAGGATAAAAAACCGTTATTTCTTGAGGGACCAATATAGTAGATAGAAACTAATTTTTCGGTGTATCCAGCGCCAACCCCTAGCCCAATAAATAAATCAAGATCAAGCAAAGCAAGAGCGTTAGAACAACTCCAATTTAAACACAATGTGGATTGCGGAGGCGAAGGGATCAGATAGGTATTCAAACGGCTCGCGAATGCGACATGTAGTAATTCCCCATGTTGTGAAAAGGAAATATTACCGATCATAAGCGCGTGGTCACATGGAATGAAGATTGCGCTTTCTTGACTCCTTTTGCTATACTAGGTCTGGATGTTACCTTAATCGTTTTCAGTAACTGAGAGAATCTTCTAGGCGTTCACACTTGCGTAACCACTTTGTCAGCTAAGTTAATAGCGACGGCAATAGGCGGCCGTTTTTCTTTTTCCGACCTGGTCCACACATTTACCCCAGACACAGTGACCGGATTAAGACCGTCCAACTTTTCTAATCCAACCATAAAACAGTTTCCGTTAACCGGACGCCACTATATCAAACGACTAGTGGATCACTGGACTCCGATTTAGGTAAAGACAAGAAATGAATATGGGACACTTTGCCCTCCCAACTATGGGCAACGAGTGTTCGTTTGAGGAAACATGCTGGCGGAAATTTCACAACATTGAAATGTACTTCCAAGAAAACTACATGTCAACTACACATAAAATAGAGACCAGTACTTTTCAAAAATGAATATTTTGCTCCGTTGAAACAAATGCCCAAATTCTCTTAAGGAACCATGAACAACTCAGTCTACGCAGCCTGAGTATCAAGTTATTGCAAAACGTGGCACTAGTAAAATCGCAGATATGAATAGCGATGCTAATCCATCGTCTACGACGCGTAAACGACTCCCACTAAAAGAAGCTTTAGTGGGAAAATCTATGGCTTATAATGTTATTGAGATTCGACTGTATTTCGCAAGCTTGGAAAGTATGCACAACGCAGTGGTAACACCAGCGACGCAAGCTCACCAACTTGGTGCGGTCTCGTAGTTACGGAAGCTATTTCCTGAAATTTTAGACCTAACCTCTTTGAACGCAGCTGTCTTGTGGGTCTTATTAGGACTAAGGAATTATCTTAACACCAGTGAGTTACGATGTTTGAGGAGGGACGAAGCCCAAGTCCATCCTCTGACGAACGGATGTATTGCTCCACTAAACAGTGAGACCTATAAATCTGTGAATATTTTTATGATCAGCAGTTCTGCGTATTTTCTCCTTAATTGCACCAATTTAGTATTTGTACGATCAGAGTAACTGGTAAATTACTGGGGGATATTTGCTATGGTGGACTACAACGGCTTGCATTGTATTCGGCTCAGTACCGTCAGAAATACTTAGTTTTACAACGAGGAGAAAATCAGCTGCCTACTTTCCTGTTCTTTCCTTTTGCTGTCATTCCAGAATGCATTTGATTTGCGGTTGTGTTTTCTTCATGTTGCATGTTATGGCTAACTGCTTAACGTGTTTAGCGCAACGCGCATGGTTCCATCCACTTTTCACCACTCAGTAACACACAGATTCTAACCAAAAACTAAAAAAGTTAGTGTCAGATTCCCTGTTTTCAAGTGGAACAAGTACCAGAATGTCGATGGAGTTCTGCCGGATTCTGCACAGGCACACTCGCTGAGTACCTGATTAACCCTGCAGCTACCCGCTAGACAACATGATTGACGAGAGCAAGCTAATGTCAGCTGCAGTAGTTAAGTGTCAATTAACACAAGTTAGTCACAGGGTTTGTTTCAGTACACGTTGAGTCTCGAGTGTTCACTTAAACTCATTAATGCTGGTTGTCACATGCGGGTTACTGTCGGTTTATCTTTTCCTTCAATAGGGTCACATCCTGTATGTTATGAGTGCGTCAACGATTCCAGTGATCACCCGATATGGGTCCGGTCTCCGGCAAATGTACTTTTTTGAACACAGATTTAAAGATGCGAAAAAAGCTTGAAATGGCGCAAAAGTCAAAGCTTGCGTGGGTCCAGTTTCACTGGGACAAATATCAAGAGTAGACACTGTAACGAGCTACAATAGCTAGCAATACAGACAAGGTTTGAACAGAGCCAAGGAAACGGTTTCGCGTTCTGTCTTTAAGGTTAAGTTTGGACCTGATGGGTCTCAACATCATGCATTCAACATGATTGGGGTGACTTGCTAAAGTAAAAGTTAACTGGCGAGGATCGCAGCAGTCTGGGACCGGCCCTAAAATTTATCTTCTACCTGATGTGATACCAGGCGGAATAGTAAATTTGTCGGACCAAAAGATATAGAGAAAATTGAAGACTACCTTGTCGAATTTACGCGCTAATGATTTGTTCACGTAGTTTTAGTGAATGCGATAATAGCGTAAGCTTTGGCGACTCTTGCTACGTCGTACTGATCTCCAGCACAGCGCCAAATTTGTACCAGCGTAAACCAGCTGATTTGAACCGGAGAGACGTACAAGTGGACACAACAGTGTTATGGAAACCAATCCACATTGCACCAAGATGAGTAGAGGAAACATGAGGTTGTGAAATCGTCCGTCAGCAATTCGAGAACTGACAGCATATGAGTAGCAAGGACTCCGGATGAATGGACCGTCACATCCTGCGTGCGGCTGACTCCAGTTCGATTCCTGTCTGCTTCTCACTCGCTAATGAGTACTAATAGTAACAGGTGTGCCATACTTGCACATTGTGATAACGTGGCTGTCACACGCACTACGTTGCAGCTGAAGTTGTCCACCTGAGGCCACTGATGGGCTTCTACCGGATGCGCAACTGTGCCTTAATTAACTCCACGTCTTCTACGAGAAACGTCATAAAAGTGATTACAAGGGAGTAAATATAAAATACCTGGTGTGTTTCTCGACATTGTGGGACACAGACCCATTACTTTGTTTGATCATATTATACAACTTAATCATGTGTTGAAGAAAAATGTCTAAGTGTAACAGCAGTTCTTCTGAAATGTTGGGTTGGCTACAACTTTAAAGTTGTGTAACAAAGAGCTGGTAGTAATAATCCTAATAGTAGTAGTAGTAGTAGTAATAATCCTAATCAGTTTGTATGAATCACATCTAGACATGCCGGTATAGCACTGCAAGTCCAAATCATCCTTTCGGGAATCATCACGATTGTGTATTCCATTCCTGTGAGGCTATGACCCACAAAACGAAAAATCAGCTAGCTGCGAAATCTTCACGCCTTTCGCGGAGCTATGAGAGCTCCGCAATACGTTAGCTGCTGTACGTTTATTTTAATTGTTTTTGCCCTGCTGGTATACAAAGAGATACTCCATCCATCATTGTGTTCCGCTGCACATTGAAAAGTAACATCTAATTTCGTCTCCGCATATCTATTGTCCCTACAGGTATATTGCGTACAATATCATTCGGTTAAGATAATACTGGATTTAGCAATAATGGTGCAAAACCGCTCCTTGTTGCCAAATGCACTATCACATGGAATCATGAGTAACACAACGTGCCTAACTGAGGCAGTTTGGTTTCGATAGCCATTAGGTAGTTGCAGAGGAGAGAAACAGACTTGATTCTCCATAATTGGCAAAAGCCGAACATTGAAATTTTGGACTACAGTCGATCGTGTTAAAAGCAGTCGTCAGCGGAATTCTAGCTCGCGGCCGGATCCTTTTAAGGCTCTAACACTTTCCTCTGCCAGTATACCAAATTTTCTCACGTTTCGGTCAGTTTGAGCTCATTCGACCAGAATCGGCGAGCTCCTCCCATCGTCGCCGATATCTCGAATCTGCGCATTAGGGAATGACCTTTCTAATAAGTTTACAAATTTTTCGTTTCCGCAATCAAAATACTGTCCACAATTTCGTTGGGCATGCAATCTACATCTTGATATCTAAACTTCTATGAATGCCCAAAGTAAGTACTCTCTAACAACTGCGCAACTGCTCCATTCTCTAGTTATGTAAAGCAGACACAAGCGAATCCACCTCATCTAACATCGCAGCCATTCTCGGCCGAAGAGCAGTAAAACAGCGGTCCACCAGCATACCACCAGTGTCGTATTGCGTTCTACCCCTACCAGCACGTCATCTATAGCTTGCGCGCCTTTGCCTATTCGGCATCGTCGACCAGTGGCCTTGGCGTGCAACCACAGTGAAGTGATGCAGGGATCTTACCAATGAAACAAGAAACGACTGGGTCAACGCGAAATGACATTCGCCTGTTTATCAACCGAAGGTGTGATTGTCGTCCGGAGATCTGTCAATCAACAAGCAACAACCATTGCGACATATCAGTATGCACTACTGAACATGAAACGGTCAGCTTTTGTGCTATGTTGGTTTATGAAACGAAACTACACCCAATTTAGCAGTTATCTAACGTGAAACCTTCCGTATTCGTTATGGAAGCTTTAGATACAAACATCTGCAATTACACTACCCCCACCGATTATCTGCGCACTCACTGTAAATGACAGCTAGCTCAATACAAATGAATGCCACTTGGATAAGGGAAAAAATATGAAGCAGCAGCCAAACACACTGACAATGCTTCTAACATCCTACCTGATATGCAGTAAAGTATTATCATAATGGAGGAGGAAATCAGTTTAATAAGAATCAAACTCAATGATTTGAGCAAAAACAGCAGTCTAATTTTGTCATTCTGTGTGTTGATCAAAAGTAAAAAAACGTGAACTTGGATAGACTATGTAATACTGGTTCTTTCTTAGATCTTATCGACACTGAGACCCAGGAACGCGTATATACTTTGAAAAATGTGATCATATTCAATACACCCGATAGACTTTGGATCGAAAAGTTAAAATTCTCCTCTTCACAGCCCCAATGCATGGATCAAATTAAATGCACTTCTCTGAGACCTCGGAAGAAGGTAAACGTAAAATCGTGTCTGATTCTTCTGACTTTCCCAGAGGAAACATTTGCTACGATTTGTCTGAGATCCAACTAGCTCATTAATGCAAACAATGAAATCAAAACATTGCGGTTAGGCACAACTAAACACCGATAGAGAGACGCACTGCTGTTAAGGAAAGGCCACCAGCTGTTATAAATACTAACCGACAAAGTGGTCGATTGATAATGACGTAGACTTTGACAGAACAACACTGTCATTACCTAACAAGTCTCCTCGTATTAAAAATCATATCCCTGCAGCAGCAATGCAACTATTAAGCACCAAGCAACATTTGACAATCCCTTAACCTAATTCATACCGAGATAACAACAGAAACCAATCCAATCTCGTGTGCTCCAGCTACAAGCAACGTACACATAAAAGATGCTGCTCACGCCTTACTTGTTTCCCACCCTCTAGTACAGAATCGCAGAGCTATACACCCCATTAAACCCGTAGAAAGCTGCCAGAAAACACCGCTCAGCAAATCCCGTCATGAATTTATCCCACCACATCCGAGTTTGACCATAAGACAGAGCATCGCTACCCTACAACAAATGTGATAATGCACAACCTCCAAAGACACCACGACAACGTACATCAGAGGGTTTGTGTGAACCGTTAAATCAGTTTAGGAGACGTAGACAATTTCGTGCCTGTACCAGCGACACTGAACCTGGCTGTAGGATCAGTGTCATCATCATCATTATACACGTTATCTAGAGTTGGGGAACATCTCAGCTACTGTTCCGCAATACATAGAAGAAAAAATGAGAAAAATGCAACAGGTGCAAGCCAGCTGAGCTACCGTTAACGGATGGGTATCGCTCCGGTAGGCTACCAGCAGTCTACTACGCAGCAAAAAAATTAATATGCAAAATTGTATAAGGCTAGATAGTGAGATCGTGGTTGGAGAGAGAGGTTAAGAAGGAAAGGGCTGGACAAAGAAACTCACAGCAAGAACGCCAATGAGGTCGGCTCCTAGCCATATCAGCAAAGTGTATCCAGCCAAACGTGTTCATCGTCTTTCGGACCCCAACCAGGGAGCCGAGATGCTCCAACAAATGACATCTTCGAAGTGAGGGCCTTCTTTACTCTCGACCAAGTCATCGCTTTGCCACCCCTCGTCTTCTTCTATCCACACTACCGGCGCGCAAACAGCACACGTAGCGGAAGTCGGTGGGCTGACATGCGTAACACGGGGCCGAGCCATCGGAGCCTGGTGTTTGAAATAACGGTGCTGAGCGGTTCATTCCCTTTTCCTGTGCGGTAAACAAGGCGTCGAACACGCTAGTTGCTAACTCAGTGTTCCCACCAGAAGTGTGCTAAATTGCAAAGGCATTGTGTTCACAAGTAACCGGCCTCTTTAGGTCCGTTCATCTAAGGGACGAGGTTTCACAACCGTACAGTAGGGGCGAACGTACCGCTACATTTTACAATCTACCCTCCAGGAAGAGAGTAATGTCGCGCCGGTGCCATAAGTGACGACGGTTAGCAAAAGCGCCTCGAGCTTTTGCTCTACGTTTCGTGATCTCATCTTCAATCCTTCGGGCGCTGATACAGCTTCCCAAGTAGTTGAATTTTTGGATGACTTCTATTTGATCCCGAAAAAGAGTCAGCGTAGGAAGCGGTCCAGGCCAATCTTGGTGGAACGTTTTGCACTTCGTGGATGCGAAACAAAGCCAGAAGTGAGAGACAGCCAGTGCTAATCTGTCCAGTGTCGGTTGGCACGTTTGTGAGCTGTCACAGATTAGAGCAATATCATCAGCATACTCTAAGGCAAGAAGTCGTTCTCCTGGGAGCAGATCCACACCTTCTAAGTCGTGTCCTGTAAACGCGATTTCCATGAATTCATCAATATCGAAGTTGAAGTGGAAAGGTGATAGCGGGCATCCTTGTCTCACAGCGCTAGAGATAGTAAAGGGCGACGACAGCTTGCCGTAAGCTGTAAGATCAGAGTGAAAAAATCGAATGGTCACATTCCCATTCCACAGCTCTTCCCGAATCATATTTAACACCACACTTACATAAATGACATTGCAGCAAACAGGTGAAATATTTAAACTTCCATGACCTTGCCTGTTCAAAAAATAACATCTCTCTGCAACTCCTCAGCTACTAGCCTATGCCCCACTGCCATTCCCTCACATGGAACGGCCTCAAAATCCCTTTCCAGGACAACACATCCCCCAAGATTACCAACCAACGCTGAGAATTCCACAAATAAGCTTGAAGAATCAACCGATGATTTTTGTACTGGAACACCTACCTCGTTGGATAAATCGGAATAACGGTAGCTCGGGTTAATTTGTCTGATTTTCGTTTGTTCTACGAGCTGAGCAAATGTGCTGAAGATGTTTCGTCACCAGCCGAGGTGACATCGTCAGTCGCTCACTGCTTAGCGCACAAGCTCTTTGAGTGCATCGTCTGCTCTTGATCGATAGGCAAATGACGTTGTAACTTGGCCTCTTCGATTCATATTATGTGACAGGTGGTTCGTTGTTCGGCCGCCGCTGCTTCCTGCTATATGCTGTGATTTCTGATCCATCCAATTTTATGCTCAGTGATTGACCCCCCTAGTCTAGGTCTATGCCTAGGTTTATGGAGCGTTCTGTAGTAAAGCACGCTTCAAAGATTTCCTTGCTTTTTCTCGTTTCTCCCTGCGACAGAGTTTCCGGTTTGTCCCAATCGAACCTGTGCCCTTCCTCATCAATATGTGTCGAGATCAGTGAACATGCGTAATGGTTACGGCAAGCTCGTTGGAGTTAATACAAGCCACAGAGCTTCAAATCTCGAATACCTCATTGCGGCACGCCACCCGTAACAAGGCTGGCCAAAAGCTTCCCTTAATCCTCCCTGAATTCACTAATGCAATATATTCCCTTGATTCTGCTGTTATAAGCAATGGCACCCTGCTAACAAATTGCTTCTGCATACAACCTTCGTCTTTCCTAAAACTCCATATTTCGTTTTCATCACTGGAACTTGGTGCAACTCAGACATAAACGCCGATTATCTTAATCCTAGTGGCCATCATCTGTTTCCGAAAGATCTTCTGAGTAAACGTGGAAGCGGATCCACTGTGTAGGTTTGAAGAGATACGATAGTCATCCCCGTCCGACCAACAGGCTCTAGGTGACCTGGAATATTCGTTATAGTTGGTAATGTCCTACAGCGATCATCTACTGGGTAGTATTTATAGTTCCTTTAGAGTGAAAACCCACTAGACTGAACAGTTAGTAGAAGCTATTAAAGTTTCTTCCAATGCTTCCTACGAACACAACCTTATAGGTAGATTTTAAAACTTGCCACATATTGACTGGACGTACCCACCATCCACAATGTCCAGGAGCCTAGTAGGAATAATTCGTAGCATTCAAATTAATGGTTGAACCCAGCATATCTATGAACGCATAATAAGAGTCAACACATTAGATCTGTTATTCACCATGGGCATCCCATTAGTTGTGGAAACCACTGACAACCTACTTTTGAGCTCTGATCACAATACTGTATTCTGCAGTTACAGTTTCAAGATAGGCAACAAGACGAGAGTGACTGTAAGCCTGTCCGTAGCATCCACTTAATAGACTAGGCTACATTCGACAACCTGATCAGTAATCTGAATGTGGATACATCGTTCTTAACCCATGATCTAACCCTAGGCACAAATGAATTTATCAACACTGTTACTACTTGTACTGACCTGTTAGCAGACACGCTGGGGAAAAGCGCCCAGACTAATGGTAGTCACTACAAGTCTTGCATGAAAACTACTACTAAACTGAATAAACTTTGGTCACATTATCGTAAAAATAGTAATCGTACGATATTAATGCAAAGTATGTGGTCTTACAGAAGCTAGAAAAGCAAACACAAGAAGCCAAAGAGTCGCCGAGGAATACAAAAACCACAAACATCCAAAAGGCTAAAATATTGGTATGGCTTCTTAAAAAAGGAAACCAAAACATTACCATGAACTTCACAGTCTGACTATAGAAGACGGCTCAACAAAGGAAGTGGTTGCCCTAATATGTGAAGCACTGAACTCATATTATGCAAACACCTTCCATATTAATACCAACATCTCTCCTGGACTATTAAAAGATGCGAGAACTGAAACCCTTTCGAACAATCCCGTAATATTGAGTAAGATATACTCTCTATTATATCATCATTTCAGCCTGGATTGGACGGTACCCCCAACTCTTATCAAATTTGTAGATAATGACATGTCCTTACTGATGCCAAGGGTTTCTATACTATCTGTAAAGAGTGGATGCTTTTCTCAACGTTAGAAAAACGCGATAATAGCCGCAAAGCCACAAGGTGGCCCAGGAAGAGCAATGCCAAATTACCACCCTACTGTTCATACTACGACCGCTTCTAAGTCTCTGAAGGGAATAGTTGAAAATGGCCTTGTTCCATTTCTTATACGACTAGACTTGATAAGCCGCACGCAACACGGCTTTCTTACGAAGCGACCAGGGGTAATTTATGAACTGCAATACTTTGACCATCTAAAATCATTCGCCATCGGTGAATTAACGGCTATCCTTATGCTACTTGACATGCAAAGGGCCTACAATCGTGTGCCAAACAAGTCGTTGCTGTCCGTCCTGCACTCTTACGCAATCATCAGCCCATTGCTAACCTGGTTCAAACCCTACTTAATAGATCGGATGCAAAAAGTTATAATCGATCATTCAACTCTCCTTGTCAAGTATTCACAAATAATTTCTTCCAAGAAAAGTTCATCGCACCGCTTCTCTTCCTACCTTTTACAACGGAAAAGTATATCTGTTTGCGGATAATATTTAGCTCGTTTACTCATTCCTACCAGATTGTCCCGAATTCGGCCTTAGGGTTACACATGAAGATTTAGCTGCACTGAATTCGTGGGTCATGAATTGTTTTGCTACAAATTCGCAAGTACGTGGGTATGGATGCTTATATCTAATGGATCCATTACCCTTACTGGTATAAAGATTCCAAGCTCCTGTTCAGTAAGAGACCTTAGGATATTATACTTTATCTCCCTCAACTGTTCCGACCACTTCTAGTACCAGATAGCAAAGACAAGGCGACTAATAACACATATCACTAAGTCTTTGTTCTACTCTGACCAAGGCTAGAAAAGCATAAGATTATTGTAAGACTTGTACTAGATTACTGGACAATCATACACAATCACCTGCATAGGACTGATTAAAGAGCTTTAGAAAATACTCAGCGCTCCTTCAAGAAATTGTTCATTGGACGATCTACCGCTGTCAGCCATAAAGATCTATGCCTCCGCCTTCAATTAACCCCTGTGTGGATATGCTGACTGAGAAACAAACACGCATTTTTGATTATAAAACACATTACCGGGTATAAACTATAGGAATAACCTACAATTTCCAAAATCTTCTGCATAATGTATAAGAAACGGGGTTAAAAACTACCCACACAAAACTAAAACTAAAAATTAAAACTAACAAATTTAGTTTTTCTTGGTAGCATAGGCTCAATTATGAAAGAAGCTTCCATTGAAAGTACGGGCAAGTTCGAACCTAGCGAAATATAAAGTAGTTTAACAGCCTTTTCTCAATATGCCGAATATAATGAAAACATTCCGTTTTCCCTTGCCTACAGACGTATTAATCACACCTGGCCCTAACCATATATGATAGATAAGGCAAGTTCATACATCCTAGCATGCTTTCTGTTCTACTCGAAAATGCCAAACTTGAAGCTTCACTTAAGTTGAAGTAAACATACACGTGTGTTGTTTAACAAACATTTTTCGTAAGACTTCTCCATTCTGATTGGCTACGCAAACCTAACAATTCGCATTTCTTATTAGTTTTGAAAAAGAAAATAACCCATTAATAACTCTCAACCGGATATTAATATTGTGGTACACTGCAAATGAGTAGCATGGTGGAACGAGCAGGCGCGATGAGTTCAGCGAATAATGGGTCAACAGTGACGACGGCCGCGTAATACACGCCTTAACTAGTTTTGAGAATGGATCACGCTGCAGCCTTGAAAGTATACCTTACAGTCACGGCAAGGCTTAGCGTGGTGTCAGATGGCACCACGAATGATATACGCAAATGAGTCTGACTATTCTATATTAAATATTATTTCATGTATACGTTTGTTCATCAATACCCAACATGTTCGCACCACTTCGCCTTCTCCACATTTGGTGCCATGACCAGCTGGACGTTGAAGATTAAGATCCCGTGGTCGGAGCAATTTTAGGGTGGGGATGTTGGAAGATTGCTGAAAGAATTCGAAGATGTCGCGGAAACAGTTGAGATGAGTTAGGAGCTGGCGAAGTTGATTGCGCTACTGAGTCTACTCCAGGGACGGGCGCAGAGGATCCTGGAGGATCGCCCTCTAGGCCCAGTCAAGTTGTAATTGGCCGCCGCGAAAGAGGCGCTGCTTTGCAGGGCTTGACAATTCGGCCCACAGCCAGGATGCAATGCGACGATTCAAGGCGGCCCGGCTTGGCCTAAGAGTGTATCCGGTCGTGTTTTGCGGTCTATTTCGGCTGCTTGTTGGTTAGCTGGCTGCCAGACTTGGACGACCCGTCAAGGAAGTAACTGTCAGTGGAACATTTTCTGGATGGTCTACTTCCAAGGATGGCGGATTCTGAATGCCACTCAGAGAACGGACCTGGTGAACTTGCTTGCTTGGTAAGTGTGTAGGTAAAGGATCCGGCGACAGCATTGAGAAGCGAAGACCTTACAGATATAGAGTGATGGGACAGTTTAGAATGAAAGGAAGAGATTACGTAAGGTATCGGAGCACTGCGAAGTACCCGTCAGAGGAAGCATTAATGTGGGCGATGCTTCTTTTGCGGGAAGCTGGGACATTGGAAGCGGCAATGCCCATCAAGACACAGTACACTCTTTGTACCAAATAAAAGTCACAAACTCTATTGCTATCGCTTTGGAGAGTGCATACTTGGGACCCTGAACAAAGGCGCAATTGAAGCGATGATAGTGACTGGTGTAACAGAGAGGTGTTTATTCGATACAGGATTAGCAATCTCTCTGATTAACCATCTAGATGGAGTTAAAACCCAATCGTGTTCCATGGTGGTGAAGGCGGTCGGTAGTTAAAATAAACGTATAAATGGTATGGTGGAGCACGTGGTTGATATCAGGAGTCATAAATCCTACCATATCTGAGTCGTGTCGAAACAGACAATTCTGGGGACAGACTTTCACCAAGCTAATGAGGCCATTCTCGACTTGAAATGAGGAAAGGTGATGACAAACTACGGGTATATACCCCTCGTTGGTAGAGAAGGAGCCACACGTTCGTGACCAGTCGTCGCCGTTTACCAGCTAGTATGGCCCTGCAATCGCTTGTCAGCAAATACCAACTTCTCTTCACAGACGTTAATAGAACCTAATGGTTTTATGATTGGCTCGAAAACACAATTCCGTTTTCGCAGCAGCCGTATCGGCCGCATGTACCCGGAAGAATACCAATCTACCTGGAGGCCGAGATCAAATGGCAAGGTCAGGAGATGTAGCAGGGTGTATAATCCCGAAGGCTCACATCCCGCATAACTCTTTTGTCGTTTAGTGAAGAACGCGAACGGAAAATACCGCTTGCGTGGACTTCAGAAGGCTGAACGGAATCACGCTGAGTCGTTTTGTATCGGTGTCATTGGTGGCAGACATCTTCAACAAATTGCAGAATTCAAACATATTCAAAATACTGGATTTAATATCTGGCTACTGGCAGCTGGCGATTATACATGTGGAGCGCGAGAAGACCTCTTTTACTGATGGCGGGAAGTAGAACCAATTTAATTGGAAGCCGTTTGGATTATTTGGTGCCCCGTTCACTTTCCGGTTTTTGAAGCTCCGCCTGCTGGATGGTTTAGCATATGCGCCTGTGTATGGAGTTGACCTCGTGATATAGAATAAATCGGAAAAGGAAAACTGCCGTCATTTAGAAGCAGTGTTTCAAAGGATCCAACAGTCTGTATTACGGATAAATGGTCCCAAAGCTCAAGTCCGAAAAACCTCCATGACACTGCTTGGTCACAATGTGGGTCAGGGTGAGATGAAATCGCTGTCGGAAAAATATTGACAATTCGAGACAACCCAGTTTTGACCTAAATTGAAGGCTGAGGGCATTTTTGGGCCGTGCCGGATACTACAGTAAATTCGTCAGAAATTTTAACAGTTTGTCGTCACCGTTTCACGATCTGTTAGGAGAAAGGGAGGAATTCACCTGGACGCCACAAGCTCAGCGATCGTTTGGTGACATTCAGAAAGAAATGAGAAGGCACGATCATACGATGCAATTGCCGATCGCCGGAGAAACGTTCACCATGTTCACAGACGCGAGTGACGTCGGAATCGGTGCGGCACTGAAGCAAAAGCACGGGACGATTAAATACGCTAGCAGAATTTTAAAGCCATCGGAGCGCAAGCATTCAACAGTAAAGAAGGAGTGTCTGGTGATTGTTTGGGCGCTGGACAGGTGGCGGGCCTACTTACTTGTTCAATGCTTTTGTCTCGAAGCGGATTACAAACCTTGGAATGGATTAGATAAGCCAATGACTCAAGAAGCAAGTTGACCAGGTGGGTGCTGCGCTTACAAGAATACGACTTTACGATCAGCCAAAAATCTGGGAGGGACAACGGAATAGCATAATTTGTTATCGCGCTTGACTAGTGAAGACGATTTGTCAAACCATGGCTTCGGTGTCAGTGGTTTGGTGCTGGAACAGGATCCGGAGATTTTGGCAGCTGAGCAACGAAAGGATAGGCTCCTGAACAGTCTGATAACAGGACGAATAATCAATCAAATTGTGATAACCAAAAGCCAAGGCAAACAATTCGGGTCCTTCTAGCGGAACCTGGAAAAGCCGAAATCAACGAAGCCTGAATTCTGTTGTGGAAATAAGTGCGGGGCGCTAACCCGTTGCCGTTGATGCCACCGAAGTTGCGGCAAAGTTGTTGGTTTCTTGTCACGAGAAGGCCTGTTACGGATGCACCAGAAAGTACGATTTGCTTAGACAGCGAGTTTACTGACCCGTTATGAATAAAAACTTCGATACATACGTGCTGTCGTGTCAGCAGTCCCAGCTCTTGTAGGGAGGCAATCGAGGATTACCACAACCACTGCTCGCGATTCCAGTGTCAAAATTTGGGAAGTTGTGGTAAATCGACATGATGCGGCCGTTCCAGCTAACGAAATGAGGCAATCAACACATAAGCGTGATGACCGAGCGCTTCACCTGCTGCATTGAAGCCGAGGCAATTCATGAACAGTGGACTAGCACTATAACACATGCGTTGATGAGGCGCGTGATAGCTGACCATTGAATTCCAAAGACTACACTGACGGACCATTGTCTATGATTTGAAAGTGACGCATTCTGGACATGTCTGGAGAAACTGCGCATCAAGAAGTAATGAACCAATCCTTACCAACCGCAGATAAATGGATTGACGGTGAGGGATAATAGGACAAATAAAAAGTGGCTCGCAGCCATCGGGGGAGATTGGGGAAGCTCTACTACTACTCTTGCTAGCTCACCAAAAGCGCAAACAAGCTAGCATGAGGCATTCCCCGTTTCAGTTATTGTACGGCCGCGCGCTCCCTAATTTTTGTGGATCTAGTGGTGGGAATGTGGCCGACCTGCCGGTTATCGCCGAGGGAAGCAGGGAACAACAGGAAGATGGCGAACCGAAACCTGCAAATAGCTCAAGCGCGGATGATGGAAACATCTCGGGTCAACATTAGAAAACTCTCCGGAGAGTTTTCAATCGGTTCAAAGGTAAAGTACAGAGGTCACCAATGCGCAGCCGCACGTAGCCCATGCGAGAGGAAACTCCTTCCTAAGTGGAAGGGACCATATAACGTAATCGATGAACCAAACCATATATACACCATCGCTCGACATGGAGATAGGCGGCGAGTTCAAGCTAGTGAATTGAGGAAGTGGTACGAGCGAGGAAAGGAAAGTAGGGCATACATGGGTAGCCCCGATGGTCGGAGAGAGTATGGGTGAGCTCGACGGCCGCGGAGAATTTAGGGAAGGGAAAGAGTGTGGTGCTCTATTAATGAATAATATGGTGAAACGAGCAGGCGCGATGAACGCAGCATATAATGGATCATCTCTGACGACAGGTGCATAGTGTACAATACATCTAGCCCTGAAAATAGATGGCGCTGGAATGTTGGACCTATACCGTACAGTCACGGCAAGCTGAGTTGATATCACAAGGCGTAGCGTGGTATCAAATTGCACCATGAATGATGTACGCAAATGAGTCCGACACTTCTATATTAAATGTAGTACCACGTATACTTTCGTCCTTCCAAACCCAACTCGTTCGCACCGCCCTGTCTTCTCCACACTATTAGCTGCAAAACATTATCATACCAACCGGTATGATGGCATCCTGTTATATCATGAGCTAGGCTATTTTTTAATTCCTACTTTACTATTTTTATTTTATTAGTTTTAACTTATGACAATCTTCTGTGTATTTTCATCTATTTTGGTCACGACTGAACGTTTTCTGCTAAAATGATGGAATGAAGTTTCAAGGCATAATATTTAACCACACAAGGCGCATAGCCAATGACCCAACTGGCGAATATGAAATTGATGCTGAAGTAAACAGTACACTCCGGACGGTTGAATTAACTTCTAGTGGCACATGCTGCCAATTTCGATGAATTCGGTCCTCGTTTTTACACACAAAACAATAGATTTGGACATTTATCATGTGAACTTTTCAGCCTTTCTGCACAAGTCCATGGTGAGTTCACCCAAACGAAATTTTCTTTATAAAGAATTTTTATTTTTTATGATTTGCATTCCAATGGACTAATTAAGCATTTATTTGACACGTGATACACAGCTGTTCCATTGTTCTATTGAATGACGAACAGGCTGACTCTTTGAGTGGCCAGCTTACGAAGAAAGCCGAATTGTTAACTTAAATATTAAAGACCAGATGGGGGATGATGTGTGGGTGAACCCACTCCATGCACGACCCCACATGGAAGCAGGGTCCAAGAATACAGTCCCACAGATGCTTGTATTACTTCGCCTGAGCTAACAATACACACCTCGTTGCCTTGAATCTGTTGTGGCTCTTGTTTCTGATTACTTAATCATACCTTCCTATTGAGTTACCAACATCACCCATTAATTTATTCCTTAGACTACCTTATTGACCAAAGTTCAGTGCGTTGCCCATAAGTCCCATTTGCATGCCAAATATCGATTAACTTTCTGTATGCGTTCCTAATCATCCTGTGTTTGTTGCTTCGTGCATGACCGTAATTTGCTGACCATGTCTGGATGAGCGTATCTAGCATTGTGCATAACCAACTTTCATTAATTTGTTTCTTTAATTATCTGCACCTCCAACCTCAACTTCAACCCTTCGGTTGAATGGCTACGCAAGCCATAAGTCTTCACCTACAAGTGGAGGCTGGAAGGAAAGCAATTGGACCCTTTTACCCTCAAAAATGCAACGCACAACATGTCTTGTTACATCAGGTCAATCCAACATCTGGATCTAAGAGTGTCCAGACCTTAACTCACCTTTATGTGCTTCGTACCGTTCTCGATCGACAAACACAGAAGAAGAATATAAGATGCACGTTCAACTACAGTGACATATAAATCCTAGCTTTTTCTTTATCCTTCGAATATGGGCAAAAGTTCACAACTGCAGCTAACTTTACCTATATTATCATGGACTGTTTTGCACGAGTTTGTACTAGTCGTATGAATTTTTGTTTGATGCCTCCAATCGCTACATCTCCTTTCAAGTTTTGCCTCTTCCATGAATCCACCGCCTCCATAGCATCATCGATCTACACCGAAACCAAAATACTGAAAACACTCGTGTTCTGATAAAGAACGACATTGTAAACCCCAAATGATCTTCCCAAACATATTATTGCATCCCTGTAGACCGCAAACATTGACCATCCTGCATGTGTGAGCCTATTGCGCATATAATTGCAATCCGTTTCTTGTGTGCACGGTATTTCTGTTGCACTCGAAATACACAATATTATTATTAGCATGTGTATCGTTAACCCCAGTAAAATAAATGGATGGTATCGAAATGAATGATAAGTAACAAAATAATGTGAAGATGTCTCATCGAGGTGAAAAGTTTGACCGAACTCAAGTTGGACTGGTTACCGTAGAGTCGAAGTTGATATGTGAAATGTCTCAGTTGGTGACTGTCATCTGCTGCCCAGCTTTGATCAGTTGTTGACAGCATAAATACTAACATTTTTAAATTGAGTACATGTATCTACAAAAGTGCAATATAACTAGCGTCAAAGCTAAGATCGAAAATAACACGTAAAAGAACGGTTAAACTACAAATTCTAGCATAAATAGATTAAAAAGTGTATTGCGAATAAAATGTCAAAGCAACTTAGTATGACGCCATTTATGCAACAGTCACAAAATTTAATAGAAGAACTAACGAGTTGGGGGTCAAAAGAAGTTGTAGCATACTAAATACCTAACACTCGTATTTATCTGAAGGGATGTAGTTTGTAATTAATAGCAAAAACTTTTCTATTTTAAATTTTTATCTATCTGCTGATACATATAACTTCGAGTGAACTAAGCTTTCGCAAAAATGCAATCAGTTAAATATTGTCCTACAAAGCATGTTCTATATATGAGGATCTACTTCACGTCGTCCATATCCATTTTTGTGTGCAAGGGGATAAAATCTATGATATATTACATTATTCATCTCGTACTGCCATGCGAGTTGTGGAGGGCGGTTTTAGTCGCTTGAAACTTTACTTCCATTGCTAAGTCGCCATCGTCCAATGGGATTATAAGCCTGCTATGATAACTACTTAGTTTTAGAGAATAGTAAAAGGAGGGCATTGAATCAAATTTCCAAAGGTTATTTTTCACAACCACACACAGTCATAGAACGAATGCACATTCGTAAAACCATTATAGGGTAGTTTTGAAGAACGTCGTATCCACTGAAGGAAGTCAGCAGTTGCGATTCCGAGCTGGCGTATTGCATGAGTGTTAATGTAGGTACGAAAGAGAAGCTCGTTACGCAGACCTGCATTCCATATCTAGTGCACTACTGCTGCGTGCAACACGATGTTGACAACACGCTTATATCTGGTTCGCCCAAATTTTCAGTGCATCTTGCGCTTAGAACCTTGTCGCACTTATTCAACGCGAACATTTGTTATGCAGCGTAACTGGCTGAGTCCAAAATGGCTGGTGTAGAATGTCAGAAAGAATGTAATTAATCCAAACTTTACTGAAGTAGTTGCGAGTTGGTGCGAATTTCAAGCTCATGGGAAATTAAAAGGAATATTATATCACCAACCTGGTCCTTGACTTGGTCCCATCACAAATGCACAGCAGTGCAATTGTTGCTGTATTGTTACCGATCCAAAATTCTCCTTACCATCTAATCATTTGGTCCACACTCGAATAGGTCGCACACTGGTACATTTAATTTGGCATGAATCCAGTCACTAGGTGCAATTGGAGTACAGGGTATTAAGAGCCGAATATCTTGTGTTTTTCACAGAAGAATTCCTTGAAAATCCGCGTTGATTACAGTGCATTAATGGGTATATGCTTATTGTCCACTCTGAGATTTGTTAATTCACCTATGAGGATTCCGGTTAAAGTTCTATTGTTTTGGACTCCACTGCACTCCCGCCGTTACAAAGTGAAACTGTTAGCTTGAAGCTCCAAAGTTTAACTTGCCATAACCCTGGGTGCGTTAATAATATCCCTTAGTTTTGTGACATAATGACCTACATGTATTTCAGATCACTGAAGTTACATTCCGCTAGGCTTAAGTTGATTTTATGCAACCACAGCTACGTTGAATCTAAAACATGAATTCAGCTGACAGACGTTACAATTTTCAAAGTATTAATTGGCCCTTGCCGCTTTACATAAAAGTTGCGGCGTTCCCTAGATATTGGTATCAATATCGTGCTCAATCTGCCACACGCTATCAGAAACGTGTTATAGTTAGCTACAAAGTGGGGTGGTTTGCATGGGAAATGTGGTTATCTTAGCAGGTAGGTGGATAATCTCCCTGGTTTTCTTCTTTTTAGCATATATCTGTAATCGTATTGTTGTACTGACGCAAACGCGTGCTCAGGTACTGATATCTAATTGCATTAACTCTTCCCTTTTCCAAGTGAGCTCCGTCACGCAGTTAGAATGTTCCGTTGTGTATCTGGTCGGGCTAAATATATTGGAATAAGCTAAACTAGCATTCTGAGTATGAAACAAACAGTTTCGTGTCCCCTACTTGTCATGGAGTCACAGCGGATAATTCCCTTTTGTCAACCACTGGTAGCTTCCGAGATGCAGAATTGTCATCATTCAATTTGCATGCTGAATTACATAGGCTCTCACAAGATACTTAAACATACTATCATCAAACTGGCACGCAGCAGTCCGGAGGTGAACGAACTGTAGCGCTGAGTAGATATGAAAAGAAGTGTGGCAAGTGAGCTGACAAAGATCAGTGCTGAGATTAATGAAAGTTTCGCACAACGTACTCTGCTGTTGAGGCTTCGATTCTGACATCTGCCTAGTGGATCCAGATAAGGATGTGGATGATCACCAGCCAAACTTTCTAAATAGACATTCAGTGATCCAGTTGATTTTCTATATTGACACAAGAAATTGTTCATAATCCGGACACAATAAACTGAATCATTCAGCAGTGTGCAAAACTGACTTAAACACAGGCAGCTGTAACGAATGTTATAGGAGACTGTGTTATGTTGATAGTGAGGGATCATTTTACCTTGTGTGCTAGCCATCTCTGCGTAAAGACTAGTTGCTAAACTCGTCTTAATCACAAGTATACACATGTTAGTTGGAATGCAACCATAGTCATTCAACTGTAAACTGAAGTAGTCATTCTAAAAGTAAATGGCTGAACTTACGAGAAGCTGCTTCATCGGTAAAACTGACTTGATATTGCTAAAATAGGGTCTTACCTTCGGATTTCTTTCGTTAAGCACGCGCGCTTTACATTGGGATGTGGTGCATAGAATAGTGATTGGCTTTTCATACATTAATTTTATGCATTTTATCCGGGTTGAATTACAACGTGACGCAAGCTTGACAGGGACAGTTTATCTTTGTACCGGCTAATAGGCCGCAAGTGTTCTTATACTCCTACCTTATGCGGGTTCCTAATAAAATGAATAGTGATATGCATACTTGAGTGAAATGGCAACTTTAATACCGGGAGTATTTGCCTCACCCTAGTGAGCTGCAACAGAATAGTTTGAAATTGCAGATCAGATCTAGACAGTAGTTTTTGATGTGCGCGATGATGGCGACTACCTCAGTGGACTAACGCGGCAGGATTTTGATTGCAAATCCAGATTTCTGAAGGTTTTTGTGCAATTCCAAAGGGCAACGCTAAGTTCAGTGCGATGGTCTATGTTCGCACTGCGCCCTGATAAAGAATGGCTACCTTCAATGAGCTGAACGCGTAATGCGTGAAAGCTAACAAATTTACGCTACTTATCTGCTTGCAAGTGCGTGTATTATGTAGTAAAGCTGTTTTATCGATTGGTATAAGAAGAAAACATGCATTCTTTACTCTCCCATATCATAATATTTCGCTAAATTTTGGTGCTGATATCGGGAGCTCTGCAGTTTGTAAAACCCCATTTGTATTGAACAGGGAAATAACCACATGCTGTAAATTGAATATTGTCATTTTGTTCATTGTTCCTCATTAGTGGTATTTAGTCAAGCTGCTGAACTTTATATTCCCCATCTAGAAGTTAAACTCTTTTTTCTATACTTTCGAGGCTTATTGAGTTTTGCTTGCTAAATGCGACATTTATTTCGCCTGACCATAAATTCAGTCATTTGTGCGTATTCTGGAATATTCTGGCGTTCCTGCATTCTAACTAGTGATATGACAATGTATCGATTACAGTAGTAACACTAAATACTTATCATGGCGATCACTACATCAAAGAAATTCAAGTACGTACGTCAATTTCAGTTGGTATCTTTTATTGCTCCAATTTTTCCTCCCGCAACTCTACGAAAAATGAAAGATTTCTATTGCAACATGAGAATAAGTTTCAGTTCTCCATAGTCACAGAGTGACACCATAGAACATCACTTTTCGTCGCAATTGCATTAATTTTCTGAGGTTAAGCTGAAGCAAACACAAAAATTAAGAAATTCTGTAAGTTTTAGCGTTAGATTGTAAGCACTTGATAGTTCCAAAGGAATTTCGCTCCAGGTATTCGTCGTCATCTTACCCGAATCTCCTACTGAGGTAAACATGGCATGGCATTCAATAAAACGTGGTTGCATGATTGGTGAACTATATTCTACACACACAACAATATCTGAAAACTCCTTTGTCTCTATTATTTCATTCTTCAGGCCACGAATCTGTGAGATATTAGGTACGGCTTTTGATCTTAATTTGCTACACTGAACTTGTCACTGATGAACAAGAGCTTTTATGCTCATACTTAACATTAAATACTGGAGCTATATGATTGCGAAATTTTATAACCTGCATGCGTTTATGATTTTGGGGATGCGGAAGAAAGGTCGAATTGAACTTAATTCCTGTACTCAGTAGCGCTGTCGTACGGATCGTAATTCCTGCTACAAATCTAATTTAGCCACCTTAGTGCTAACACTCATGCATCCAAATATGTTGTATTTTAAAATACGTTGTATCTGGGTAAAGAATATTTGGCGCTATCTGACAACAATAGAATTATTCCTACAGGTATCTTCCTAAGGAAGTTAGTGCTCACTTTTATTTTTCAATTATATTCACCCATCCTTGATACTTCGTCCTTGACATCCATCCATTAGGAGACAAGTTAAAGAGCCAAAACACAACGTGGACCACTGTCGATTGATCGAGAGCCAAAAAAGGTGTGCGTATCATTCCTGTAACACAGTCGCCTAGGATGACCGAGGACAAGCGCACAAGTATAACAAGATCTTGAGGATCACTCAGTCTCGACCTCACGATAGTTGCTACAATAACCATCATCGATTATGTTTCCAAGCGGTGGTAGAACTACCAATAAAAAATGCGCTAGAGCGGTCAGGACAATGATGGTCTACCTTGAACGTGCCGTTGCTTCCTGGATCAAAGGGGCTCAACATTTTGACTGATGCGCTCTGGTGTTTCCTGGTATTCATAGCAATACCAGTTGTCAATAGTGCATACGTGCTCATGAAAAGTGTGTGTTTGGAACAATTGATACGATTGCGAGTATCTGGACCTCGGCAATTGAATCGATTAAAACCGATCCTTTCACTACCAATCCCACTTGAGCTCCAACCCTTGGTAATAGAGTAAAATCAGTCTTTCTAACCGCCAAACCGTATTTTCGAACCGTTGACACATGCTAACCCATAGGCGGAAAAGTCACATTCGAGATGGCCGCATTTACCCCCTCTAATGAAAGCATACTCTGACGGTGGGATTATCACATCGCAGCTCAATTCTGAGGCAGTCCATTATGAAGGAAAACAGGGTAACGTAATATTCGGTCGCCGAATTACTCACATCGGCAAGCACACACTTCCTTCTGTCTTCCGCATGAAGCGCATGCCATGCGATGCAGCGGTCAAGGTTGTTTTCAGGGTAGTCTTCTAAACAATTCATGTTGCCTTCGAAAACGCCCAAACTGAGAATCACCAGATAGAAGTGCAGTGCTTTAATTTTGTGTACACTAAGGCTCCCATGTCTAAACCTGGTACAGTAAAGGAGAAATTATTAAATGATCTAACCTGTGGAATTTCATCTGCTATATGATTGGTGTTCTGGTTGAGCCCACAATATTGGGACGTTTAAAGTGACACGCAAATTCAATGCACTAAGGTGAGCCTCCAATATTTCGAGTAACGCTGAACTATGTAGGTTAGAAAGAGGCAGCCTTACTCTCAGTACTTAGTCTTCGCAGCTCATCGAACGGGTTGAGCATACTGCTCAATCTACCTTGGAAATGCAGCTCACAATTAGCAAATAATCAAGGCAGCTTTCCTAACAGCGATAGCAAGAAAACCATATTTGTTCATGGTGTACCCGAGCTTCCGATTTCTCCTGATCACCAAGCGCAAATACATGATCGATAGCAGTGATGCTACATCCGTGAAACTCTCTAGTTGATGTTACCTCCGAAGCGTTGATGCATATTTTCTCCTAATATAAATAGAAGAGATGCGGTCCTATATTAAAGAAAGTGGTGCTAAACTGCGAAGGAATGGAAAAGTCCTTTCGCTGAGCTGATTGCAATTTCGCTCTAAATTTCCAAACTAAATTCGGCTTAATACCGACCATGCATACCCACGAGGCGTCAGTAATTTTCTGGAGCATGCAACCTCAGTAAACCATTTGTCTCCATACTCCAATACAGAGAGAGACGCAACCGCTTTCGCGACATCCGACACGGCGGAGCGAAGCAAGAAGGAACATTTTGATCTGGAACATTCTATAGAGACATGCAGACAGAATGAGTTTAAAAGTCTGCGACTAGAAAAACCCAGAAAATGCTGACCAACAAGCCGTTGACTTTACAAACGGCGAAATTGACATCAAGCACATAGCCCTGACATTCAAATCACTACTTTGTTTTAGTATAAAGCCTAAGGACTTATTCGTAAGTCGCTCAGATTTAGAGAGCACGACATGTCACGTCCGTGGGACTGCATAAAGTAAACAAGGAAGTGGTTAAAACTGGAAATAACTGACTCCGAGATCAAAGTACTAGATGGATCACTGCCACGGAATGATAGAACTGACACCGTTTCTGTAAAATTATTTATCATACAGCTAACTTTCGATGCAACTTAAATGATTACCTAAAAATCCAAGCATTTGCTTAGCTTTGGTATCGGCTAGGTCATGTAACAAGCGCAGAAATCTTGTAGCTATAATGCACGGTCCATCAAACAATTTATGGGAACTGAAACTCAAAATAAACCATCTTTTGTACTTGCTAGGAAAAGCCATCCAGCCACATTACCATCACGAGAGAAATTAATAGGCGCAAATTGAAAATGCTCCTAAAAGATGGTGTACATCTTAAGACGTGTTTGCAGGGAATTACTTCCAGCTGCCTTCTGTGCAACCACGTCACCTTTCTCACCAGCTTACGAACTGTTAACAGGCCGTCAACACTTGATTTGTTTGCTCTAAAACAGAGAACATTCGGTTGACGGAAGGGTCACAAACACACAACTGGGTCACTGTAACCATGTTATGCTACTGTTTCAATATGTATGCTGTATAGAATAGCCCGTAAAATGGTTGATAAATATCCTGTCAAGATTGTCAAAGTGTTATCCAGACTTGTAAAGGAGACAATAGGGGCTCTGAACTGAAAACTGTGTACTGAAGTTACCAAGGAAAATTCATATAGGTCTTTTACACACTAGCAGGGCATTAGAGCTGCTGCTCTCGTGAACAGCTACAATCTTCCTAGGCTAGGCACTGATATAACTAATAATATTGTACACGCAGTAATACTGTCTAAGAGAGTGGGTGTAACTTATCTCATAATAATTAATGGCTGTGAGTCCTATTAAATTCAGTGCGTTGCGACTGAATTCCTCGACTTGAGCAAGTGGAAGTGTACACTTCTGTTGTCCGCTCGTTCCAATGAAGGTTATGTTTGGGGTTTTGATGCCACAGGTTACTCAGAGTGAATGCGGGCTAGTGCACACTCAATTGTCACGTTCTTCGACGCCGACAGACTAGCATACAGAGATCAAAATGCTGTTATGACGTAGCGTTTATATCACTTGCTGTATATCACGTGGCTGTGGTTAAGCTTCGCCATGCAGGTTAGGTGAAAATTGCGGTTCTACAAACGTGAGTATTTTGAAAGTGGCAAATGGACCTAACAACAGCTTCCTCCTAAAGAAAGTACGCGTTTATGTTGGAAAGAGCAAAATAATATTTACGCTGTGTGGCGGTTTTCAGTGGGCTACACATCGGTCAGGCCAATGCACAAGCTTTCCGGATGCGGCGACACGTGTGTTTTCTTGGTGGAAGCGTCGATTACTGTCGGAGACCTCGGTGGGCTTCTGTTCTGGTAGGTTTAGCTGTTAGCTGCTGGTGTAGATTCAAAAGATTCGGTATAAGCATGCTTCAAGGATCTTCACAAATATCTGCATGTTCCGCACTCGTTGGAGGATTGTGAATCGCAAGTATTTACCGGTCAACATGATTTTCGGCTAATAGACCTCTTATTCATCCAGCACTGCAACTGATGTAAATGTCTAGATGTGTCAGGCAATTCTTCCGCTTTATTTTGCAAGTAAATTGATTTGACTAAATACTGGCCTTCCTGGCCACATTTAAAGCGAACTAGGTTTTGTCTACACAACTCATGCCGGGCTGCTTCCCGAACAAAAATATGCCCTCATAGATAACGCAGCTTATTGTATCACAAAAGTGTGACTCGTCGTTTATGGTAAAACTTACCCCAATTCGTTGTCTAATATGCACTTCAAAACTTTGAGACGACGAGATTGTTCAGCATCCAATATTGTAAGCCTCTAGAAAATGCTGATTTTACTGACTTTACGGTTTTCATTAACGAATATCTGTCTATTTCGTGTGATCCTTTTGCTGATTATGTTAACTTTTTCCTCAATCATTGCTGCCCTGTCGAAAGCATCTATTTTTTACATTCGCCTCACCATAACTTAAGTAACTTAAAAGAAAAAATGAACAAGCCTATAAATACTAAATGACTGCCCGTGTCAAACTACGCTCTTTAGAAATAAATACTGAGCTTTTAAGACTGAATATTTTATACCTCGATGGAGACTTATGCAACCACAACTGCCGAGCCCTATGGAGAATTTTGATACAGCTATGCAGTAAAAGCTCTATGAACATACTCGATCAGTGGATGTAGAGAAACTCAATCTGAATCCTAATCTTCCTCACATGATGTATCATCCACCCCTTCATTCTCTGCATATGTTCTCTGACTTTGGTCAACAAATTACATTCCAACGCGTTGAAGTCAACCATGAACTCAAAAATCTGAATTTATTAAGTCTCGTGGACCCGATGCTGTTTCACAAGCTGACTTGAAAGTGGGTGCCAATACCCTCGACATGCCCTTGACGGATCTTTTTAATCGATGCCTACAAGGTGGAGTTATTCCAGATAGTTGGATGCCTGTAAAGGCAACAACCACGCCAAATAAAAGATACACGCAACTCCATCAGATTTCATGTATATCCGTCATGCTGAAAGTCTTCGAGGGACTGCTTGTGCTTTGATCTCAACTAGCACTCTGGCCGTGGAAGTATCTCAGTTTGCGTAAAAACCCCGACATTCCCCCTTGGATGCTGTAGCATACCTTGTTAACTATATGGCAACTTCTTTGGATGCAAAATGCAAGAATGTGCGGCTCCACTTCCTTGTTTACACAAAAATCCAGTTTGAGTTACTGATGCGCATAACTAGGAAAACTAGTCTAAAGTCCGCAGAGGTCTGCCTATAATAATTCGGTTAAAGGCAGTGAGTACAAAGCCCGGCGTAGCTGACAACTCTCACTGGGAACGTCTCTGAGAAAAGATTGATTTAGCAGCAGCCAAACTAGCCAACGGTGTAAAATAAATACGAGAGAAAATCAAGTCCCAGACAGCCGCGATCAGTATTATAACCAGAACGAATATCAAGAGCCAACGATTATCAAATAATTGGCTAATGACCGAGCCTCAACGGTCCTCATAACCATTTCTTCCAACCGCATGTCGTTTCGGGTAACTGCTGAGAACCGAAAATCTTTCCTGCATGTATATTAGTGCCCAAGGCCTCCTCAGCAATAGTGCCTGGAGTCGTTTAAGTCATGCAAAAAACGCTTGCGATCTTTTCACCATAACCGATACTTAGTTGCACTCCAGATTGCGAATGCTGAGATCGTGATTTAGAAGATGTTACTCTATCAAAAGATTCGTCCCAGCAGGTGGATAGGCATAATATTTTATTTGCAAAACTAATTTCATGGCGAAACACTGAATAATTCGAAGAAGTGGGTCAACGTTTTACTATAGTGTCGCGGGATCCTTGGGAGTTCTCGACCCACAATTTGAGAAACGCTAGCATTTGCGACCGAACGCTGGGTTGGAAAGGCAATTTTCTACATGAACTTTGGTTGATATGTGAGTCCGAGAACCTTTTTTTCACTCAGTGAAAGAGAAGTGATATGTATCCAAGGCTCTGTGCTTAAGGTCTGGTCTGTCCTTAGTTTTCATAAACAATCTAAAGAGATTAAATGCTCCCGATTTGTTAACCTTCGCAGCTAATGTAATGATTTGACGAGCGATCAGAGAACAAGATGACTACGAAGGGCTCCAGCGCGAACTTTATCACGGATGCGAAATACTAAGTTCGGAATACCCTAGCATTAAATGTAGCATAATGTCACGTTGTTCAACAATGACATATGCATGACAACAAGTATTGGCTTGGGGCATATAGTTTGCAGGTCGACTTCGAGGATGTTGACATCGATGTGTTCTTACAGAGTGACCTCAACTGTTCAAAGCAACTTGAGTCAGCTGTAGAAACAAGCAGCAAGCACGTCAGCCTGTTAAGAAATGTATTTGAGGGTTTCGACCGGTCTACCTTCCCATTGATGCACAAATCTTACGCGCACGATTACGTTGAATACGCTGTCGAAGAATGCTTGCTTTGCTAGAAGCGAGACCACAAGTTGCTAGAGACGTCGCAACGCAGAGCTAAAAAGAACGTCAAGGAACGACAAAATCTATTTTGCCAGCAAAGGCTAAACGTGCTGGGAGCTTTCATCAGGTGCTACCGGAAGCCATGGGGTAATCTCATATTCGTCTACCAAGTATTGAGTGACCCCAAACACGTATACTGTTATTTGCTGAAACACATTAGCATCATGAAGCTCAAAGTCAACTGCTTGAAACTGAGTGGACAATACAGTCGTTTGGAGTGCCCACGGTAATTCCTTTCTCTTCGGGTTTACTAATATTGTAACGGTTTCTCAAAATCACTTATCTTCTCTACTTTGGATATCTTCAAAAATGACTGGCTGTTGCTATTAGCTCCCAGCACTTCGTCACCTAAATTGTGCTACTTCGGAATATATTAATCATGCCATCATACGGGATTTATACATCACATGGATTTAAGGGGCGGTACATCAGTGAACGAACGTATTTTTAGTTTTCTCACACAGTAGCGCCAGTTCTACTGCGCCCCATGTTGTTTGTATGCATGCATCCAATACCTAACTAGCACTATCTTTCTAAGTAGTAGGGGAATTTATTCTTCTGTTCATTTAAGTCGGTAGACGCTAAACATGATTCATATATCGTTTGACTATTTAGTTTTCACCACAACCATCCTACCTGGACTTGTCAACCACTAGTTTTATACCCTTTAAATGTCGTTGTTCGTTGTATTGCATTAATGTAAACACGAACCACCATCGCATTTCGCAACAAGTGTCAAAGAGCCAATAACCTCCTCAATTTCACCATGTTGTAATTCCTCCAACTGCTCGTACCTCACAAGCGCGATGACAACGCGAAAGTTGAGCCGAGACAAAATTGGTTAAACGAGAATACGGTTTCGATAATACAGAGTTCCAATAGTGAAAGGAGCAAAGCTAGTACTTTTAAACCAACCAGCAACATGGAAGACGCTGAGTAGCATAGACGTACCAAAAGCGAAAACCTTAACAAATAATCACTTCTCCGTGAAAATGAAAATAACAGAAATAGAACACCGAAATGAACATCCATTAAGAACAAGGTATGACTGCTAATCAGATTAAAGAAGGGACGCATTTAAACTATGTCAAGAATGGGGCAACAGTTGAATTGAAAGTCGGTAACTAGGACTTGTTCTAAAGATGTGTGTGAAGTGGGCATCCTCTCAACGCAGAGTAAAACTCAAACAAATAGCCGAGAGAGACGCAAAGCGGTTATTATCTCTCAACTTAAAAGAGAATAACCAGTTACATTGAGGTGATAATACTTCGCTTTTGATAATAATAATAATAATAATAATGGTATTAACAATAATATTAATGGTAATAGTAATGTATATTTCCCTTGAAACTAAGTAGCCCTGCTCACAAAAGGGATGGATGATATTAACGTGTACAACATGCTCACGCATGCAGGGTTTTCCATGGTTGGAGGTTATGCATGGATGTACTAGGTAAGTTTGGAAAGAATTTTTGGGGTTTTTACTGTCGTTTCTTATCAGAACACGAGCATTCGCAGTTTTTGATTCTGGTGCAGATCAGGGGCACAATGGAGACAGAGGGCTCATGGAGAGGGAAGAAATGTGAAAAGTAAATAAATCAACACATACATAATAGCCTAGAGCAGTGATGTCCGGAGTCCAGCCCGCGGGCCAAATGCGACCGTAGTTAACATTTCAACTGGCCCGCGGCCTCATCATAAAAATACTAGATGCAGGCTTGGACATTTTTCGTACATGTATAAATTTTTTATCACCTTAATATCAGACTGAATATGGCCGGACCTATACTTAAGTTGCAAAAAGTTTTGATACCCCTGGTCTAGAGTAATACAAGTCAAGGCATCCGTACTTGGTGCAGTATTACTAATATGTAAACGAAGAGGGTGCTAGGATTAATACATCACTACAACTGCATGTGAATCCTCAAAGTTTCAGCTGTTTTAGCTGAGTAATTTTAGGTAGCAGTCGCACAGGAGCGAGTTAATGCAGCTTGAAGTGCTTTGAAATTCCTAGACACAAGCTTTCCCCCATTGGTTGCATCCATATTGCCAGTGCCTTGCTCCATTAGGCTCTGATTTGCATCCACAAGCCGATTGAACCTGGTCTATAAAACATTTGACTTAAATCCGGTATCTTTCTGCTGCATTATGCGCGCGCTGTGTCCTTGGAATCGAGTTATCCCAAATCAGCCATTGACGGCACATCTAATAACCCTTGCTTTCATGTGTGATTTGGCCGTCTATGGTGGAGATGCTTGGGCGTTCTAGCCTCCGTTCAGTAAAGAAAGCCTAGGATGAAGCTAGTTCCACACAACTTAGGGGCAACAGATTGTCCAAACACGTGGTACGACTGGGTGGAGGATCAGTGCGGGTAGGTGTAGTACCAGGCATGCCTTGCGAACGGCACCGGTGGGGGGGGGGGCTGCGAACACGGTAATGATACACCACATCAGCCATCTTGTGGTTAGTTTGGCACTGGCGTAGCCCAAGGTTTTGAAGGACCTACCAAAGCTGGGGCATTAAATGGCACTGTTTCCGGATGGCAGTTGCATGGCTGCGAATCATCGGGGGTGGTGATGCTAACGCGTTATGACAGGCTTGCGAGTAAAGCGAAACAAGGGGGTTGCAACTCTGAAATACAGGTTGGGTTAAATAGTGACGGTCTGCTGGAATGGATAATGCCAAAATACGACTGCAGCAATTTTGTTAAAGGTGAGTAGACACTTCTTTGTTACAGAAAGCGACGCTTACCGTCGTGGTGGATGCAGTACACCGAGTTTATTGTCCCTTCCTACTGTAGTTCTGTTTACAAAGATGATAATTCCGCGAGGTCGATAACACTCAATTCCCTTGATAACTGCCTGTGAACACGTAGTCTGCAATCCCAGATGATAGTACAATGGCACGTGACGTGTCAAACAGATAACGTTTGACATAACCTGTAGGCTGGCCGTAATGAAAAGATAAAAATTAAAGAATGAACTTGCCGATAAAATAGAGCGTTAACTATTGATTTAGCAAAGATATTTGTATGATAAATGGTATACGTCTACTTGGATGTAATTAACCGCTGGCCGTAACTTAACGTCTTGGGGATGAAGTGGGAAATACCGAAACATACTTCTATGCGTGAAATTTCCTTTATAATTCCAAATAAGAACATCAGAAGACTGAGGTTGTGGGATAACACTGTTAAAATGACCTACCAGTGGTCGGGCCGGTTCGGTGTGTCCGGATATCAAGACACTCTCAGGTGTAGAACTGCGGATTATCTGGAAATGTAGGGCCCAAATGTTATGCCTTGCTTGTGGGTAAAAAGTGACAAAATGGGCCTGCGCAACTTGCCACTGAACTGTGGGTTGACAGGTAACCCGCCTTGGGTAAAACATAGATGTCTTCAGCGTCGCTCCACTGAGAGCGCGTATGCCAAGATACGACAGAGGCAATTTGGTTACAAGTTGAGTAGACACTGCTTTGTTGCAGTGGGCGTCACTTACTTTTACTCTAATATTGAGCTGATGTAAATTGAAAGTGATAAGGCGACAGAATTTCTCAGTGAAAAACACCCAAGTTGGTGCTTAGTGAGTTAGAGCATTTGCCACTTGCTCGTGTAATCTGAATGCGTTCAGTAAACTAATCACTCAGCAATTGGATGATGGAGGGTTGTATTCCTTGTATGAGTAGATCTTTCGGCAGCATTTCGCGGTTTACACAGCTAAATGCGTTGTTATGCTCAAGAAACTGCTATGAGTTGATCTGTTTCTGTAGTCATTTGATGACAGTGTAGAACGTACGAGGCGGGCCACTCTATCTACAGTAGATCTCGAACTCCAATAAGCGTCTTTAAGGGGTCATTCGAGCAGGATTGGGACAAAATCATTACATGCATGATTTTGCTTGAAGCTTGTAGGCATCAGAAAATAGACCACAGGTCAACATTTGTTGAACTCGTTTCTTGATATCAGTATGATACTGTCGTTCGGAGGAATAGATTGGATATGCACTTGGTGGAGACTGCTTTGCTGTTCATTTGTACGAACAGAGCGACCTCACTGAGATGCCGTATTTCTCTTCAAACGCTCTCCATAAGTCGACAGGCTCTTCAGATGTTGGAGTGGAACCTGTCCGCGTGGACGTTAAGTTTTTCAAAGACAATAGATGTCAAAACAGAAATTTAAGTAGCTAGTCACGTTGTCACAATACTTGGATACGTCAGGGTCACTGAGAAACAAAGAACTTTGTCTGAAACCATTCCAGCATGGCGATCGTAATTTTATGATAAGCACTACCTCCACTTGAATTTACATCGGCTGAATAATAACCACCGCATCAGCTGACCTAATAAAAGATGCTGACCGCATCTTCTTAGGTATCAATCATCAAAACTCTGATTGCTTTCTGATGTTGCAAAATCATCTGAATGACCTTAATATTTGGTTCAAAGCTCGGCATCTGTCTCTTAATGCATCCGAGTGTCATAATAAGCTGTTTTCGCGGCACTTAATGGCCAGGTACGAGCAGCTTCCTGCACACTGCCTCAAGCAGCTTAGTGACAGTGACGGATTGCAATCTGCTACATCAGTGAAGTACCTAGGTATGGTATTTGAACTTATACAAGGTGACCGACTGATAGACCTTATGTACCCAGAGGACATATCCCCTCTTCGGGTGTGACCCAGGGGATATATAAGCAAACTCATTCGACTGACGTGCAAAGCTGCATGCCTCCGCATGGTTTTGCATCTTCGCAGTGCAAAGTGTTGTGAAAGCGTTGGTCCGATCAGCAACCTGTTCTGGCTGTCCTTATAAAGAGGGAACTTCAGAGGCAGTCCGAACGGTATTAAACAAAGAAAAAATAAGTATATCGGAATATGTTTGGAACCGACTGTGATTTCATGATTTCAGAAGGTTTTGTATAAAAATCGGTTTTGGTAGAGTTTTATTGTGGCAACGTTTCGCCTTTGACCTGGCCTGAAGAAGCTCTTGTGTCAAGGGCGAAACGTTGCCACAATAAAACTCTACCGAAACCGATTTGTATACAAAACCTTCTGAAATCAAAAAATAAGTATGTATTACCAAAAGGTTCAAAAGCTCCATACGACACGGGTGCATTTGAATGACTCACTCTCTGCAGATTGGACGACTCGGGGCATGAAATCGACTCGCATGATGTCAAAATCTTTAGAAAGGTTTTGTGATCCACAACCCTAAGTTTAACTGCTTAGGCATCGGAAATTGCCAAATCCAAAAGTTGCGTATGCAGCGGATGGGGTAGTGTTATCGAGTGCGTGGCAGGCTTTCTTAACCTATTAGTCTGTGGGGCTTTGGCGAACGGATCTGGGACAGAGCGCGAACATCAAACCACTCCTACACGCATAGCAGCCATAGACGTAAGTATGACGACCCCAAAGAATGAGCCACTGAAAATGACACTTTGACTTGTAAGGTGAATAACATCCTTTTGGCATTTCGATAACCGCAATTATTGTCTTTTCTCGTAATAAAAGTAGTACTATTAACCCCCCCGGTTCACTTGGCCTGAAAAGGTATCGTGTCGAAAGCAGTGGGTTGGCCTATAGGTACACCATGGACTAGTTTGTTTGGTTTAGTTTCCTCTTCCAAGAAATAGGTACCTTCCTTTATTTGACAAATGTTGGGCGTTTCAGACAAAACATTTACGAGTTCGGACTGCTTATATCATTAATGCGTATCAACCCAAATGACAATTGCGCTTGCACAGGGGATGCACAAGTCCGCAGTTTACAAGCCGCCCAGTTAGCTAATTTCCTTTCCCACACGATATCGTATGGAACAGGAAATGAGAGCCGATGTTATTTCACTAGTCCGCTTTAGATTGGGAGCAGTGCTAAACTGCACGTAGCATGACGGCCATTTACGTTGCACATGAAGCTTGTGGGCGAGCCCGGTGATGTCAGCACTGGTTGCTTGCTTGTGTTCGTGTACCCTTTAATGACCCACAATTAGAAAATAGAGGGCTGCTCCTGATTCACCGCATACATTGGCACAACTTAGGTGTTGAATCGAACCCAGACGACCGCATAGCCTTCTGAAATGCTTCATAATAAGCGACAAACATAGGTCTCATATCCTAAAATGGATAGGTGACTTGCATCTGACTATTTGGCTTAGTGTATTTAATGGTGTCTGTCGTCACGCGGCAATATATGTAACATAAGGCACTAAGCAACTTCGAGATTTCCGCCATAACGCTTAAGTTAACAGTCACCGTAATGACGCTTCCTTTTCTGTGGAGGGCAGTACTCGTCGTGAAACCAACAAGGTACAATTCCCCCGCTATGAACTAGCGAAACAACAGTAGATAACAACAAAATACTCATTATTAGCAGTAAGCAATGCTGATTCCCATGAATCATCCGTATACCCCCTAGTTGTCTCGCAACGCCTAACGCGGAAACGTGCGCAAACTCTCTGCGAAACGCAGCCTGAACACTATCGTTTATATCTGAATGTTGCAACAATGGCTTCGCGATGCATAGAAGTGAAAACACCAGTTCTAATTATATACATTTCTGTCAATAACATAGGGGCGATTTACAACTCTGAACAATATATTGCGCAAGCGTAATTCCTCCTCACATTATCTACCATACGCTGGCAGTGCTGCGACTTCACACAGGCTGGTGCCTGTGACACAATTAGCCCCAGGAAACGCGTTCTGCACTCGGTCTTGCAGAGTACACCATCAGGATCACCCTGAAGTATCTAGGATTATGTCTACCACACAGCTTGTTCCACATATGCTTTTGTGATGCTCCAGATGCTCTTAATTTTGTTCAGTAATGGAGAATATGCAGCTTTTGATAAAAGTAGAACTGTGGGCATTTAGCAGTCCACGCAACCACTGCGCACACCTATCACTTTTAGCCCCCTCTCACGATGGTATACTCTATCAAGTCATCGGTCGTCAGGGATCCAATAGGATGAATGTTCTGTACTCGAGTGTTGGGCACTTGACACTGCGCACGAGTTCCGTGCAAAGAACGGCCACTGGTGAGAGCACTAGAGAGATTGAAATCTGTTTTAGTAATCCACACCGCTCATCTCCCTACGAACTCCGATCGCAGCAGTGCCAAGAATTCGGATTTTATTCTCCTTTCGTTCTCCTGTGTTTCCATGGATTCCGAAACTGCGTATAATTTTTCACTATTATCAGCCTCTCGTCCAATTATCGCGCTATTTTGCTAACGCTCACCTCAAGCATGAACTCCGCTTTCAACCGCAGGCGAAGTATTTGAATAGTGACCGTAGGTTTCGACGATACCGTTCCTACCAGGTAATCAATATGGCTTTTGGCCAGAGATCTTCGTCACCCCCACCAAGCTTCCCTCTTTTGGCCGACTGATTCTAGTATTCGTATCCAACTGCGGCACGTTTTCAGGTTAACGATCAGTAAACTTGCAAGTGGCTCCCAGTTGTCTCCCTTCTCATAAGACTTCAATATTCTGCTCTTCACGTCCTCCGAGTGGCATGTACGGCAGTTTCTTTTTTCCATTATGAGTACAGCATGCTGTAAGTCACCCTGCTGCTTTACATATATACCTGTCTGCGCAAGCTCCGTAAGGTAGGGCACATCGGAGGGTCTCGTTCACAACCTCACCGCTAGGCTCCGACTTACGAGGGTGGACACCACATCAATCAAGCTAATGGAGTGAAACACAAAGGCGACTGCAAATGCGAGCCCTTTCTATGGGAGCTTTTCATCTCAACTTTCTTTCGTCGATCTAAACCAAACTCTTCTAACTCAACTGTCGAACTCGCCCCATATTCATCATCGTTAAGGCACATGCAACTTTGGCACTCATTACACTACATTACCTGCTTCCATTCATCTATCCCTTAGGTGTTATTTCCGGAGACAGTAAGATTCCTGAACAAAAATGTAATAGCGGCTCAGGTTTGATACACCACATCCATGTTCCAAACATGTGCTACAAGAAATATCCCTTATTATTATTATTATTATTATTATGTTTATTATGTGAATACACTGAGAGTACTATGCCGTGTGACGTCAAATGTACCGGTGGGCACCAAACACTTGACGTAACCAGACGGCTCACCTTTTCTTGTGGATACAGATACATTAGGGTATACTCTATCTGAAGTGTACGACCGCAGCAAACGTGAAAGTTGTGAAATGGGCACACGACTGCACACCTTAGGTGTATCCGGATACCAAAGCTCACAGATGAGTGACTGCGATTGATGGCACCTGTGGTACTAAAATGTTCCGACGCTCTTGCAAATAAAGTGAAAAAATTGTCTTTAGAAAGGGAGAGGGAAAGGCCCATTGGAATGTGGCCGCCTGGGTTTAAGCCAACAAGATAACTCCTGATCGGCCTATTCTAATAGAAGTCGTATCCATCGGGCAGCCTTCAGCGCCTTGCTACCTATTCTCCATTACTGAAACAAAATTGACAGCATCTGGAGAACCACAAAAGCATATGTGGAACAAGCTGTGTGGTAGACATAATCCTAGATACTTCAGGGTCATTCTGATGGTATACTCTTCAAGACCGAGTGCAGAACGCGTTTCTTGTGGCTAATTGTGTCACAGGCACCAGTCTGTGTGAAGTCGCAGCACTGCCAGCGTATGGTAGATAATGTGAGGAGGAATTACGCTTGCGCAATGTATTGTTCAGAGTTGTAAATCGCCCCTATGTTATTGACAGAAATGTATAAAATTAGAATTGGTGTTTTCACTTCTATGCATCGCGAAGCCATTGTTGCAACATTCAGATATAAACGATGGTGTTCAGGCTAAGTGTTTCGTAGAGAGTTTGCGCATGTTTCCGCGTAAGGCTTATTGTAAGATGGGCGATCGAAGTAATGAGATCATCTTTGGGACTGCCTCCTTGGAACCTACTTCCATGCGTATTTGTCCCTAGACAGTTTGCACCCACAGCTCTACATTCTATCTGGTCGTGCGTCCGTGTGCCTTCGAAGCAGGCTAGCCACCAAATATTTGATTTATCCTCTGGGTTTCCTTTGTCGTATGTGGGCTACTCAACCAGTCAGCTCGTTTATGTTTCAATGATTTTATGCGTGTGCACCCGATGATCCAATTCACTGGGATTGGTGGCATATGCCACCATGTATTTAACACTTCAGAGTGTACCGTTTTATCGAGTAGCACACTTTTCATATTCACCATTGGGGTCTTGGCTATGCTCCTTGTATGTGTAAACATTATACTTGGAAGCTTCATTCCATCAGCCAAGGAGAAAGGATCAGTCGTAAACAATAATAATAAACAACAAAAAGGGACTAGAGTGAAGTAAGAAAGATGAGAGGATAGATATATCAAGAAAGTAATTAACAAGTAGCCTATTTCATGATAGTGCAGGATGCCATCAGAGGGTTGATGTAATTAGCTTTCACAGAAGTTGGGAAAAATAGGTTTCAATTCATTAGTGGGTTGGCTTTGCTTTAGCAAACGACTTGTAGGTGTGATTTGCCAGGTTTGCATAGTCCATTAATAGTGAAAGCATACGAAACAACTCAGAAGCAAGCGATATACTGTTTTTTCACGTGCATGTAGGGCTTCAAATTTGGCATTTTTGAGTAGAACAGACGGTTTGCTAGGATGGGAAAAACTTGCATCATTTGTCATATATTTTTGGACCAGATGCAATTAGCACATCTGAAAATAGAATGTTTTCATTTAATTCTGCATAGTGAGAAAAGCCCCCAAATTCACCTTAAATTTGGCTACGTAACCACTTGCCCTTATTTTTATTAGCAGCACGTTCCATAAACATGCATACCTTACGAGGAAAAATGTGAAACCAATTTTTAATTTCCCTTTTTTGGTGGGCAATATGTAACCCTTATGCGATAAGTCTATGACTATTGGAATGTGAGGGCTATTCCGGTAGGGCATCTCGGCAAGGTATAATATTGTAATAAAGAATGAGATTGTTTCTTAGCCGACGTAGCCACAGAGGGTCTAATTAAATCCGGCGACAAGGGTCTTCATAGCTCACAGTGGTATATCGTCTATTGATCAATGTCGCGAATGATTGTTAGATATTTTTTAGAGCTATCCGATCTGTCCTACGCAGGTGACTGTGAATGATTGGGCAATATTCCAGCACAGGTCTTACATTTCAAATCGAGCTGCAGGTTGGACAAAGGACTTAGTGATGTAGGAATTTAGTTCACTTGTCTTTCCTATCTGTTACGAGACATGCTCGGAAAACTGAGGAAAGTGAAGTACATTACCTCAACGTATTTTACTGAAACAGTTGTTGTCCAATACCGAACAATGCAATCGCATAACCAACTGTACACCCGATTAGATGGGACATTCTTTCAAACCATATAGATGTTTTGTGATTGTCGGTACATTTAAACAAACACAACGTTGCACTGCTGAATCACTGTTTATTGCTGATTATGGTGTTTACCCATTGAATGTGCATCACAGCCGTGCTTGATTCTATTCTGAACGGTAAACTGAAGTCTCGAATAGCATCATAGTGTAAACTTTGTAGCTTACTAAGTTAAATTTCACTTCGCTAGCGACAAATCTATCCACCGGTACTGGCAAAGAGGTATCGTGCGTTATACTAACAAAGATTGGTTGACATTCATTTTTACTATACGTTGTTCCCCAAGGGGCTTCACATGGTATATTTACTATTAATCTCCAAAGCTTGTAGACTTATGAAGGATGCAACTGCGTATAGGTTATTTTTTCAATATGTGTCGGTTGGCGACATACATCTGAAACGAATTGGGCCCACTTATATTTAGCCTACGGTTTATTGTGTGACCGTACCACTGAAGATAGTGAGACCGAACACACATGTGGAGGCCATGTGTATGTAGTGAATAGCACGTTTCCGTGCACTCCTTGGGGACAGCAGTCACTCACGGATGTTGTTTCAATGTGGTGCCCAATTGGTAGACATCATGGTATGGGTGATCCGTGAGTCATTCAGCTGTCGCAACTTCCTCCACTCGGGTGTTAGGTCTCTTACAAACTGACTTCTGAATTGCCGATAGAACAAAACCATGGTAGATTAAACCAAGTAATGCCTGGTAGTGGCGAAAATACTTCTCCAGATAAGTTTAAATACCTGAGTGGCATAAGCGTGCCAGTTCTGTTAAGATTTAGGACTGCAATCTTCAGGTCTTAAACTAATGGCCAGCCCCCGAAATTGGAAGATAAAATGAAAGGCTTGTATAAACTTCCTTTCATCATGTAGACACAATATCATGTATGTGCCCAATTATGCGTGCATACTCGCAATGCATTTTGTAAGTTAGCGGTTCACTCATTCGGAAGGTGGAGCGTTTTCAAAAGCACAAATCTCTAGTTTTCAGTTAGCAGTTAAATTCGACTAGGTAACTTCATAATTGTTGACATAACTTGCCGATGCAGTCAGCGCTACAATAGTGTATAGCAAGATCTGGCTTACCGTTGCAGTGTGACCAAGAAAACCTGTGAATACGCAATGATACCGCTATTATCCCCGTCACCTGGCTACTTTAAAGTCACCAAATTCGAATTTCGCTTTTGTGCTTTATGTAAAGATCCTAGGTGCGAATTTCAAGCAGCATGTTTTGGCATGGAAGCGACATAATAGACGGTATCATTAACCATTCGTAGTACGAGCACTAGTGGTTATGCCATGGTATACACTGCATGCCTCTGTTACCGAGCAGGCCAGGAAAAATTCGATCAACTATATCTGCATGGTCAGCTGAAAATATTTGCTATAACAAACTTTTGAGCAAATGTTCATCCCTCGATCCTGGAGCTCAATTTTCACTCATTATTGCACTCTGGACCGCCTATTGATACAGTTTATTCCGCCTACGTTGCACTCAACTCAACACCACCAAATGTCTTGCACCTTGTAATTCACTTCAAGCGTAAGCACTAAAAACACGGTTAGCTGAGTATATGAAGTGGTGATTGTGTCCAATTACGTCTTCATCTAATGATCCAGATAAATGGGTATGTCAACATTTCGTTTCCTAATAATATTAATGAAATGTTTTAGTTGCGTCATATTGCAGAAACTGCATTGATCAATTAAAAGAAGTAACCCGCACTGTCGTTGAAAATGCCAAGCAGTTACATTGAACATATTACCCAGTTCAGTAGAGCGCGAAACTCCTCCGAGTTTTGTACAACTTGCCCGTTATAAGCCAAGGATGTCCAAAGTTCGACTCGCCGGCCTAACGCGCCAGCGTTAACACTTCAACTGGCCCGCGGCTTTATCATGGAAATATTGTATTCAGGCTTGGACCTTTTCGTACATACGTAATTTTTGTTACCATCTTAATGTCAGACTGAATATAGTCCGACATACTTTTACCTCAAAAATGTAGCGCTCCTTGCAAAATGTTTGACCACCCATTTTATAGATGATTAGAAATGGCGGAAATTTCAGGCTTACAAATCCAATGCACAAGTGCACTTTTTGCTCAATTCTTCGCAGCTGCAACGCATCGGAATTACATCGAGTGTGAAAACAGTAATGTGATTTCACAAACCATTTTGTTTGGGGTAAAATACTGAAAATCAACTGGTCGGTACATTGTTGTGAATCGGACGGGCTTCAGCATCTTTGCCGTCATGCTGCTGCTTCCTTAACGAGTAGACTTTTTACAACTTTTGCTCACATGCGTTCTCCTTGGGAGCATGGTGCCGTGCCGTTTTATAAACATCCGCTAGTTTATTTATTGCTTTCCAAAAGCGCAAAAGCGAGCACCGAGATCCATGTGGCGGCCTATATTTTGGCAAACAGCAATGTTGCGGTTTGGAAGCAGCGTGCTCGCAAGGTTTCAATGAATGACCGAAGCTCCCCTTGTTCCGTTGCTATGTGCAGAGACATCGTTCTTGAGACATTTCTCACCCGATCTCTCTAATTGTATCGATAAACCAGTTGGACGTGTTAAGTTATAAGAATAGGCCAATAACCAGTCAAGCGGGTAGCATTCCTTCACAGAAGAGACATTCAGCTGCGAGATACGATACGGGTAAACACGGATTGTCGTGGACACGCACGCATTCACATGACTAACTGATGTCTACTTGATTTTGAGAGCAAAGGACCATGGTTACTAGACGGTTTAGATGATAGTTGGATACCGGAGGCATTCAGTTCTCTTTCAATTAATTTTCATGAGGCTATTTTGCCTACTGCGTAAATCGCGAGCAAGCCACAAACCCAATAAAAAGATGCAATGCACTAAATATCGCAGTTACCATGCACTCCATGCTGTTAACTTGCTGATGCTACTTATTTTGTATTGTCCGCGTGATCGCTGAGTTTTACTGTTTACTAGACAAACCCGATTTCAATAAAAAGGAACATGGTTTTATTTAATGTTTCGATTCCACACTCTGTCGCAGGTTGCAAAGCAAAACAGCTCACCCATCGGATCCTATCCACTAAGATTACTATTCTATATGAGAGAATAGAGTGCAACTGAAAAGAACAGTCCTTCTAACCAATTTGCGATATGTTTTCCCATTGGATTTCTCTATTTTTCGTTGGATTGTTCTCTTATATGCGCCAACTGTGCGAATGAATAGCGGCATGTAGTCTGCTCATAGCAGCAGAAGTTACCTGTCTCAGACTTGCTGTCTCTGGCTGTCGACTGCAAATAATCATTAACTTGGTCGTGGATACAGTGTTTTGAGAGAGTAATACATTATATATATTTCTACCTCTATACTTTTCATTTACCGCAAAGAATCTTTATTTTAATGGATCCGTTACACTGCTACGTACCAGTTGAACAGTTTGTTGATCTAAATTTATATCTCGTTTGCGCTGAAAGGAATCAGTGAACAATATATTTGAGGTGGTAGCTAACCATGGTAGTTATATTGTAATAGCAACATTGTGAGTTCCGCAATAATCGCTTGTTGCACCCACGGAGTTGGAGCAGGGCTCCATCGATTGACATGCGTGCTGTTGAACACTCGCCCCCCACTCCAGTCACTAACAGTGCCCTGTATCACACCTGGACATAGTAGCGCAAAGCGCTGCATAAATAAATATTTATATAATTAATTGTGGGTTCGTCGCAGCTAGTTACATATCAGGTAGTGGTCCATATGCCCGGAAAAGCACTAGACTGCAGTTTAACGACGGTCTGAAGCTGACCCCCGTGGCCCAGTGACATAAGTTGCAGACTTGTGGTCCAAGTCGCTGGTGGTCAAGCGTTGGAATCCTGATGGATGCGATGGATGCACATTAATGGTAATGTCCAACAGGCTGAACCTGAACGCTAGTGCTTTTACGGGCATGTTGACGACTAGCTGACTTGGAATTAACTGCGACGAACCCTCAGTTAGTTATATCAAAATCCCCTACTAATGAGTGTATCAACTATTTAGGCATATGGTTGGCAGCATCCGGTTTCGGATTTGCCTGTCACTGCAACCTCCATAGAAGAGGCACAAGACTCCTGTGACTAAGGAGGGACCATGGGTAGCTTGCGAAGCAACAACCACAGCTCCTTCCACACAGACCATATCCAGTGTAAACCCGAAGGAATAAGGCCGGTAGGCATGTGGATGGGAGCCACGTTCTATCAACAGAGCCGGACCACGCACCTTCAAATTCACAGCTGTGGCAATTCTGTCTATTTATGAGGGGAATCATGGGTACCACGAGACGGTGTCTGCACCCTAGTCGGCTCCACACATGATGGAAGCACAATTTAGCCAAAAACCTTCACGAGGACTGTGCACCCCTTCACCCAGGCAAGGATTCTCAGTCTACTGAAACCAGTATTCGATGAGGAGGGTGGTCTACAGGTGAGCATTTTGTCTATATTCACATCAAGCTCACCCACACCGGAGATATTAAAAAACCATGGAATTTGAAGCCAATGATGAAGCGAAATTGACACGGAATACGCAATATGATAATGGAACTGAGCCAATCAATAGTCTGGACTACCACCTATCCAGATTAGAAAGATCTAGTTTAAGTGTAAGTCGGTGTACAATATATATATCATTACTAGTTCAAACTGTACATATTACAAACTTAAATGAACTACATTTGAACTACGAAAAAGTTTCTTAAATTAAGATAGAAAGATTTTAAAAGTAGCTTATGCCTTTTTCGTCTAACGTTGGTGAGCAATTTAGTACAGTCGCTGTATTGGTATACATGCAGCCTATCTCCATAGTTGAACCAGTTCAGTTTCTCAAAAACGCCACTATTTTACTTGATGACAAAGTTAGAAGACGATGAATACGAACTAGTCTGACTTCCAGTCCCACGATTAGCTGAAAGCCTGGTGCAGTCCCCCTAATACGTCGTAAAAGGACCACTTGTTAACAGCCAAGATAGCAATTCGAATTCATCGTCATTTTGATTGGCGTTGCAATATGTTCGATTAGGAAGCATTTAACAACCATTGTTTTGTGAAACACGTTTAACCCTTTGCCGAAGTATCATTTTAATAAGTTGTATTCTGATATGTTACTTTTTCTTCTCCGTGTTACGCCGTCAATTTGCATTAATATTTTGAGGGTGAATATACTGAGAAACAGCTTTTTAATCGCAGCTAGGTATCTGATGTAAAACAGGTAACAGCTGCGGTATTTATTCACTATTATCGAAATCCCTGTAGTTGCCTTATGTGAAGTACCAAAAAGAGATCTCTTTGCAACGCTGTGTCTTACGCATTGATTAGTCATGATTTCCTTGAATATGGTTCAAATTATACCTCCCTGAAAGCGACGTCGTTATCAAAAGGCGACAAAGTTCCATTTGGTTGCTTGACACTTCACATTTGTTGAATTTGTTTGACTGTAGTTGAACGGAAACCTGTTTACGACTAGTTTATAGGTTAACCGTAACAACGCCGCCGATGTAGCGCAGACTATAAGCGCTTCGCGACGAACAGTAGATGGTCACTACAGTAAACTTGTAGAAGGACGAACCGTGCACTCAGCTGCGTGAGCTTATCGCCTAAATCGTTTGACTGGCAACACTGATCCTTGCAGCTGAGCAAATCTGAAAATTTATAAATGTATAAGACACATCCCATTATTTGGCTAATGGTTGACATCGATTTCCCATGCGTTTATAGCCGCTTTGTTCAGCAATACCGGTGGAGGAACACCGAGAGTGGAATGATGTTTGCAGCTCCGGTGAACCAGACTCATCCCACAGAAATATGTTGAAGATATCATGACAGAGAACAATGCGCTTGTGCATGAGCAGCCAGCAGAAGAAGTTTCCGGCTTCTTTATATCTGTGTAGGTTGGCACAGCCGTTTCACCTGTCTCTTTATTAGCCTACCGTACAGTCCATTTTACAAGACCGACCTACTTTCTACCTTTCCTAACGACAATACCCGCCAAGAGGAAAGCGTGGGGTATTTGATGTTATTTTATGAATTCTACTGACTCTTTCCAGCAGCTCACAAGCCAATTAGTCCAACCACCAATCCCAAAAATCACTAGACGGCCGTTTTGTCACGTTGGTGATCATCAGTACTGCGCATTCTCTAACTCTATCAGGAACCTAACCCATGGCCGCTAGTGAATTGCCCCAGCTAGCCAACAGTTTATACCACTGAGCCATGGGACGGTGCCAACCGTCATAATTTACAGCCTAAATGTGATGATGCGGGACCAGTCATCCGCTGTCATGAATTTTAATACCATCATTTTTGTTCCAACTGGTACTGATGTGCTTCACAGAATTAATTGCCGAAAACATAGTGATGTCTTCTTGAGAACTTTCGTCACAGCTAAACTCAGCCATAAATCCACAAATCACTGGGGTATTATCACATCAATATAGCCTCGGCTCTTGTACTAGCGAACAACCTAAATATCCACTATTTTTGAAGATCGATAAAGCCACAAGTACCCGGACGACCATTGCGTTTGATACATTGAATGTCAAACATTGCGGCACAGTTGCGGTTGGCATTTCTGGCCCAAATTCGCTGAAGTTTCTAACAGAATGGAGAAGTATGACTGACGCTTTCTGAACACCAATTTACTCATCATTTACTGAGCCTGTAGTCTACAATCGCATTTTGTACGCCTTACAGCAGTCAAGTTACAAGGAGAGCTTTTATGTTTGCCTCCGCTTCGTTGTCCTGTTAAACAAGTGCGCTCTACTGAGCAATTCCATGCCACACTTCCGAGTTTCCAAATTCTTTCTTTGAAATATGCGCACTTAAAACAAGCACTGAGACTTTGTGTTACAGTGTCATCGTTCCGTTAGTTCAATCACATGTTTCAAGCCAAGGGGTCTGAGGAAATCCGAGACTGCGTCCGCCATACTATTCGACCACCACCACTCGTGCCGCACTTCATGCGTATTCCACAGATTTACGTCCACGAACCTAGGGAGTGAGTGACTTGGGCCATAATGATTAAGGAAACCCCCTTGAAACAGGCAGCTGTGATGGCGATTCCCGTAAGGGAGTTATGTCCTACGAAGCCACCGTGTGCAATTCATGGCTGTCGAGCTGGCTTGTGCAGGTTCGACGGATGTGAATCGGAGTGAACAACACAGGGGGTTGTTAACGCAGTCACACACGTCATCTGTGAAGACAACCTGTGCCTAACCAACGGCTCATCATAGTCAGGTATGTTTAGGGTTAGTTCACTCGATGTCCACACGTTGGTGCATTTGCCGTGTATAGTGTGTAAACCTGTGGCTTCAAGCCATTAAATACGCGTGAGCCCAAGTACAATAAAGTGTGTGTGGGGGTGGGGGGTAGAAAAAAGCGGACTGCACTCACACGAAGCGAAACAGCATGTGCAAACTGCCAATTTTCTTGAGAGATCTCCATTTGGCAACTTGCTATCTGATTTCACCCGAATTATTCATTGCCGCTGAGTTGGTCAAACAATTGTGTTAATGGCGATGAGGTGGATCGATTGTGCAACTAAATTCTAGTTGCACCACCTGTGGGAGTTGGGGGGTTCAGGTCATCAAAACGTGAAAGGCTGCACTGCATACAATTGCACTGGCCAAAACAGTGCATAATCTTTTACCTGAGCTCTACCGTGCCAACTAGTATCACGGAAGAAACATCCGAGCAATGTCCCCAACCGTTTAGTATTACTGAAGTATGTTTAGGAATAGAACAGTTTAAAACCTTACCATCTCGGTTCTCGGGTGTCAAGCGCTGTTCGCAGACCTCGAATTCCAAGTCTCATCGCAATAGCCGTCAACCACTATGTGCCGAGTGCTGCTCCCAACTCCACCTGATGCGTCCAAACAATGACGAAACGCGTCATGGTGTGCAGTGATGGGAGTGAGAAACAATGAAAAGCTTATGATCAAAATCTGGTACGTTTCCTGTACCCAGTAGTCGAAGAAGTACCTTCCATGGGGAACATATTTTAGAAAATCTTACTGCACTTCTCTCGTTCATGAACATTATTTTGTCATGGATATCATGGAAAATATTTTGAACCAATCGAAAAGTCATCGTTTCAAATGGTTTGACAAACGACCGTTTGCCAAACCTTTTGAAACGAAGCTCTTGTCATTTTCAGTTGAATCCTACAAACATTTTGTGGTGTGTCACAATTCACACTTTAGCATTCTTATATAGCCGGCATCCATCCCCGCGCCCAACCAATCGGGTTGTGATACCATTCCCATAATCTTTAAATGCTTTGTACGTTTTAGTAGGTATCATTTAAACTAGCTAAACCATGATTATTTAGGTTTCCACAGTATTTACGATCATACAAAGTGAAACGTATATTTTAGACAGCGGCATCATTAGCTAGTTAGAGCTTCATTTATTCACAGTCTTTAACACACCGTAATTTCCCGTTCTCAGAGTTATCATTTGGAATATTGAGCAGCTCTAGGCTGGCGAACTGTGACCTGCGTTGTAAATCTAGTCAGCGAATGATGTAGTACTGAATTCACCACGGATAAAATGAATGAAATTTCGGTGGACTCGTCATACATTTCCTGTGTGCGCATGATTTGGTTGCGTTATGCAGCTTTCCAGTAACTGGGTTGAATTATGTGATGCACGCGCTGTACTGCATCATTCATTCGAGTTCTGAATTCGGTGAAACTAGAAGAGGAAATTACAAGAGTCGAATAACGTTCTGAATACTGAAAACTGTATTATAGAGCAAGTAGAAATGAATTCTGTACGACTCTGCCGAAATATGGTGAAAAACATAAAAATTATCAGCCGTGAATATCCTTGTCGTTCTCATGTAACTTTTAAAATATCTGACTCACGGTATTTCAGGACTCATAAATGTAATGTCATCGTAAGTGTGCAATCGTTCTCTGAATCGAATAGTGGTAAAATATAAAGCTAACAACCTTTTGAACTGCTGCAGAGATGTTGCCTCCATCAAACGTTCAGGGAAACTGTATCAAATGTTTACCACTCTCCGTTCGAAGCACACTGGGTAGAGAACACGTTTCACATCCGGCACGAGAAGTTTGTATCTGTGTCCGCGTGTGCTGCATGGCCCTCGTAAGTGCAGCATCGGCCTCAGCATGGGGAAGTCACGGAGATGTAGAATACGGTAGGTCATAATGAGGTCGACTCACACCCGACGGTAGGACAAGGTGTAGAGTCGTAGTTTCTCGCACCGGTCTTCATAGCCCAAGCAACGTAAACTCGGGATGAGCCTGGTAGCCACGTGTTGGACCCGTTCGATCTTTTGTGCCTCGCCTCGGGTAATCGGAATTAAGCAGGCGAAGCGTACTCTAGCATTGGTCTAATAATGGAAGAGAAGATGCAAGTGGCAACCCTTTCAGAACAAGTGTCGAATCTACGTTTGAGCGCCCAAAGCATGTGCAGTCCGTTACGATATAGCCTGTTCGTGTTGTCCACGGACTTCAAATCGTAGCATGAGCGTACACCTAGGTCCTCCACGGAGGGTGTGGGATATAGCAGTTGGCCGCCAAGGGTGTAGTTTCGACCGTCAGCACGCTTCCCCAGGCTCATATTTACAAACTTGGCTGGGTTGACCTGGAGATGAACTGCTGCAGACCATGTGGATAGATGGTTGAGGTCTTGCTGAAGTAGGCTACAGTCGTCAGGAGCGTCCGTTTCTCTTCAAATCTTCATGTCGTTCACAAACAAGTACACAGCGACCGGAGAAGCTGAAGTAGATCGTTGATGAGAATCAGGAACCGAATGGGCCCCAACACAGTGCCTTGAGACACGCAATTTGTAGATGGGATACCAGTCAGTTAGATGGCCGTCGACCCGTACCCTCCACTTTCGTCAAACAAGAAAGTCGCGGATCCACCGGTGCAATGAGTCACCGACAGCACACATCCTGAGTTTGTGAAGGAGAACCTCATGGCTGACCTTGTCGAACGCTTTACTGAAATCGATGGATATCACGTCGATAGACTTCCCATTGCTTATTGCCTTCAACCACTCACGCCTCGTCACAAGCAGGTTTGTAATACATGAGCGGCATTGCATAAAACCTTGCTCTGCGGGCCTCGTGACCTCGTTCGACTGTAGCAACTGCAGCAATAACTTCCCGATTTTCTCAGCAACCTTTGCCAAATTAGGTGCCAGACAAATTGGCCTGTAGTTGTCAAATTTGCTAGGCTCGCCGCCTTTCGGAATAGGCTTCACCACCGAACATTTCCTGTCAATCAGCAACGAACCTTCGGACAGCGACCTGTTGAAAAGGTCAGTCACGACAGGAGAGATGATGGTCGAAAGTGACTTGAGAACCAGTGGGTGAAGTCCATTACGTCCGGCAGGTTTGGTGCCGTCAAGGTTGGCGAGTAGTTGACATACCTCTTCAACGCCACAATTCAGACTGTCGAGTTCGGTAAAAGCGGTAAACGTCGAACTCGGAACAGACACCTGGTCATTCGCAAACACAGAAGCGAAGTGCGCCGCCAACGCGGAAGCACGCTCAATGCTGGAGGTTAGGGGCTGTCCATCCGGGCCATCCAGCACTGTCACATCACCAGCCGGCTTCATGGGCAAAAATGTTTCAACGAATCAATTACTTATACTGTGTGGCTAGCCTCAGATGATGGCATTTGGTTGAAGTGTTGTCAAGAAGTGTCAAGAAGTATCAGTATGAGAATCATTCCGCAGACGATGTTACTGTCAACTGAAAACGCCCAGTGCCATCAGTTTAACCTCAAGTAGTCAGCGTTTTCGTAAGGATGGTAGGTTCAAACCGGTTAAAAGGCTTTCCTGAGATGCACGTGCTGACTAACTTTCCTTGCTGCTTTTCGACGGTTACTGACCACACAACGTCATCCTATACGAGTGATTTGTGATCAGTTTCGTAGGTTCGCTGGTACCGTACGCTCAGAAGCATAAGTTTAGCAGCATTAAGTGAGAGCAGGCTATAAGCTCACCAATCGTAAACCCTGTTGACTTCGCCATGCAGCGCTGTGTCGCTCTCTAGTTTCTTAATCTCCCAGCAAATTTTAGATCCTTCTCAAAGAGTTTACACTGGGTCGATTACTCTCCACAGTGGTTTATGAACACGACTAACAGTGGTCCGAAGGTCCAGTTTCGCGCGCTGCCACAGTGTACATCTCTCGGGGCAAACAAAGAGCAGCAAACTCTCACATACTCTTGTCGTTAGAGTAGGAATGCACATTTCCATCCCATTATATGTTCACCAATTTCAAGGTCTTGGAGTTCGTGGAGAAGAATGCGGGGCTCCCAAAGGTCAAAACCTTTGCGAAATCAAGGTATGCGTCGCAGCTCCTTCCCCAGCATCGACATATTGCGTCTAGCTGACATAAGCTCACAGAAGATTTGTGGGTGCATCTGCGGTTTTGGAGGACACCAAGCTGCTCCGGCTCAATGATGCTGAACTCTTCAAATATCCCATGTGTATTCCTGCTATGAAGGTTTCTGTGACAGTGGAAGGTACCGGGAAAGGTGATGGAGTGGGAACGGGGTTGCCGGTTTATCACAATTACCCAACTAGTAAGCAGGGATGACTAGTCTGCGCTTTCACCTAGTAATAGCACTCATGTTGTCGTGATGGCATTGCAAAAACCTTGAAGACAAATTAGCCAAGTCCCTGGCAATCACCTTCAATAACTCTGGGTCCATGCCGTTCGCATCAAAGAGCTGTGGTCGTGCAGTGTCATCAGTCGCTTGCCACATCGGGTGCAAGGAAGGAGAAGTGGCTAACTTTGTGTTGATGTGATGTGTAGGAGAATGGTGTTATATGGTTGCCTGAGTTTTGGCCATTTTATTTACAGTTTTCAAATAAAGCCTTATAATGCTCAGATGGGTTTCACTCCCCTTTACGGACTTTGTTGATAGCAAGTAGAGTAGCCTACGGTTGCAGTAGAACATCGCCAAACCCTGTTTGTGTTTTGATTTGTCCTCGCGCGTCAGTTCGGCACAATGAGTAGGCTATGTTTAGCAGACTGTTTTCGTCGCTTAACATAGCATTGTTTGCCTGCCAAATTTAATTCCTCAAAGTCAGCTGTTTCCGTGTCCCACTTCGCTTTTAATTTCTGAAGTGTTTGTCGCTTACCTACAGCACCGCTTCGCGAATTTCTACAGAGCGACATGGGGGGTTGATTAGCTAGAACCAACCAATCGGTGGCCCTGCGAAGATCGGATAGGACGTTGCGATGAGTTACGATACGCGTCTCTCCAATCTCCCCACTGAAGTGTTGCATGAAGCCTTCCATGGGTTTAATCGCCAATGTATTGTTGACCTTGCGTTCCCCATTGGTAAACACTTGGTTCAGAATGATTTGTTTGTTACTATCTCCAATTCCCGTTGCGGTAGTGACTTGACTACGAAGTGGTAGACCAGTGGTCATCCGTGGCATCTTTTGCTTCCTCAATGATTGAAGCTGAAAATTTTGCAGCTTGCAACTTTAACTATCCTGCAGGGAGAACATGATTGTAAGGCCGTAAAAGATGATCTTCTTAACAGACGCTAGACGGCTGTCCACTCCTAGAGTGAATGCCGGACGGCGCTATACTTGCGTAAGAATTGCGTTACTACGCCACAGCTGTAACGGATACCATGGTAGGTTGGCTACAAAGCTTGTTCGAAACGACATTGTAGAATGGCGCATGTTGAAGGGCAATTGACTCCCGGCTGATGTTGAGCTGATCCCTTAGATTTTCAATGACTCTTGTTTCTCAACATTTCATGCGATGACACAGTAATGTATGCAGCATCTGTCAGTATTTTCACAATGATATCTTACTTCAAAAGTTCCTACGCCAAGCACTAAACACTTTTCTCCATACTAAAGTCCGGTATCTCTCCTGAACATGACATTCACTACACCAAACCGGCAGCACTCTGAAATAACTGTACCGGACTTAGCACAGTAGAAACTCCAAAACTGACCACTTCTCTAAGTTGACCATGTTTTCATAACTAGAATGTTCATCATGTAAACCTTTGCTGTGTGCACCAATTGACAGTTTGTGTGGGTCCGGACGACTGCTGCAGTGACTGGTTTTCAGAGGCCTAGTGCGCTTATTGGGATAAAACATTGACGTCGCGGCTACGAATCACTCCAATGGCATTTCATCTACCACATCCGGACCTATTCTGATGCGATTCTAATGTTATGCCTACTGAAAGCGATTAAGCTCAGTGAAAAACTACTTTCACAAATTCTTTAGACTTACTACCGTTTACTGCTACTTAAAATGAGAATAAAAGTTCAAACTTCTTCGTCAGCTGTCAGAGATTGAAGAACAACTTTACCTTGAAACATCGGAAATGAAGAAAGAAGCGACCCTTACAAAGGCATTGCATGTACTGGATCCATCTTGCGGTTTCCGAACTATTGCTTTCGTAGAACTTTACAACTACTGCCGGTTGAGACGGGAGGACTCAGAACCACTGCATCAGTTCGTTTTGCGTTCGATTCATTCCCTAACAATTTGTGATTACGCCTGCATACCCAAGACCACGTTTGAGGGAATTATGCTGACTCAACATTTAATAACCGTGATCAGGGATCATCCCATACGAGAAGCTCTAGTTTCCGAAGACCGTTCGAACCTTTACTGGGACAGGATCATAGTGATCGCTGGACTCAAAGCATCTACGCTCGAACAGTCGTACTTATTTAACACGAGGGAAACGCGTCCCAGATTTATGTAGCTTGACTGCCTCTGAAAGTTGTATGTTGACCACTTGGGCCAAAACTTTTAACATTAATTTAATCTCTATAGGTCGACCATGTAAAGGTTTATTGTGTAATGGTCGACGAACGATCTTTTGTTCAAATAATGTGTATGTAGCGGTTGTTTACAACATACAAACTTCTGACCCATAATCACTTCACGTTCCAGCTTCGCAGAGGATCTTCGATACAGCAAGCTTTCTGTCCGTCTATTTACTTGCGCATTTTTGTCCCCGCCAGTCGGTATTCACACGCATTGATATCCACGTCGTACAAGGTGCCCCAAAGATCCCCGTTCACAAGTTGACCCTGACCACTTTTGGGAGAAATCATTCCTCACACAAGAGCGCATCGCACGTACCTCTCGTTTCATAGGTTGCAAGCAGGAGGCTCATCGCCTGTCTAACTCCCGTTCGGTCACATCCAACGTCTGTATCATGTAGGTATCGGGACGCCGCGGCACCAGTGCTAGATGGCACATGGCGGACCGCCTATCTACTTGAAGTTGAACGAATCCCTTGTTTTATCAAATATTGGATGGGAGTATTCTCACAGCTACCAGCTCCTGATCATTGATCTCAACGCGTGATCATCCCGCCACACCTAGACGATATTATACCCATCATCGTATCGCTCATCGCTATGCCAGATGGTTGGGTCAGTGCCTGGCGTCGACCGCATCACAACGAAAGAAGTTGTATGCATGGATCCCACTTAGTAACATATTTTCTGAACTGTGTGCATGACTATTACCAATACCCTCTCATGTTAATGTGACTAGAGCTAAATTCATCCGAAAGCTTCCGTCTCCCATGCTTCCCGAACATTTCCGCCCAATAACTGTGACCTGCTTTTTCACTCACCATTTGCACCGCATTCCTTTTGAGCGCTGGACCTCATCATTAACATCTGACCGAATATCGTTCGGTTTTCTCCAAAAAGACAGATGGCTTGGTGCCCATCCATCTTTTTTTCATGGGCCGCTCCTCCCAGTTCCAATGCCTTCCCCGTCTTCCTCCTTTGTGAACATACAAATACCATGGATTACATGCTTTACGAGTCCCTAAATATAGCTGCGTCTACTTTTGCAGCTGCTGCATTTTTCTTGATTTTCTGTCTTCCTACTACTCGTTGGTGATCTTAACATTCCGGAACTGTGTATTTACCTAGAGCAAAGCATTAGACAAGAGTAACTACTTTCAACCCGACGTTTTATCATTACACTCGACGAATCCCTTCGAAAGACTGCTTGCTGTAGCTGGATGTACCACTCAGGCCTGGTCGATTGTATTACGTCGGTGGACGACAGGATCATGATAAAGGAAAAAATTGGTAAATCACAGAAACGACTCCTGACTCTCAATCACGACCCACAGAACAGTCGTCATTCTATAAACCGAAATAAAACTAAGACCATAAATATTACCGCCTACAGATCCAGGAAAATGGCGCTACTGGACGTCTCTAACTCAAAAGTTGGTTCGGTGAGCCTACCATCAGTAAAATCGACGGCCTCGCTTAATTTTTGGTTTCCCTTTTAAATGTCACGGAAAGCTGCCACCTCCCTCTCTCGATGAGCTGCGCCAGCAACTCCAGGAAACTTGCTATGTACCATTACAATCAACAGCAACGGATTGAGATTCTCAGGACCTACCTCATCCCAACACACATCCGCAGGCTCTCGTTGGCAGTAATACATCGATACACCCTCAAATCGTGGACAAATTAATCACGGACTACAGTCGCAAATGGTTATTACCTAAGCATATGGCCATTGCCTTTTCCATGCATCCATCATTGACCACTGCTTAGGAATTCCTAATCTATCAACCATGTTGCCAATAGTTCGGAAAGATAGAGGGAGCGACGCCGTTCCAACCCGAATACAATCCTTAGCAGGGCCAATCGTGACTAGCCGCTTCGGCGATACATCGGGTAGCTAAATCGTCACTAATTGTAGGTGGGAAAACCGTGACGGAAGCAGACATGGATGACTCAGCTACTTACTACCCCTGATGTATCCCTTCTACGTCAAGTTCTGACGCACCCTATTGTACATTGATATCTCCGGCACTCTACACGCGTCTTCCCATACCTGTTTATCAGGAAAAATCAAATACGCACAGGAATCCTTCTTACAAAAGCAGACGCGCCAGATGTAGACCACCGCGTTCACCATCGACCTCAACTGCAGCATGTGGGCAACTCACGTGCTCCAATCATACAGCGTAACACATAACGCAAGCCACAAACGGCACAATGAATTTGTCAAAAACGTTCAATGATTCTACGCCGTCGAGGAGCTACAGTCAAACTAGAACCACTCATCCCAACGCCAACGACATATAACAAGCCGGATCTTCTCATCAACCGAGACGCTACTATCTATGTGACGCCCATAGGGCGGCTTATTCTAGCAGAAACAAAATTTATTAACACGGTCGATTATCATTCAACAGCCATCAGAAACTAAGCACAAACTGTACTCTCGGCAACTTCCTCTACTGCGCATTTTCCGATCATCCTACACGATCGAAGATATATCCACCACTCGTCAGCCAAACATCTGTTATCATTGGTTCTCTCGACCTTGCATATATCCGACTTGTGCATTGACACCATCCTAGAAACCATGCGTGTGTATAGTATTTATATGCGAGTTGCAGCCCGCCAAACACGATCATTGTGACAACATATACTCTGACATGTACTGGGCGTGCGGTCTTTGATCGAGTTCTCCGAGACTTTAAGGAGCAGTTACCTTTACATTATGCCAGGACCTTCGTCACACCTTGACGAATTGTCGTACTGCTCAGTTCTGGAGCCATAAATGCCCTAGCCGAGAATAAATGCTCCTCCGTTACTCGGTTTTAAACTAACCTGTTAAAATCCCGGATATTATCCTCTTAGATTTTCGCTTCATTTTAATGCAGGCTTTTGCTGGTCGTCTCTGCAAAACAGCAGCCAAAGAATGACGTCAGAAACTTGATGCTACCGGGACAACTGTTAAAATCATCCAACTGATGCAACATGGGCAGTTCGAGAGATATGATGCTGAATTTTCTCTGCTGCATCAGTTAATGTAACAAAAGTTCCAGTTGGCAAAGGTTCAAACAAAAACATGACGAACTTGTTTCCAGATAGCTGGATCAGTTCAAACTCACAAGCAAGTCACTTTTGCCTTATTACACATTCCATTGCTCATTGCAGAATTCGCTGGAAGAGCTTTTCTAAAGATTCTTGAAATGGATGGTGACTTGGTAACCTGCTCTTAACACGACCCAGGTTCCATTTTCTAGGAGATACTGAATGTAGTACACTTCTTCGAGAACAAACAAGAAACACCTGATAAAAAGAACCAAGGGAAGATGAGATGGAAACCACAGAAGCTCCACGATACGACGAGGTTACGCAACTTTAATTTATCTGAATTCATTAGCTGTGAGAAAATATTCAAACATTTTGAGTAGTGGAAATTTTGCTAAGCCTTATTTTCAGTAACTTTTCCAGTGTTTCGAGAACGCAAATGACTATGATCGTCTTTATTTTCAAAAAAATGTTTTAACTGTGGAAGACACCCTTTTTGATTTATTATAACATTTTATGATTAAACACTGTTCGCAGTTATATATATATGAAAAAATTCCCTACTGTATGCATAAAGGGGAAACTGAGGTACGGAAATATTTTTTATGGGATCTGCATAAGTTAACCACCTCTATGTTAACAAATATGATCCAGTCCTTTGAGTGGTCCAAAAAGCAGTTTTACTCTAACGTGTTACTGGTGCAATCACTGATATTTTTACATCGCATAACTTCGCAAATTCTACCTTCTAACGAGAACCCAAATAGCTGACTACTGAGGTTTCCTATAATATGTGAAATATGTAATAAATTAGCTCAAATTATCATTGGCGAGGCCGTTGAATTGGTCTTAGTTTTTTCATTGGAATTCATTGTACTTTGCCTACTGCAGATCTATATATTTTAGATGAATATTTGGCAAATTTTTGTCCAAATTCTAAGTTCTCCAAAGCCGTCCAACTCACCAGGTTTGAATACTGAATCGAAATACCGCGCGCCATTTAAGATTGTATGTTATTGGCCACGAATTTATAAGCTATTTGAAACAAATTATGAAAACTCCTTCATTAAACTTTGCTATCAGCTGGAAAAATACGCAAGGATTCCATTCATCTCTTCGTGCTCAGAGCAAAGGGATGCGGGTCGTTATATTAAAGTGACACCAATGCACCTTTTACTCTTTTCCTAGTGCATTTGTAAATGTTCGTATTTTTACAGATGTCGCTATCTCCTTCCGCGGTTTTACTTTAAATTGCTGAAAATCCACCCATCGGGTAGCATAAAGTTTAGCTTGATTTGATTTGAAAGAATCAGGTAGTTAACTATTACCATATGCCATCATACACTCCGGTGGGTAGGGGATTATTCCTAAAGCGCAGCCAAAGGTAGATTAACTCACAGTATGAATGGTCGCCCGGTGATAGCCTCAGAAATCGTGTAACGCTACACAAAAATCCAGCGATTAATCTAGCGAACATGAACGACTAGTAAGTAGAAAGTTTAGTTGTGAGGGAAAACTCAATGCGGAGAACTTGCACTGAAAATCGAGCATGGGATTTCTTAGTACTTACCGTGGGCCGGTGACGCAAGTACAGCGCAATGCTGAAAAATTTGGTAAGCTTATGGTTAAATAATGAGTTTGAAAGATTGCCTGCTTCTTTCAAGCGTTAGACGGATGCAAACGAGGGAAATGAGATCTACGTGCAAAAATGGTTGAACTTCTTATGTCATAGGCTTGCCCAACCTCGGAGAAGAGTTAACTAGAGAGCTTGAGAAAGCGATTGCTATTAGTACACAGGAGACCTAAATCAAAACAAAGCAGCAAATACAAAGGAATTTGGACAGTATCTCGCCACACAAATCAGCAAAAGAAGAAGCTGCATGGATTATGAATCTATCAAGTCGAACCCTATCAGATACAGACAGGACAGTTATTTTGCCAGGTCTGCAAGTCAACTACCAAGATTTCAACCCCATTGATTTCCATGCGGCACTTGAATCAACGCTAACCACATCAAAGATGGCAGCTGAAGCCCAACATGCCCTTAGACACAACAGCATCCCCGCTTTGAGTCACATAGTTCAAACCAATATTTTCACTGTAAGCGAACGAAAGGCACTGACAAGCTTCAGAAAAGACAAACTATTGGTATACTACCGACCGACAAGGGACGTCTCACTCCCATAATGGAAATAACTGACTACATGAAGAAAGCACAATAACTGCTGGGAGATATTAACACATACGAACAGATAAGCGAAGACGCCACAGAACATCTGGAAAACAAGATCAACAAAACTTTCAAAGACTGGAACAAATAGGACTGATCACGAAGTAAGAACACAACAAGATGGAACCCGATTAGTTAGTGATACCACAGTTCTACGGCCTGTACAAGGTGCAAAAAGGGGGTACCTGTTTTGACCTAGCGTGATATTAGCCGGGGCAACGAATCAAAAGTTGTCTAAGAGCGATTGAAAACTCCTGAAACATCCAATACGAGGCTCAGAACACTTATTTCAGGCTGCAGAACAATTCCTTGGCAAACTTAAGGGAATACCATTAGAAAGAGTCGAGCTAGTGGCCTCCTTCGACGTTGCAGCTTTTTTCACATCAGCTGGCACGACCCTGGCGAGGCGAATAATGAGGACCCCGAGTTTCGGGTTTTGGAGCATCCGCTAGGTGTCTTGGATTGCGACACGCAATCTCAATCGTGACCTCTTTTGATTTTGAAGTCAGCCTCTTCCAATACGGTCACTAGGACCGTCACCTGATTTGACACTGCTTGAACAACACGCAGCGGTAAATAGCAGCAACTGAACTGAAGTCACATAAATGATAAAGTTTATTGACTTCTGTCTCACCACGCATTTCAATTTCAATGGCCAAACGTACAAACGGATTATGGGTAGGTCAATGGGATCGCCAACCTCTTGACTGGTAGCAGTTGCCGTGATGTAAA
>OX104064.1:174105340-174139485 GCA_944474145.2 Dicrocoelium dendriticum
TTTGTAGAGCGACTTGAAGGAATGGTAGTAAGCTGATCGTGATAGCGCACGCCCTTTACATCCTTTGTTGCTCTTCGTTTTGTTGCCTCTAACGCCTCTAGATCGCGTTTCACTTAAGGTTGCCAAGCTTGGATAGCGTATTCAACATGCGAGCGCACGTAGGAATTGTGCATTATTGGAAAGATTGATTGGTTGAATCTCCCGATTGCCCTTTGCACATGCCGACGTGGTGGTTGTTTCTTTTCGCAGCTACCTCAGCCGGTTTTGAACACTTGACGTCTCTCTGTACTAGCATTTCAAGGTCACCTTCCTGGGAGCTGATCTGCAATCCTTTGGTCCCAAGCAAATATGTGTAGTTATGTCTATGGCCTAATTGCACAACGCGACATTTGTCTATGTTGTATGGCAGGGCATTTTGTACTGACCAGTTCGACACCTTGTTAAGATCGCACTGGAGCCGTTCGTGGTTGTCCGGCCCTCTGATTCTTCGCCATACCTTGATATCATCAACGAAAATAGGAAATCAGAAGCAACTGATATCGCCAAATCGTTAATGAACACCAATAATAGACGAAATCCAAACACCGAGCCTTGTGTTACACAACACGCCACTTCGATTGCATCGGACAACGATTCTCGGACTCTCACATCTAGCCGTCGTTCAGGTAGAAAATTGCTAATCCGACTAAGGATTGGTTCGCTTATGCCGTAGTTCCGAGGCTTCTGAAGAAGCATTTGATGGTCCAAGCGAACAGACGCTTTTGAGAAGTCCAGGTAGAAGACATCGAGTCCTGCTCAATGATTAAGAGCTTTAGTCAAGATATTACGTGCACGTACGTACTCGCTTTTGAAGGAAGCCATGTTGCTCTGGGGCTATTAAGTTGTGGCTGTCCGGATACTGCATCAGCGCATCTGCGATGATTGCTTCCATCAATTGGATAGTACAGGGAGTGGTGTTATTGGACAGTAGTTGGTAGAGTCAGTGCGGCTACCTCCTTTGTGGATAGGAGTGATAACCCCTCGCTTCCATACTGGTGGAATATTGTTCTCTTCTAGATCTGGCTAATAGAAAACAGCCAGTGTTTCTGCTAGATCACCATCTACCGCCGACAGAGCATGTGGTCGGATGTTGTCGACACGAGAACTGTGGATAAGAAAGGATAACAATTTCTTCAACACAGCTTCCAAGTGAAGGTGATATTGTCTAAACCCGACGGTGGAGTAATAGAAACGAGGAGAATATTTGGGCTCATTACCTGCTGGAAACTTTAGGAGTAATGAAGCCATAGGAGATCGGCTGCTTACATTGCTGATCGCATTCACCCATCAGCCGTGACTAGTGCTGAAATCCCCCGCTTCATCTCCTTGTACAAACATGCTAGATTTGCATGCTTTGTTGACAAATCGGTCGCGGGCCCATTCCTAACCGGTTCGTGGGTCTTTTGTGGCTGGGATTTAGAGCTCAAACTCCTTTAAAAGCAACAGCAGGTGTTTGCGTAGGAACTGGGAGACTGAATACTCAGGGTCAGTCACGCTTAAAAGCCCTGCTAATGTCTAAAAGGGCCATGTTCACGCGCCATTTTTACAACTTCATAGTTAAATGTAGTTACATTGTCGGCCAAATTGAAACGTTGCCTTTTCCCACTGAGGAGATAGATTGTATTCATGGAGCAGGCTGAATATGTCACAAAGATAAGTCAGATTTGCGACTCATAGCTTGTCACCGCAATATATTGCTAGCATTAACTAATTTTCTGAGAGTAATCTTTGCAATGGCTTTGAACTTCAAGTATTCCATATAAGCGATAATTCGACTGGAAGTCTTGAGTGAAAGCGTTTTTACCAGATTAAATAAAACAACCCCAGAACTGGAATACGGTACTACATATAATTAAAAACGACAATGTTCAATACCTCAATGATCTGTGCTTCCGGCACAGGCGTATCAGACAATGACAACAATACAAGGTAGCCAGCAAGCTGAGCTTCAAGTTCACGCAGAATAAGTCCGTCACAATGTACTGTGGCTTTAACAGGCTTACACATGACTAATTAGAAAGGGACGTTGCCGTGAAACGTGGGCGTTCTGTCAGTGTTTTACACACACAAATACACCGTGATGGTATTGCAGCGGTTTCAACTGCACATGGAGTAACATTTGCAATTGTCCTCCCGGACGAGGTGGCTTCATGCATGTGAACTCTACGCACATGATCTCACAACATCGTCAGGTCACATGCGATGTGAGGAATCTCTTGATCAGCGTGCGAATGACACGGCGAAGGAGTTAAAATGGAACATCACAAACTGATAACAGGACGCAAAGCCACATGGTGCGACCATTAGGTCTGTTCATAACTTGGAAATATAGGTCAATGCATGCACGCTTGAACGCAGGTCGTCTATTTGTTTAAAGTGTAAACAAACTATTAACTTGGCACGGAACAATCTCCATTGCGAGCTAGATAATAAGGATGGGTTGGGATAAGGAAAGGAGTTAGGAAAACGGTGAATGAAATCACAACCATAAGGCAGGAAGCGGTACGAAGGCAGCAGAGGATAGGACATTTAGAAATCTACACTCTCTACCAAATTTTGATGGAAATTGCTTCTGGGTTTCGATGTACTCTGGTTCATCCTAGCCTGCTCCGTCCGATATTGGAGAATTACAGGACTTACAACGGTACGTCCATACTCTTGCACTTGGGCATGTCGAACTCACAGTGCTCGTCCCTGAGGCGGCTGGTCCAAAAACCCACATAACAGGTGCGGAGAGACAACAGCCGGGATTGACCCCTCTTCCCACTCACTGCCTTCTGTAAAGCATATCTTCCTGACATCTCGCTCATATCCGCCCCCTTTCATTCTAACCATTTTGGTTCTTATGGATCCGTCCTTGGATGTTTTACAACACTTTATCACCCCCAACGGCCAACTATCACGATTGAATGTATTCGAGAAAACTTGGGGACTAAATTTGCAGCGTAGTTTAAGCCATTTCTGTTTAGTATGCGTTACGGAGGTATCCATTGTTCCAACTTTTCAATATAACTTGGCTAACTTGGCTCGTCCGTTTCCAACATCGAGCATACCGTTTACACAGTGGCGCTGGATCCAACCTTGCTGTATTTGGTCTAAGTAATAGCATATCAAATGGAGTAAGAGCTGTTTGCTTAAGAAAGTCTGTTAGCTCGACGGGTTGGTTCCAACCGAGATTTTCTGTGCAGTTTCTGCGGCAGTAAATTTGTAGGCATGATTCTAGGAGAAAATAATCCGAGGGGGTCGCATGTAAACAGCTGAGGAGAATATGCGAAATTGTTGAATTCCGTAAATCCCGATAAAATGTTGTTTCTTTTTGCTTTATTGCCACGATATTAGTCGCTTGTAGACAGACTTCTCAACTTGGTTTAATGTCGCATTAGAGCCTTTATTACTAATCGTTTCCACTACACGGTGACGTTTTGCGAAACTGCATGGAGGAAAATACTTCGCTACTCTTGATTTCGCATATGCTTGTTTACAACTTAATGTTGAGCCAGGGAGCAGGATGCTTCTTACGATAAATACGCATTGCGTGTTCTATCAATAAAACCGACTGCCGTTTGGAGTCAAAACAGCACGTGCAATTTTTCAGCAAGCTATGGACACCATGCTAACCGGCGTGCCTGGGACCGCAGCCAATCTAAATGACAGTTTCTTAATGGGCCGAACACAAGATTAACTGCTTCAGCGACTGAATGATTTGATGCTGAGAAGCAAAGTACGGTTTTCATTTGCTTTTGGCCAAATGAAAATTTTTGATGAAGTCCATCAATTTCTTAGGCATTATGATTGATCATCATGTCCGAAGACCAGATCCAGATAACATCAAGACGATAGATCGGTTACCTGCACCAAGGGATATCACAACATTGAGATCATACCTGGGAATGGCGAGCAACTATGGTAAATGTTTGTTGTATATGCATCGCTTACATCATCTGTTGAAGCTGTTGCTGATGAAGGATGCTGAATGGAAGCAGCCCAGTGTCAGCAATCATTTGAAAAGCTGAAGTCGCTACTGAACTCGGATCTACTGCTTACTGTCTATGACCCGACGCTAGAAATTGTCGTGGCCGCGGATGCTTCGAGAAATGGAACAGTGGCCGTCATTTCCCACCATTTTCCGGACGACTCAGAAAAGCTGTCGTACACACTGCACGGGCTCTTACAGCATCTGAATAGGGTTACAGTCAGATTTAGAAGGAAGCATTGGCTTTCATCTTCTCTGTTCAGGAGTTTCACAAAGTGTTGTAAGGACGATGCTTCAAACTGGTTATGGATCATTAGCCGCTTTTCTCAATATTTTTGATCAAATAATGGTATCCTGGCATACATAGCCCAGTCGATTACAGCGATGCGCAACTTGCTTTTCGATTACGATTTCAACATAAAATATTTGTCAGCTTATGCTTTCCGACAAATAAATGCTTTCTCAGGATTAATCGATATCGACAGGAGCAGTCATTGCGACAAGCATACCTGAAACAGATGTTAGTTTTATGGTGCATAATGCCATGAACAACTTACCTGTCAATACTATTGTTCAGGAAAAAGCATGACGTAATCCGCTGCTATCATAAGTCCTGACCTATATTAGACTTGGCTGGTCACGGTACTCTCCAAAAGAAGAGCTTGACCAGTTTTACATGCAACGCGATTCTTTGTCAGAAATTAACTCCTATCTGTTCTTCGCCGATCGCATAATCATACCTGAAGTGCTGCAGGAACAGGTTTTATGGCAACTCCAAATAGGTCATCCAGGGGTTGCTCGAATAAAGTTACTGGCTCGGAGGTACATCTTTTGGTCAAAATTTGACGACCACTCAGAGGACACTGGTCGTACCTGTTAAACATGCGCGTATGTTTACTAGGTGCCGGTACATACGCCACTGCAGTTTTGGCCCATGGCAGAACCACCGTGGTCACAGAACCATGTGGAATTCGCGGGACCGGTTGAAGGAATTTGGTTCTTTATAGTTGTCGATGCTTATAGCAAGTGGCCGGAAGTAACCATGATGCAGAATACGTCAACAACCAATACAAAATACGCATTGATATACATTTACTGATATCATGGTTCGCCAGAAACCAGTGTGCCAGATAACAGGCCGCAATTCACTTCTCATCAGTTTGCTGAGTTTTGTGCACGCAATGGAATCGAACACCTGAAGACTGCACCATATCACACGAAATCCAAAGGACAGGCCGAGCGATTTGTCGATACCATGACACGAGGACTGATGAGGTCGAAAGAGGAACGGTCGCTAGAAGAAAGGCTAGAGACATTCTTACTAAATTATCGAGTTGCTCCTAATCCAAATGCGCGAGATGGTAAGTCACCTGCGGAAAAACCTAGGGACAAAATACTAAGAACAATTTTGGACTTTTTGACCCTCAACCACCAACCGAAGGGCTGTAGGAACCCTGTACTGGAAAAGCAGTACAGCAGATGGCACGCTGCGCGGCTCAAGGATGATGAATTCGGATCCTAGGTGTTTTTCGTCTCTCAGCGGGGAACAGAATCAGACGGATAACTGGATTCGTCGTACGGCTCCGTGTTCTGGTGAGACATGAGATCCAAATCGGTACGCTGGTGTAAATCTGCCATCCCAATCAAATGCGGCCACGCTACCTAAAAACACTGTGACATATTACATTAATAAACTTGATTTTACTGAAATATGGGGTAATGTCAAACTGATGGATTTCTCTTTACGATGCACACATCCTTTGAAAAATCCGGGAAATGGAACACAGTGGAGGTCGAAAAGGGAAAGACTATTTGTACAGCCATTCCAAGTGGACCCCTGACGGTAAAGCTACACATCCCTAAAGTAACTAATCTTTAAGATGAGGGAGTGTTAGGGGATGCTCAATAGGCGTAGTTTTTGCTACAATTCTTAGGCGCCTACATTCATTTGCCATCGTCTGTTTCTTGACAATTGTTTAAACGCTTCATTCATTCGCTTCATTTGGCTGGCTTGTCGTTCATAATGGATGGTACATCAGGGCTCTATATTTGCTAGTGTTATTTCCCTGAATTAGCCTGATTGGTTCTTTATTTGTCACTTCTCATTCGCCCGTACTTTACTTGCATTCGCATAATGTTGGTTGGCTCCAATGTACTTTAGTAGTTTTGCTTAATAGTCTATCGTACCCTACAGATGGGAACAGTGTCCTCATGCATGCAATTAGGTCCTGGATTGCGTTCGTGTTCTTCTTATAATCGTGAGGGATTGAACATTCTTCTGCGTCAAAACAAATTGGATGGTAACCTAGTATATAATGAACTGGCTGCCCGAAAATTTTTATTACGCCTGAAGACAAACACAAAAGCGGGAAGTTTCGCTCTTGCTCTATCCTCTCACGAAGAAGGCAATGTGCTTTACGATGATGATAATTAAATTCAACTACTAGCTTCCCAGTACTTTTCAGTCTACTCCGTTCTCGTCCGCCGTCCTTACCCACTGATTATCTCCCAGCACATTCTACTCCTCTCTAGCAAGTGGAAATCCTCCCCGAGACAGCCATGAGACTCTTCGTACTGAACCCAAACTGCGTGCCGAGATTGATGACCTGTACATATCATTTTTTAGGCTGGTAACAGAAGACCTTGCCAATCCAAGTGTTTCACCGCTTGCTTAAATACGACCGTTTGCCAGCTGACTGGAAAGAAAGGATTGTGATGAACATACACAAAGGTGGGGATTAACTTGCTCCTGAAAATTTTTGGCCCACATGGCTGAAGTCAGTATTCAGTGGTACCATTGAAAGCGTCTTTAGCCCCACTCTCCATGTCCAGTGTGAAAGCCTGAGGATCCTTTCTTTCGCTCACCATGCATTTCAAAGGGCTTGCTGTAGCATCACTAACATGCTTGGTGCTAAAGAAGCATGTGGCAAAAAAGTAGGTGACCGGAGACAACTGTATTTTGCTCACATCGACTTCAGCAAGGTGTATGACAAATTCACACATTAACAAATCCTTTTTAAACGTTGGGCAACTGGTGTCACCAGAAACGCTTTATCATGGACTGCAGACTTCTTAAAGGACCGGACCATTCAAGTAAAATTGAACTAAACCCTGTTTGACCTACGCGTATAATTAGTGGCATTCTAATTGCTCCATCTTTGGGCCAGAACTCCACAAGCTCTATATTAGTGACCTCCCTGCAGCACCTCAAGATGTGTGCTTAGTTTAAGCAGAATATCTCCAGCTATTGTCAGAAGTACCTAGCCTACCGTATTAGGTAAGCGTCATCCCTGGCAGTGGTTTTCCTCTTAGGACCACATTTCCCTTTGCGTTTTGGCGAAATGCATCCCGCTTCCTTTTTCTTTTTGACCACACGGCTGACGGTTGCCGGACTGACGCCTACTATTCTTGCCATGTCCCTGTAGGTCTTGTCTGTGTGTTCGTGCAAGGTCACGATATTCATGCGCCTTCTGGGAGTCACGTCCATCTCAAACAATGACTGAATCACAAAAATAAGAAGTTGAAACAAAAACCTTACTAACCATAAAAAGTATGACGCAATCTTGGGTGCTGTAACGACTAGACATGCGCAGTTATTACATCGTCTGATTCACAAACAATGATGAAATATCTATTCCCAAAATAAAATAACAAAATAAATGCAAAACGGCAGCTTTCATGTATAAAAACATGATATTCATAGCAAAAGAGACACAATCGTAGTTTGTTTCAATTAATGTGCACAAGGATATATATATGGTCGACCCCGAGGACTAGGCTTTAACAAACACCATTAACTCACCAAAGTTTGGTGGCGTTATGCAGACGTTACCTTTGTGCTTGTTAAACGGGATAAGAAGGACGAGTTGCTTGATCACGTAACCTCCATTGATGAGAGAATACAGTTTACTATTGAGCTGGAACCTTGTAGCTGTACAATAATATTTCATGACTGCCTGGTTCACAGGAATGGGGGAACTTTAAAGACGACAACAAATCGTAAGCCAGCGAATACTGACGTCGTACTCCACTACACTACGGGTCATCCGAAACAGATTTACGCTGGGATAGTCTCAGCGCTGTTCTACATGGCACAAAAGTTGTACACGATGGAGGAGGACAAAAAGGCTGCGCGGAAAGTGGCAATGAGCATAGTATTAGAAAGTGGTTAACCTCGGCGGCTAGTCAAACGCCAAGTGCATAAAGTGCTGAACCGGCAGTCAAGACCCACAACCCAGTAGATAGGGCGGTAGGAATTCCGTATAAAGAAGGCACTTTGGAGGCAATTCGGAGGGTACTAAACAAGGAAAGTATAAGGGTTATCTTTCAGCTAGGTCGAACGTTACGTTCGGCGCTGGTACACCTGCAGTACCCCTTCCTAATGATAAGACGAATAACTGTGTTTATAAAATTAAATGTAAGCACTGTACACATGTGTACATAGGCCAAACAGCGAGAGAATTAACCCCCGCGAATTTCGGAGCACAGGAGGCGCATTTCAAGACCATCAAGAAAAGCGCTCGAATACCAGGTACTAGTAAGAGACTCAACCGTGGCTGTGCATGCCTTAGACACATGTCACCAGATAGACTTGGAAAACCTACAGGTCATTAGGAGGTCATTAGGATCAATACCTCAGCGGTTGATTGCCGAGGCAGCGGAAATTACCAAATCTGACGACTGCGTGAATAGAATGGAAGGGGTAGAACTCCCTAATGCATGGCGAACGTTCTTAAGCCGACCAGCCTGACGAGCATCGGTGCGTGGATCTGACTGGAACGTGCAAACCGACTCTCATTTTCAACACTAAGGGCTCATCTGTTAATGGTATGGCACACAAAAGAACACCTGGACTATTCCCACTGTGATTGAACCACCTAAGGTGACATCACGAACTGTTGCTGTAATGACATCAGGGCTCAAGTAGCGGGTAACGCGGAAATCGCCTACGTTCCTTATAAAATCCCACCATAATTGCACACTGATTCACCTGGTCTGACTAAGCCCTTGTGTCAGGGACGAAACGTTACCAAACTATATACCAACCGATTGTTTCCAAACCTCTCTGAACTCATGACTACTCGATCGGTTCTATCGTCCAAGATTTTGAAACCTACAGTTTTTCCTTCTAATTATTCATTAAATACCAAGGACGATGAATTGCGTCGTGGTCTTTCTTAAATTTAAACTTATTGCTTACTCCGGTCACCTCAAAAGCAATTTCTTACATCTCCATAATTTTAAATCCCCCTTCCCCGTGAATGTGGCATACAGGCAAATAAAGCTCAGTTTTCGTTTTCTTTGTGTTAGGATGCTGTGAAGATAACAGGTGTCTAAAGATGTTGCTGTTTATGTGGCATGAGGAAATTTTGGCTTTAGACAAATTGTGTTACAGAAGAACACTTCTTTTTCACTCATTTTGGCAAACTGTGGAGTGAAACGCCCCAGTGCGCTTACTTTAGCCATGAAATAAAAAGATGCTACTCCATCAAATCACTATATAGCTAGAGGGAGATTTTTGTAGATCCTCGGGGAACACACACACTTCAGTCGACTAGCATATACTGAGCAAAAGGGGTCATAGAGGGTTACATGAGAGAAACCAGTGATCTGCTGAGCTCTAACAGCTGGAATTGTATATGCTTTAATTACGATTGACAGATAATGCAATGAGAAGAGCAAATGCGGCCACCTGCAATTAGTAGTTATATTGGGAGCGCGATATCATATATCCAACACGAAATTTATAAGGCTAAACATCCAAAACAGATTTTTCGCACAATACCGGGAAAAGAATATGAATTGTTTGCCTCCATTCGTCTCATCTGACCATCTTTTGTTATGCAGCCTAAAATGCTTGAACTTCACCTCTTTATTGTTTTCAGTTTCATTTCCTTAAGGTGCATTTTTAAGAGAAGAGAAAAAGAACCATTTCCCTCGTTAATGCAATGATAGTTTAACTGTTCTCGTGAGTGTCAGGCACATGACAGGAATGATACTGTGCATTTTCTCCTATCAGTCAATGCAAGTACTAAATCGGAACGTGTGTAACTACTTTTCTTTGTACCGTGTTCTTTGTTCAATAAAAGAACTGCAAGAACTGCAACTTAGTTCTGCCTCCATTAGCTTGAATGGACTCTGAATATAACCGTAGTTTAGTCAGCCCTGAATACTACAGGTACTGTATTAACTGCACATGCAAATTTTATCGAACATTTCAACCTTACCAGTGTCTGGAACATAGCATCTCAACAGATTTATGCATTAGGATTTGAAGCTAAACCAATATAATCTTTATGTAGCATTATGGGTGTATTTTATGACAGATAAGGCGATGCGATAAAACGGCATCAAGAAAAATGCAACAATGTATATATGAAGAATGGTAGCGAAAGCAAAAGTGTTACGCTACTAAACGGTCCCAGATCTGAATTATGTTGACCGTAAAGCGTCGAAGCCCAGTTTAATTATCCGGATGAAGATTCCGCAAGTTCCCAGGCACCTTTATCTAATTTTGCTTAGTCGTCTCAGCACCGCATAGTCTCTTTCTAGATGAAAAATAGTATAAGTAACGGTTACATTATAGCACAACTATAAATGTCGAAACTGTTTAGTGAGAACCGATAAGTACGCAGCAGATAGGGTAAGAAAGTGTTCCAGTGATAAGGCAATGATCGATTTAAAGGGCCCGCTGAGCAGAATCAGATAATGGAATTAGTGGCTGTACGTCCATTTTCCTGTTATTTTTTACTATATCAAAATCGCCGAGGCACTGATGGAGACATAACAATTTCGTTGTCAATGAGATCGAGGTCTTCATTTTAATGACATGTTTCTGCGTGGAAATATATGAGATTGACCTTAATCTCTCACTGATATAAAAGACTCCAGCTGAAGTTGGTTACAGCAAATGTGGGTGAATACGCCTATATAATGAGATTACCACGGACTGTGAGTGCAGCTGTACATATAATTGGCCTTTGTTGTCTTTTTGTGCATTTAACGATGATAGCAAATAGGTTTACAGCTATTGGAGCAGCTTTCGTGGCATGTAACTTAATTCTACTTTAAGATATACGTTGTTTTCTATTTTGCTACACTTACCTGTTAAAGAGAGCTTCTCGGATATTCTGCTTGCTTGTTTGAGTAAAGTTAGATCACACTACTAGTGATACGATTACTAATTGGCATAATTGGTGGCTCCCTCGACAGCGATTGAATTCAGTTTGTTAAAGCTTTCAGCAAACTGATCGTACTGCATCAGAAACAAACTGGATTCGTTCCACAAATTTATCGCCGGTTATCTGCAGTGGACCACTAATGTTTATGTCACTAAGAAGTGCAACTTAACACACTTACAGACCCCGTTCTGGTCCCGTAAGCTGGAGCGAAAGTGTGATCGAATGCCACCGTTTTAATCTGCTTATCCGTGAAGACAATATTGCTCACCAACGACTTGTGGCTTGTAAATTTGCTAAAACAATGGGCTCATATATAAACATGTACGCACCATTAGCAAAGTGAAGAACCGCATTGCCCCATCAACACAACATTCGGAATGGCGCAGAGCGCTGTAGAAGCAGCCAACATTCTACGGATGCAGCATGCCCCGACCTTTCAACAAGAAGTCCGCCATTGCTTTATACCTACATCCAGAGCCCCAGTTTCAATACTCACTAACCGCGTTTACTGACACAACTGTGTTGAATAAACTGATCTACTGTGCACTTACAATTCTCTCAGAATCGATGACATTCACCCTAGGGCACTAAATATAGCAGCAGCAAGCTGGCTGAGACATTATTACATTTCTTCCAAAAACACTTGGATGAGCAGACCGTGTTTGCCATGTCATAACAGCATAATCACACCAATTTTCAACAGTAGAAATCGCACAGAACCCTCAAACTATCGCCCAGATATTCTTCTCCCTGTCCTCCCTACGGTACTTGACGCAGTCATCGCTGAGGCATTAGTCGACCATCTAGAAAGCTACAACATCATAACACCTCGGCAGCACGGTTTTCGCCAACACCATTCATGAAAAACAAACTTAATGACTGCACTACCAACCTACTGATTGCAAGCAGTACTTGGATGGAAGCGACCGATACAGCTTGAGAGACAGACGTCAGTTACTTGGACTTCTCCAAAGCCTTCGACCGACTGAAGCACCGCATTCGGCTTAACAGTCTCGAAAACTATGGAGTTGGTGATCCTCTCCGTTGGTGGATCAGGAACTTCCTGCATTAACCGCAGCAGCAGATTAGAGTTTGATGTGCGCTATCTTTTCCCATTAATGTCGGATGTGGCGTTCAAAGATTAGTTCTGGGATCGTGTTCGTTTTTCGTTTTCATTAACAAGTTTACGCTTTTGATTGGCTCGGATTTCGTGATGTTTGCTGATTAGGTGGTGGCGAGCGATTGCCGACCAAGGAGATTTTGATGAACTTCAGCGAGACCTGCAAAGAGCGTATAGGTGGTCATCTTACAATTCGCTCCATTTTAATTCCTTTATTTGTAAGGTAGTCCGCATTTGTCACCAGCTGACAATCACGTACAAGCTTGGAGACCATGTCCCTCAAGCAGTCACCCAGGAGCGGGACCTTGGGGTACTAATCCAGGCAGATTTTAGCTGCTCAGACCAATCCCAGAAGGAGTCAAAGGCTGGAAACCAACAGGTCGGGACGCTTTGAAGGGCATTCGGGCGGTTTACTCCTTCTGTTTGTTCGTAGTTGCTTAATACATATTGCCACCTCCTGTGGAATGCTAGATACAGAGCTGGAATCAGCAAGGTCTCGCAGCACTCCAGACTGCTCTGCAAAGAGCCACGAAGCACGTCCAAGTGTAGTTCCATCTTCCATACCAAATGAGGTTAAAGACCCTAAGATTGTACATCGGCCGACATCGGTGCCTACGTAGCGACCTAATAATGGCCTATAAGATTTGGAGGAACCACAACCACTTCTTTCGCCACCTACTACAACGCAGTCACAAAACCAATTTGAGGGGCCAACAACCCAACTTGGCCACGTAATATTGTCGGCTGGAAAGTCGGCGAAACTGTTACTCACTTCACGTGTGCCATCCATGGAACGCTGCCCTAAATTAGGCTGTTAGTTGAATTTAAAATGCGCCCTGACGATGCCTTAACCTACTTACACTTCGAGATATAGACGGGTATAATCGGCAGACAATATAATGTGAACAATTAACAATGAGCAACGATTTATCACGGGATAAAAGCAAGTGCATGACAAGTCCCGTTGGATGGTTGGGGTGAATACAAAGAAATCAAAATATATGTGGACCATCTACCAAACGTCTGCCGAGATGAATACTTTGATAAATAACATCAAAATTAAAAAATCGAGCGTAAACGTTTAGAAATACTCTGGGGTGCAGTAGTCGTTGATATAAGGCGTGAGAAAAGTAAAATATGGTCTCTCACTTCGGTCCATTTGATACATAAATCCTGTAGAAAAGTATACTTGGCGTAATCCACAATAGAGGAGTTTAGGTAAGAAAGTGTTGGGAGCTATGAGCAACATCTAAACGTTTTTTGAAAACGTTCAAGGTAGGGGAGAATACAACTGAGTCTGGGAGTGCATTCCAGGGTTGGCAAACCCGAAGGGAAAAGTAATTACGTCGACACTCTAGACGGCTATATTGTTCCTTCAATTTTAAACAGGAACGTTGCACAACTTGCACTAACCTACACGATTGAGTTTGGCTACTTTCTGCATGCCTCTATATGAGCACTTTGGTAAGTTCACCAAAACGATTTTCATTTTATCACCCTTTTTCTCTTCACCTTGTTGTGGTTCTCATTCTGGCCATTCTACTTGACTTGTTGAACATCCGTGTTTTGCCCGTAATATACCACTGTTCCAATGTTCACTTTCCATTACACGTAAATTATACGGCTTCAAATAGATGCATATGGAGTTATATAATGCTGCACGTATGCACATTTTTCTTTCCTGAATCAATCAGTTATCGGAATGACCAGGATACGTGACAACCACACTGCGTAGATCATACCGAAATACCATGTCTGCCTGAGGACTTTAAACGAGGACAATGTTTGTAGTGAGAATGTCATTGTTATGGGCATCAACACTGAAGCTTCTCATTTTAGATGTTGTCCTGTTTATGGGAATAATTTAGGCCTGCTCGAAAAGAAATTAAGGTAGCACTATTGCGTGTGTGTCGCAATTCAACCATAAGGCGGTAATTTAAAATCGAGTTCTGTATTTAAAAGTCATTATTGAAGCTACGTTCCTCAGTTCTATTTAGATCAGTGGGAACAATGACTGACCGCATGGAATTCCATTTTGTTCTCATCATAGATGGCTTTGCTATGTATTCGCTCAGTAACTTGTCCTGCGATGACAAGCATTTGAACGGTAACATTCTTGAAAGTCCATAATTGCTAGAACTGCTAAACTAACCATCATGAATGGTTTCGCCCAATTTTTCACCCGCATGTGATCTTTGAGCATGCAAAAAGAGGATTTCGGAATGGGGAACCTTTCGACAGCTTTCACCCCTAGATCATCAAGCAGCAGTGGTTCGGCTGAAGTCCAATTCCGTAGTTTCATAAGGGAATCATGTGACATCTTTCTCCGAAGCGGCAAAATCTCCTTAGGTGAGACAATTGTGAGACAACCGTCACTTCTAGAAAGCACACCTTATTGGGGCCTTTAAAGTACTAGCTTTGTTGGTATCCTGTCCAGGATTGAGAGTCATCATTGTAATTAAAGATTATTTGAAGGTGAGAAACAGTCTTCAGCAAAATGTTTCGCAATACATTGATATAGTATAGAAAGGGAGTAATAATACTCACTGGATCAATGGATATATCCCGAGTAAAAATGCAAAGCTCGACAATTCCCGCAGGTGAAGACTAAAAACAAGATGTGGGTGTATCGATGAAAACAATTTTAACGCATATCGATGGACTCATTGAAGTTTCACTTGTTCACGTAATATGGTTTTGTCATGATGCGTCTCAGTAACATTGGCTAAGACTTTTATTACATGTGGTGTAAGGATTCATGAAATTATTCTTTGAATTCAACGAAGGTAGAAGCGGAGATGATAGAAATTGTGAGAGCGTTCCACCACTAGGACACACGAGGTAAGAAAAGAGGCCGGCGACATTCCGGCCGGCTGTACTGTGTGGCTAACTTGAACTGATTGCCTCGTAATGAGGTGTTGTGACTTAATTTCAAAAAACGTCGACATACGCGGTTTGGATCCTTTAGGATTTGAAGCACCAAATTAATACCAAACGCCCGACCGTATTGATCACCAACTCTCCTAGGGCCTGTAATCTATGCTGGTAACAGAGATGTGTCAGGCCCTTAACTCTTTTGTTGCTCTTCTTCGCGGAGTCTCAATAGCAACAAGCTCATGCTTTTGCCAGGGGTGCCAGACCTGGATGGCGTATTCAGGTTGTGGCCTCACGTAAGCGCTGGCCATTTGTGAAAAGACCATAGGATCAAACTTCCCCAACGATCTCCGTAAAATACCCATGTGACTATCCCTCCTTGCTGCTTTTTCGGCCTGTTTTGAGCAACCGATACAAGCCTGCATGAGCAATACAAGACTAATTTCATGGGAGACGCATTGCAAAACGTGTTCTCCTAGTCAGTATGCGTAAGTTCTCTGGTGGCGTATGTTCAGTACTCGGTATTTCGCAGCGTTGAACTCCAGCATGTTTTGAACTGACCAATTGTAAGCTCTGCCGAGAGCACTTGTTAGTGACATGTGGTAGTTTACCGCCCTGATAGTCTGCCAGATTTCGAGACAGTCCGCGAAGAGTAAAATGTTGGATTTGATCACTCCCACGAGGTGGTTAGTGAAAACGAGGAAATACCTTGGTTCAAGAACCGAGCCTTTTGGGAAGTCATATTGCACCTCTATCGGGTCAGCTAAGGCGCTACGAACTCTCACATTTGGGCGCCGTTGAAGTAAGAATGCATATCCAAACCAGGATTAGGTCACCGATTTTACAGCTTTGAAGCATGTGAAGCAGCATGCTGTTATCAACACGATCAAATGCTCCAGAGAAATTAAGGTACACAGCTTTAATTCCCTCCTCAGTGTCGACAGATTCCGTCCAGCTGGCACGGGTTAGCAAGAGGTCCGTGGTACATGGGCGATTTCTACTGAGTCCATGTTGCTCCGGTACGATGATATTGCATCTTTCCAAGTGTTACGTGAGGGCTTTACAATAACGGATTCCCAGACCTTAGAAAGAACTGGGAGAAGAGTTCTCATGCGGTATTTGCTAGTTCGGCGCGATTGCCCGCTTGTAAATTAGAGTGACTCCTTCATGCTTCCACATGGCCGGGATCTGCATGGTGTCTAAACAATGGTGGAAAAAGTGGGCCAGCGGTTTAGCCAAGCTGCTGGTCGCCACTTTCAATAGCCTTGGGTCAAAGTTTCCCGCACCAGGAGAACTGTGCACACGCACTGATATCAGTCGCTTCAGTACGTCCGCGGAAGTAAATGAGATGTGGCTTAGTCCTGTTGATGGCGTGCTCAGTGTAAGAATTGTAGGGGATATCAAGGAGTTCTAGATTTTACAACTGAATCGTTATCTCTGAGCATTGGACTCCTTTTGGGCATTTAACACTTGCTCGCATAAGTTTGAAAAGGGTCCTCACGCGACTGCGCGTGTAAATGGTCGGATGATTACTGCGATAGTTTAAGTTCTGCTCGGTGTGCAGAACTTTTCGATAAACTACAGTTTCAAGTGACACAGAAGCTTGTCTTCTAACGAGCACGTCCAAGAATGGCAACTGATCATCCTTCTCATCCTCTTCAGTGAAATGAATGTCCGGGAAATTATTATTGAACAGCGAATGTGTTTCTTAAAGTCTGGGGGGTATTGGTATGAAAAAAGTATCGTCTACGTAACTTACCCAAAGCTTGGACTCCATTATTCGCAACACCTTTTGTTCCAAGNNNNCTTGCTTTTATCCCGTGATAAATCGTTGCTCATTGTTAATTGATCACATTATATTGTCTGCTGATTATACCCGCCTATATCTCTAAGTGGAAGTAGGTCAAGGCATCGTCAGGGCGCATTTTAAATTCAACTAACAGCCTAATTTAGGGCAGCGTTCCATGGATGGCACAAGTGATGTGAGTGACAGTTTCGCCGACTTTCCAGCCGACAATATTACGTGGCCAAGTTGGGTCGTTGGTCCCTCAAATTGGTTTTGTGACTGCGTTGTAGTAGGTGGCGAAAGAAGTGGTTGTGCTTCCTCCAAAGCTTATAAGCCATTATTAGATCACTACGTAGGCACCGATGTCGGCCGATGTACAATCTTAGGACCTTTAGCCTCATTTGTTATGGAAGATGGAACTACACTTTGACGTGATTCGTGGCTATTTGCAGAGCAGTCTGGAGTGCTGCGAGACCTTGCTGATTCCAGCTCTGTATCTCGCATTCCACAGGAGGTTGTAAGTGTGTATTACAGAAGAGTAGTAGGGGGAGTTGAATGGTATAGGTAGAAATTCGTCACATCTAGACTCACTCAGACAGCCGCCACACGCCCGGAAAAGCACTGTACGCGCGTTTCATCCTTTCGGGAATCATCAGCAGTGAGTCTAGATGTGACGAATTTCTACCTATACCATTCAACTCTCCCTACTACTCCTCTGTAATCAGTACGTAGAAGAAACTGCTTATAATGTCATAAGTGAATTGGCAGCTTAATTTTGGTAAGCTCGTCGCTTGATGAGGGGGCAACCCTGTCCTCTGCATGGAAGTAACGTGTAAGTCAGTGGATAGTGAGCGGCGCTATATCACATCTAGTAATTTATTCACGATGGTCGTTGCCGTCCCCCGTAGCTCAGTGGTCTCAACCACGGACTGGCAACAGTCGAGATGCGGGTTCGAGCCCTACCAAGTATGTATTATGCAACTACGAACAAACAGAAGGAGTAAACTGCCCGAATGCCCTTCATAGCGTCTCGATCTGTTGGTTTCCAGCCTTTGACTCCTTCAGGGATTTGTCTGAGCAGCTAAAATCTGCCTGGATTAGTACCCCAAGTTCCCGCTCCTGGGTGACTGCTTGAGGGACATGGTCTCCAAGCTTGTACGTGATTGTCAGCTGGTGACAAATGCGGACTACCTTACAAATAAAGGAATTAAAATGGAGCGAATTGTAAGATGACCACCTATAAGCTCTTTCCAGGTCTCGCTGAAATGCATCAAAATCTCCTTGGTCGGCGATCGCTCGCTACAACCTAATCAGCAAACATCACGAAATCCGAGTCAATCAAAAGCGTAAACTTGTTAATGAAAACGAAAAACAGACGCCATCCCAGAACTAATCTTTAAACGCCACATCCGACATTAATGGGAAACGATAGCTCACATCAAACTCTAATCTGCCGCTGCGGTTAATGCAGGAAATTCCTGATCCACCAACGGAGAGGATCACCAACTCCATAGTTTTCGAGGCTGTTAAGCCGAATGCGGTGCTCCAGTGGGTCGAAGGCTTTGGAGAAGTCCAAGTAACTGACGTCTGTCTCTCAAGCTGTGTCGGTCGCTTCCATCCAAGTACTGCTTACAATCAGTAGGTTGGTAGTGCAGTCATTACGTTTGTTTTTCATGGTGTTGGCGAAAACCGTGCTGCCCAGGTGTTATGATGTTGTAGCCTTCTAGATGGTCGACTAATGCCTCAGCCATGACTGCATCAAGTACCGTAGAGAGTACAGGGAGAAGGACACCTGGGCGATAGTTTGCGGGTTCTGTGGTATTTCTACTGTTGAAAATTGTGTGATTATGCTGTTATGACATGGCAAACACGGTCTGCTCATCCAAGCGCGTTTGGGAGAAATGTCATAATGGCTCAGCCAGCGTTGCTGCCGCTATATTTAGTGCCCTAGGGTGAATGTCATCGATTGTGAGAGAATTGTAAGTGCACAGTAGATCAGTTTATTCAACACAGTTGTGTCAGTAAACTCGGTTAGTGAGCATTGAAATTGGGGCTCTGGATGTAGGTATAAAGCAATGGCAAACTTCTTGTTGAAAGGTAGGGGCATGGTGCATTCATAGAGTGTTGGCTGCTTCTACAGCGCACTGCGCCATTCCGAATCTTTTGTTGATGGGGCACTGCGGTTCTTCACTTTGATATTGGTGTGCACAAGTTGATATATGAGCCCATTGTATTAGCAAATTTACAAGCCACATTTTGTTGGTGAGCAATATTGTCTTCACCGATAAGCAGATTAAAACGGTGGCATTCGATCACACTTTGCTCCAGCTTACGGGACCAGAACGGGCTCTGTAAGTGTGCTAAGTTGCACTCCTTAGTGACATGAACATTAGTGGTCCACTGCAGATAACCGGCGATAAATTTGTGGAACGAATCCAGTTCGTTTCTGATGCAGTACGATCAGATTGCTGAAAGCTTTAACAAACTGAATTCAATCTCTGTCGAGGGAGCCACCAATTAGTGCCAATTAGTAATCGGATCAATAGTAGTGTGATCAAACTTTACTCAAAAAGCAAGCAGAATATCCGAGAAGCTCGCTTTAACAGGTAAGTGTAGTAAAATACAAAACAACGTATATCTCAAAGTAGAATTAAATTGCATGCCACGAAAGCTGCTCTAATAGCTGTAAATCTATGTGCTGTAATCGTTAAATGCACAACAAAGACAACAAAGACCTGTTATATGTACAGCTGCACCCAAAGTCCGTGGTAATCTCATTTTATAGGCGTATTCACCCACGTTTGCTGTAACCAACTTCAGCTGGAGTCTTTTATTTCAGTGATAGATTAAAGTCAATCTCGTATATTTGCACGCAGAAACATATCGTTAAAATGAAAAACTCGATCTCATTGACGACGAAATTGTTATGTCTCCATCAGTGCCTCGGCGATTTTGATGTAGTAAAAAATAACAGGAAAATGGACGTACAGCCACTAATTCCATTATCTGATTCTGCTCGCAGTGGGCCTTTAAATCAAGCGTTGCCTTATCACTAGAACACCTTTCTCACCCTATCTGCTGCCTACTTATCGGTTCTCACTAAACAGTTTCGACATTTATAGTTGTGTTATAATGTAACCGTTACTTATACTATTTTTTATCTAGAAAGAGACTATGCGGTGCTGACACGACTAAGCGAAATTAGATAAAGGTGCTTGGGAACTTGCGGAATCTTCATCCGGATAAGTAAACTGGGCTTCGACGCTTTACGGTCAAAATAATTCATATCTGGGACCGTTTAGTAGCGTTACACTTGCTTTCGCTACCATTCTTCATATATATATTGTTGCATTTTTATTGATGCCGTTTTATCGCATCGCATTATCTGTCATGAAATACACCCATAACGCTACATAAAGATTATATTGCCTTAGCATGAAATCCTAATGCAGAAATCTGTTTAGATGTCATGTTCCAGACACTGGTGGGGTTGAAATGTTCGATAACATTTGCATGTGCAGTTCATACAATACCTGTAGTATTCTGGGTGACTAAATTACGGTTATAGTCAGAGTCCATTCGAGCTAATGGAGCCAGAACTAAGTTGCAGTTCTTGCAGTTCTTTTATTGGACAAAGAACACAGTTTGTACAAAGAAAGGCAGTTACACACGTTCCGATTTAGTACTTGCATTGACTGATAGGAGAAAATGCACAGTATTATTCTTGTCATGTGCCTGACACTCACGAGAACAGTTAAACTATCATTGCATTAACGGGGGAAATGGTTCTTTTTCTCTCCTCTTAGAAATGCACCTTAAGGAAATGAAACTGAAAACAATAAAGAGGCGAAGTTAAAGCATTTTAAGCTGAATAACAAAAGATGGTCAGATGAGACGAATGGAGTCAAACAATTCATATTCCTTTCCCGGTGTTGTGCGAATGATCTGTTTTGGATGTTTAGCCTTATAAATTTCGTGTTGGATTTATGATATCGCGCTCCCAATATAAATACTAATTGCAGGTGGCCGCATTTGCTATTCTCACTGCATTATCTGTCAATCGTAATTAAAGCATGTACAGTTCCAGCTGTTAGAGCTCAGCAGACCACAGCTTTCTCTCACGTAACCTTCTATGACCCCTTTTGCTCAGTATATGCTAGTCGACTGAAGTGTGCGTGTTCCCCGAGGGTCTACAAAAAACTCCCTCTAGCTATATAGTGATTTGATGGGGTAGCATTTTCTATTTCATGGCTAAAGTAAGCGCATTGGGGCACTTCACTCCACAGTTTTCCAAAATGAGTGAAAAAGGAGTGTTCATCTGTAACTCAATTTGTCTAAAGTCAAAATGGCCTCACGCCTCATAAAAGGCAACATCTTTGGACACCTGTTAACTTCACAGCATTTTAACACAAAGAAAATGAATAATGAGCTTTATTCGCCCATGTGCCACATTCACGGGGAAGTGGGATTTAAATTTATGGTGATGTAAGAAATTACTTTGAGGTGACCGGAGAAAGCAATAAATTTAGCAACAAATTTTGCTATAAAGTTAGCAATTTAGCAATAAATTTATGAAAGACCACGACGCAATTCATCGTCCTTGGTATTTAATGAATAATTGGAAGGAAAAACTGTAGGTTTCAAAATCTTGGAAGATGGAACCGATCGAGTAGTCATGAGTTTAGAGAGCTTTGGAAACCATCGGTTGGTATAGTAGTTTGGTAACGTTTCGCCATTGAGACAAGGGCTTCGTTAGACCAGGTGAATCAGTGTGCAATTAGGGTGGGATTTTATAGGGAACATGGGCGATTACCGCGTTACCCGCGACTTGAGCCACGGTATCATTACAGCAACAGTTCGTGATGTCACCTTAGTTGGTTCAATCACAGTGGGAATGGTCTAGGTGTTCCTTTGTGCGTCATGTCATTAACAGATGAGCCCATAGTGTTGAAAATGGGAGTCCGTTTGCACGTTCCAATCTGATCCACGCCCCGATGCTCGTCAGGCTGGCCGGCTTAAGAACGTTCGCCATGCATTAGGGAGTTCTACCCCTTCCATTCTATTCACGCAGTCGTCAGATTTGGTAATTTCCACCACTTAGGTATTGATCCTAATGACCTTTAAGTTTTCCATGTCTATCTGGTGGCACGTGTCTAAGGTATGCACAGACACGGTTGAGTCTCTTAATAGTGCCTGATATTCAAACGCTTTCTTGGTGGTCTTGGAATGCGCCTCCTGTGCTCCGAAATTCGTGTGTGTAATTCTCTCGCTGTTTGGCCTATGTACACATGTGTACAGTCCTTACATTTAATTGTATAAACACAGTTAGTCGTCCTACCCTTAGGAAGGGTGTCCTTCATGTGTAAGAGCGCCGAACGTAACGTTCGACCTCGTTGATATATCACCCTTATATTTTCCTTGTTTAGTACCCTCTGAATTGCCTCCAAAGTGGCTTCTTTATACAGAATTCCTACAGTCCTATCTACTGGGTTGTTGGTCTTGACTGTCGGTTCAGCACTTTATGCACTTGGCGTTTGACTATCTGCCGTCATTAACCACTTTCTAATAGCTTGCTCATTGCCACTTTCCGCTAGCCTTTTTGTCCTCCTACATAGTGCACAACTTTTGTGCCCTGTAGAACAGCGCTGAGACTATCCCAGCGTAAATCTGTTTCGGATGACCCGAAGTGTAGTGGAGTACGCCGTCAGTATCCGTTGGCTTGCGATTTATTGTCGTCTTTAAACTTCCCCCATTCCTGTGAACCAGGCACTCATGAAATGTTATTGTACCGCTACAAGGTTCCAGTTCAATAGTAAACTGTATTATCTCATCAATGGAGGTTACGTGATCAAGCAACTCGTCCTTCTTATGCCATTTAACAAGTACAAAGGTGACGTCTTCATAACGCCACCAAACTTTGGTGAGGTAATGGTGTTTGTTAACGCCTAGTTCTCGAGGTCGTCCATATATAGGTTCGCCAGTACAGGGGATATAGACGATCCCATGGCGAGACCTTGTTCCTGACTATAAAGCTTCGATTGAAAAACGAAGTAAGACATGTTAAGACACACTGTCATACCCTCGATTATCTGATTACCTGTTAGTTTTGTCCGAGCACTCATAGTGACTTCTTGCTATTCCTAGCGTCTTTTCTTTGGGTACATTTGTGAAAATGATTTAACAGCGATTGGTACGGCCGAGGCTGGCTCATCTCTATCTGAGGTCTTTACAAACTGTAGGAATATTCTAAACCGTACTTCTAGTGGTCCACGTTTCCTGTTGTCAGGCAATGCTTGGACCGCCAGTGATGCCATTTCTGGCGCTGCCAAGTTTACTTTCAAAATACGTTTTCCACTGCCTTGGTAGTTTTTGGTGGTGACTTTTGAAAGCGGCAAATTCGATTGGCGTCTTGTGATCTGTGCCCATTTACTTCCGTGGCTGAACCATGTCTTTCTATTCACCGGAGATTTTTCTTGCCCAGCTGATGCCAAATTCTATCAAGGGAGCCGTTTTGCGGTATTTGAAGAACATAACTGAAATGACTGCTTGATTGCTCAAACGACAGTGCCTCCTTGTTGCTCACAACCCAACCGCTACTTTGCGAAGAATACTGGCAAACCCAAAGGATTATCGGAAAACACAAGAAGGCAAAAACTTCGTGTATAAAATAAGTTGCAACAATTGTGAAATGAACTATGTGAGACAGACGGGAATAAAACTATCCACAAGGATACAAGAACATCAGGGGGCTTGTAAAAGTCATTATGCATCGTCTCTTGTCTCAGCGCAAGTGGATGAGGAGGGACATGTATTCAATTGGAACAAACCGGAAATTCTTGCTCAAACGGCGTCATAGAAAGAAAGAGAATTCCAAGAAGCATGGTACTCCTCTTATAATTCGACCAACATCGACATCGATCCCGTGTACCATTACGTCAGAAAGATCTCCGGCGAATAGAGAGATATGGTTCAGCAGCAGAAGAGAGTGGGCAGAGATCACTAGGCGCAAATCAAAATTGCTACTTTCAAACGTCACCTGCCCATCGACCACGGACAAACGACTCAATAATCAGGATTGTACACTGCATCTCACCACACTGAAGATGCAAATTTGCATGGTGGTGAAACGTATGCATTCACTATCAAGATCGGAGAAGTGATCCACAGTTAAGTTCTGTCGCTCTTTGGCTCACGTATCAGCATGTACAGTAGATGACTAATTTTACGGACACTATTATTCCTGCTTTATCTACGAAGTTTGAATTAAGCGTTTAACCTCTTTGGAAAACTACCGGTAACTACGCAACTTTTAGCTACCGTTTAATGACTACAATATTTCTCACTTTATGAGAGATTTTTGTCGTCCCATTCCACTCTACTGTACTTTACGAATGCGGGTTTAGGGATCCCGCAACTGAATTTTCCTTAATTGCCCCAGATATTTGTTTAAATTTACTTGGTTTCTTGCTTATTTCAGAGCGGGCCACTTACCGACTTTATTTTTGCACGGAGTATAGACCCTTCGAAAATCAAGTAACCGCAGCATAGGCGTGTTTAGGGTGACCCGAAACATAACGGAGTACTCCTTCCGAGTCTATTGTTTTGCGATATGTCGTCGTATTTAACCGTCCTCCACTAAAAGGTTCCAATGGTTTATAAAATCTTCCCTGTCAAGTGACAGTTGGTCATTGCATGCGAAGACAGGGTGCGCTGTCCTCGTGACCACGCTAGGCTCAAAGATTGATTCCATAAGGCCACCGTCTTGTGTAGGTATGGTACTCATAAATCCCAAATAAGACAGCCAGGAATGTAGCTGCTGCGCGTGTTGAAGAATTGTGGGTCGGCCCTGTTGATGAGACGCGGCTCCCAACTACTTGCCGCCCGGTCTTCTTCTTTTGGGTTTACACTCCATATTGGGTGCTATAGCTGGAGCATTGGGTTGTACAGCATGTGTCACCCATGGTCACTCTGTAGCCCCAGTCATCATATGGTTGTCTCCATGGAGGCTGCAGTGAAAGGAAACTAAAGAATCGGATGCGGCTAACCATACATATATATATATATATTATTGTATACACATTTTTGTACATATAGGACAATTTGTTGATTCCGGCCATCCCAGTGAGACCAATTTGGGGCGAAATACTGTAGTGTAGTGTAGTGTAGTGTAGTCTTATCATATGCCGTGAATTCATTGCTTTAATAAGGTGTATGGACCAACACTCTGCTAGAACCATCGGACAGTCAACTGTCGAATTTTGTCCGCTTTTTTATTGTAACCATTATGCGGTAAAAACAGCAGTTGACACTATTATTAGCCAAATCGAGTGCTACGTGAAAGATAGAAATTCTACAGCGACGCGCAGAAATGCGTTTGCCAATAGATGGTCGCGAGCAGGGCAAGTTCTGCAAGTTTTCTGACTGTCCGATTTCCTAGCGATGTCGGAGTGAAATCTGCGTGCGAGAAAGGAAAACTTAAATCTCAGAGTAAAATGGGTTACTTACAGGAGACAACTATGCCCAGGATTGTTTAAACAATGATACAAATAGCTTAGGTGATAATTTTTGCATGTCATCATAATCCCTTTCGGGTACCTGCGGGGCGATACACGTTTCGTAGCTTAAAAATAGCATTTAGGAGCATGCAAAAGGACTACGTATATTGATGTACTGGTTTTGGGGTCGCCACCGTATGCTTTGGATTGTGACACGCAATCTCACTTGTGTCATCGGTTGACTTTGAGGTCAGCCTGTGCCATAACGATCACTAGGAGCGTATCCGAAGCAAAGGGTTTCGATGTTGCTCTCTCCCATCCCTGCACTGGATGACGCGCTTCGTCTTTGTGTGGACTCATCAGTAGATATCGCCTGCGTTGGTAGTGAAACTAGGCACATATTAGCTAGCGTCCATCGCCATGATCACTTGCGCACTGGGCTTCGCGAGCAGAGCCTGACACAGCGTTTAGAAGTTACTTTGAAACAATCAGTTTCCCACAGTGTGTTGAAAATTACAGTGAGAAGACGTAAATCGGCGGTTGTATACATTTCTTACCCTCTTATCAGTGTCAGAAACGGCAACTCAGAAACACGTGCAACTATTTGATGGTACAAACAAACATGAAAATAAACAATACGAAGCACAATGGACGTCGGGCTACTACGTCCATTGCAGTCTGTGGTTGACCGGCAATTACGTTTAGACGCAAAGAACCCGTTTACTCCGGTTTATTGTGAGGGCCTCAGTAAATCGCAGTAGCTGCGAATTAGTGTGACGCAGTAGAAATTTGAATGCCGTGCTTAACTTGATCAGATGATCGGGGGTCAATAATTGCTAAGCGATCTAAGATGCCAGTGGCTTGTATGCACGCCTCCGAACCCTTGCTAACAAGGCGCATTCAAGTTTCTAGATAAATGTGACGGGAAATTCATACTTTGTCAACTGGCGAACATGTGTAGTGAATAACGTTTTGGAAACCGACCCGAATGATACGGTAGATCGATCTTGTTTTAGTACCCGGAGTCTTATTGGCAGCCGCTACCTTCCTCTATATGTCATATGATGTTCTAAAGTCCTTGGACATGATAACCCCAGATACTTCTCGTGGGTGATATTCATGAGAATATACACGCCAATATGGTAATCATCGTACGGACCAAGACCACCATTGCGGAGAAAGGTGCATTTGGCACGGTTCACAGGGAGTTGCTATTCGTTGGACCAGCTATACCGCTGGTTTAGCGTTGTTTCACAGCCTGTCGGCGTCGTCAAGGCTAGGTACTTCTGACAATAGCTGGAGATATTCTGCTTAAACTAAGCACACATCTTGAGGTGCTGCAGGGAGGTCACTAATATAGAGCTTGTGGAGTTCTGGCCAAAAGATGGAGCAATTAGAATGCCACTAATTATACGCGTAGGTCAAACAGGGTTTAGTTCAATTTTACTTGAATGGTCCGGTCCTTTAAGAAGTCTGCAGTCCATGATAAAGCATTTCTCGTGACACCAGTTGCCCAACGTTTAAAAATGATTTGTTAATGTGTGAATTTGTCACACACCTTGCTGAAGTCAATGTGAGCAAAATACAGTTGTCTCCGGTCACCTACTTTTTTGCCACATGCTTCTCTAGCATCAAGCATGTTAGTGATGCTACAGCAAGCCCTGTGAAATGCATGGTGAGCGAATGAAAGGATGCACAGGCTTTCACACTGGATGTGGAGGGCGCGGCTAAAGACGCTTTCTATGGTACCACTGACTACTGACTTCAGGCATGTGGGCCAAAAATTTTCAGGTGCATGTTAATCCCCACCTTTGTGTATGTTCATCACAATCCATTCCTTCCAGTCAGCTGGCAAACGGTCGTATTTAAGCAAGCGGTGAAATACTTGGATTGGTAAGCTCTTCTGTTACCAGCCTAAGGAATGATATGTGCAGGTCATCAAGGCTCGGCACGCAGTTTGGGTTCAGTACGAAGAGTCTCATGGCTGTCTCGGGGAGGATTTCCACTTGCTAGAGAGGAGTAGAATGTGCTGGGAGATAATCAGTGGGTAAGGACGGCGGACGAGAACGGAGTAGACTGAAGAGTACTGGGAAGCGAGTAGTTGAATCTAATTATCATCATCGTAAAGCACATTGCCTTCTTCGTGAGAGGATAGAGCAGGAGCGCAACTTCCCGCTTTTGTGTTTGTCTTCAGGCATAAGAAAAATTTTCGGGCAGCCACGTCATTATATACTAGGTTACGATCCAATTTGTTATGACGCTGAAGAATGTTCAATCTCTCACGACCGCAAGAAGAACACGAACGTGATCCAGGACCTAGTTGCATGCATGAGGACACTGTTCCCATCTATAGGATACGATAGACTATTAAGCAAAACTACTAAAGTACATTGGAGCCAACCAACATTATGCGAAAGCAAGTACAGTACGGGCGAATGAGAAGTGACAAATAAAGAACCAATAAGGCTAATTCATGGAAGCGGCATTAGCAAATATAGAGCCCTGATGTACCATCCATTATGAACGACAGGCCAGCCAAACGAAGCAAAGGAATGAAGCGTTTAAACAATTGTCAAGAAACAAACGATGGCAAATGAATGTAGGCGACTAAGAATTGTAGCAAAAAGTATGTGCCTATTGAGCATCCCCTAACACTCCCTCACCTTAAAGATTAGTTACTTTAGGGATGTGTAGCTTTACCGTCAGGGGTCCACTTGGAATGGCTGTACAAATAGTCTTTTCCTTTTCGACCTCCACTGTGTTCCATTTCCCGGATTTTTCAAAGGATGTGTGCATCGTACAGAGAAATCCATCGGTTTACCATTATCCCATATTTCAGTAAAATCAAGTTTGTTAATGTAATATGTCACAGTGTTTTTTAGGTAGCGTGGCCGCATTTGATTGGGATGGCAGATTTACACCTGCGTACCAAGATGGATCTCATGCCTCACCAGACCACGGAGCCGTACAACGAATCCAGTTATCCGTCTGATTCAGTTCCCCGCTGAGAGACGAAAAGCACCTAGGATCTGACTTCGTCATCCTTGCGCCGCGCTCCATGCCATCTGCTGTACTGCATTTCCAGTACAGGATTCGTACGGCTTGTCGCTTGGGGGTTGAGGGTCAATAAGCTCAAAATTGTTCTTAGTATTTGGTTCATACGTTTTGCGCAAGTGACTTCTCATCTCGCTCATTTGGATTAGGAGGAACTCGATAATTTAGTAAGAATGTCTCTAGCCCTTCTATATATTGGAATATGTTTGGAACCGACTGTGATTTCATGATTTCAGAAGGTTTTGTATACAAATCGGTTTTTGGTAGAGTTTTATTGTGGCAACGTTTCGCTCTTGACACAAGAGCTTCTTCAAGCTTCTCTAGCCCTTCTTCTAGCGACCGTTCCTTTTTCGACCTCATCAGTCCTCGTGTCATGGTATAGCCAAATCTCTCGGCCTGTCCATTGGACTTCGGGTGATATGGTGCAGTCTTCAGGTGTTCAATTCCATTGCGTTCACAAAACTCAGCAAACTGATGAGAAGTGAACTGCGGCCTGTTATCTGGCACACTGGTTCTGGCGAACCATGATATCAGTAAATGTGTCTCAATGCGTATTATGTACTGGTTGTTGACTTATTCTGCATCATGGTTACTTCCGGCCACTCGCTATAGACATCGACAACTATAAAGAACGAAATTCCTTTAAACGGTCCAGCGAATTTTACATGAATCTTTAACCACTGTGGTTCTCGCATGGGCCAAAACTGCAGTGGCGTGCGTACCGGCAGCTAGTAAACATACGCGCATTTTTAACAGGTACGACCAATGTCCTCTAAGTGGTCCTCAAATTTTGACCAAAAGACGTAGTTCCGAGCAAGTAACTTCATTCGAGCAAACTCTGGATGACCTAATGGAGTTGCCATAAAAACTGTTCCTGCAGGACTTCTGGTATGATTAGGCGATCGGTAAAGAACAGACACGAGTTAATTTATGACAAAGAATCGCGTCGCATGTAAAAGTGGTCAAAATCTTCCTTTGGAGAGTACCGTAACCAACCAAGTCTAATATAGGTCAGGACTTATGGTAGCAGTAGATTACGTCATGCATTTTCCTGAACAATAGTATTGACAGGTAAGTTGTTCACGGCATCATGCACCATAAAACTAACATCTGTTTCAGGTGTGACTGTGGCAATGACTGCAACTGTCGGTATCGATTAGTCCTGAGAAATTATTTCTTTGTCCGAAAGAATAAGTTGACAAATATTTCATGTTGAAATAGTAACCGAACAGCAAGTTGCGCATCGCTGTAATCGACTGTCCATGTATGCCGGGATACCATTATTTGATTAAAAAAGTTGCGAAAAGCGGCTTATGATCCATGATCAGTGTGAAGGATCGTCCGTACAGCACATTGTGAAACTCCTGAACAACAAAGATGAAAGCCAATGCTTCCTTCTAAATCTGACTGTAATCCTCTTCAGATGCTGTAAGAGCTCGTGTAGTGTGTACGACAGCTTTTCTGAACCGCCCGGAAAATGGTGGTTAATGACGGCCAGTATTCCATTGCTCGAATCATCCGCGGCCATGACAATTTCTAGCCTCGCGTAATAGAGAGTAATCAGTAGATCCGAGTTCTGTAGCGACTTCAGCTTTTCAGATGATTGCTGACATTTTGGGCCGCTTCCATTCAGCATCCTTCATCAGCAACAGATTCAACAGATGATGTAAGCGATGCATATACAGCAAAAATTTACCATAGTTCCTCGCCATCCCCAGGTATGATCTCAATGTTGTGATATCCCTTGGTGCAGATAACCGATCTATCGCCTTGATGTTATCTGGATCTGGTCTTCGGCCATGATGATCAATCATAATGCCTAAGAAATTGACTGACTTCATCAAAAATTTTCATTTGGCCAAAAGCAAATGAAAACCCTACTTTGCTTCTCAGCATCAAATCATTCAGTCACTGAAGCAGTTAATCTTGTGTTCGGCCCATTAAGAAGCTGTCATTTAGATTGGCTGCGGTCCCAGGCACGCCGGTTAGCATGGTGTCCATAGCTTGCTGAAAAACTTCACATGCTGTTTTGACTCCAAACGGCAGTCGGTTTTATTGATAAAACACGCGATGCGTGTTTATTGTAAGAAGCATCCTGCTCCCTGGCTCAACAATAAGTTGTAAACAAGCATCTGCGAAATCAAGATTAGCGAAGTATTTTCCTCCATACAGCTTCGCAAAAGGTCATCGTGTAGTGGAAACGGTTAGTAATAAAGGCTCTAATGGGACATTAAACCAAGTTGAGAAGTCTGTCTAAAGCGACTAATATCGTTGCAATAAAGCAATATGAAACAACATTTTATCGGAATTTACTGAATTCAGCGATTTCGCGTATTCTCCTCAGTTGTTTACATACGACCCCTTTGGATTATTTTCTCCTAGAATCAAGCCTACAAATTTACTGCCGCAAAAACTGTGCACAGAAAATCTCGGTTGGAACCAACTCGTCGAGCTAACAGACTTTCTTAATCAAGCAGCTCTTACTCCATTTGTTATGCTAGTACTTAGTCCAAATACAGCAAGGTTGAAGCCAGCGACACTGTGTAACCGGTATGCTCGATGTTGGAAACGGACGAGTCAATTTAGCCAAGTTATATTGAAAAGTTGGAACAATGCATACCTCCGTAACGCATACTAAACAGAAATGGCTGAAACCACGCTGCAAATTTAGCCCCCAAGTTTTCTCGAATACATTCAATCGTGATAGTTGGCCGTTGGTGGTGATAAAGTGTTGTAAAACATCCAAGGGCGGATCAATAAGAACCATAATGGTTAGAATGAAAGGGAGCGCGTATGAGCGAGATGTCAGGAAGATATGATTATAGAAGTTAGTGAGTGGGAAGAGCGGTCAACCCAGGCTGTTGTCTCTCCGCACGTGGTATGTGGGTTTTTGGATCAGCCGCCTCAGGGACGAGCACTGTGAGTTCGACATGCCCAAGTGGAAGAGTGCAGACGTACCGTTGTAAGTCCTGTAATTCTCCAAAAGCGGATGGAGCACGTTAGGGTGAACCAGAGTACATCGAAACCCGGAAGCAATTTCCGTCAAAATTTGGTAGACAGTGATTTCTAAATGTCCTATCCTCTGCTGCCTTGCTACCGCTCCCTGCCTCATGGTTGTGATTTCATTCACCGTTTTCCTAACTTCTTTTCCTGTCCCAACCCATCCGTATTATCTAGCTCGCAATGGAGATTGTTCCGTGCCAAGTTAATAAAGTCTGTTTGCACTTTAAACAAATAGATGACCTGCGTTCAGCCGTGCATGCATTGACCTATATTTCCACGTTATGAACAGACCTAATGGTCGCATCATGTGGCTCTGCGTCCTGTTATCAGTTTGTGATGTTCCATTTTAACTCCTTCGCCGTGGGATTCGGATGCTGGTGATCAAGAGATTCCTCTCATCGCATGTGACCTAACGATGTTGTGAGACCATGTGCGTGGAGTTCACATACATGAAGCCACCTCGTCCGGGAGGACTATTGCAAATGTTACTCCATGTGCAGTTGAAACAGTTACAATACCATCACGGTGTATTTGTGGGTGTAAACCACTAACAGAACGCCCACGTTTCACGGCAACCTCCCTTTCCGATTGGTCATGTGTAAGCCTGTTAAAGCCACAGTACATTGAGACGAGCTTATTCTGCATGAAGTTGAAGCTTAGCTTGCTGGCTACCTTGAATTGTTGTCATTGTCCGATATGTCCGTACCGGTAGCACAGATTATTGTGGTATTGTACATTGTTGTTTTTAATTATATGAAATTACCGTATTCCAGTTCTGCGGTTGTTTATTTAACCTGGTGAAAGCGCTTTCACTCAAGACTTCCAATCGAATGGTCGCTTATATGGAATACTTGAAGTGCAAAGCCGTTGCAAAGATTACTCTCAGAAAATTATTCAATGCTAGCAATACTCTGCAGTGACAAGCTATGGGTTGCATATCTGACGTATCTTTGTGACTTATTCAGCCTGCTCCATGAACACAATCTATCCCCTAAGTGGGAAAAGGTAAAATTTTTAAATTTGGCAGACAATGTAACTGCGTTTAACTCAAACTGTGGTTGTAAAATTGGCGCATGAACATGGACCTTTTAGAAATTAGCGGGGCTTTTAAGCGTGACTGACCCTGTGCATTCAGTCTCCCAGTTCCTACGCAATCACCTGCTATTGCTTTTAGAGGAGTTTGAGCGCTAAATCCCAGCCACAAAAGATCCACGAACCGGTAAGGACTGGGCCCGCGACCCATTTGTCAACAAACCATGTAAATCTAGAACGTTTGTGCAATAAGATGAAGCGGGGATTCCAGCACTAGTCACGGCTGATGGGTGAACGCGATCAGCAATGGAAGCAGCTGATTTCCTACGGCTTCAGTACTCCTGATCTTTCCAGCAGGTAGGGAGCCCAAATATTCTCCTCGTTTCTATTACTCCACCGTCGGGTTTAGACAATATCACCTTCACTTGGGAGCTGTGTTGAAGAAGTTGTTATCCTTGCGTATCCACAGTTCTTCTGGAGTCGACAACATCCGACCAAATGCTCTGCCGGCGGTAGATAGTGATCTAGCAGAATTACTGGTTGCTTTCTATCAACGAGATCTAAAAGAGAACCATATTCCACCAGTTTGGAAGCAAGGGGTCATCACTCCTATCCATAAAGGAGGTAGCCGCCCTGACTCTACCAACTACCGTCCAATAATACCACTCCCTGTACTATCCAAAGTGATGGAAGCATTCATCGCAGATGCGCTGATACAATATCTGGAAAGCCACAACTTAATAGCCCCAGAGCAACATGGCTTCCGTCAAAAGCGATTATGTGCGTGCACTTAATATATGGACTAAAGCTACCGATCATGGAGCATGAGTCGATGTCATCTACCTGGACTTCTCAAAAGCGTCTGATCACTTTGACCATCGAATTCGTCTTCAGAAGCCTCGGAACTACGGCATGGTCGAACCAATCCTTAGTCGGATTAGCAATTTTCTACATGCACGATGGCTAGAGGTGACAGTCCGAGAATCTTTGTCTGGTGCAATGGATATGGTTTGTGGTGTACCACAATGCTCGGTGGTTGGAACTCATCTATTCTGAGTGTTCATTAACGATTTGGCGATATCATTTGCTTCCGATTTTCTATTTTTTCATTGATGATATCAAGATATGGCGAAGAATCAGAGGGCCGGAGGGTAACGAACGGCTTCAGTGTGATTTTAACAAGGTGTCGAACTGGTCAGTACAAAATGCCCTACCATTCAACATAGACAAATATCGCATTGTGTAATTACACCATAGACATAACTACACATAATTGCTTGGGACAAACGGATTGCAGACCAGCTCCCAGGAATGAGAACTTGGTATGCTGGTACAGAGCGACCCCAACTGTTCAAAACATGCTGAGGTAGCTGCAAAAAGAAACAACCACCTCGTCGGCATGCTGCGAAGAGCAATCGGGAGATTCGATCCATCAATCTTCTCAATAATGCACAATTCCTGCGTGCGCTCTCGTGTTGAATACGCTATGCAAGGTTGGCAACCTTGGGCGAAACGCGACCTAGAGGCGTTAGAGATAACAAAACGAAGAGCAACAAATAATGTAAAGGGTCTGCGCTAACACTATTAC
>OX104064.1:174139660-174376493 GCA_944474145.2 Dicrocoelium dendriticum
GTAGCCGAAACATGCTGATTTAGTAGGTCAAGTTAGCGCATTTTGTGCGTCCGATTTTCAGCCATTGTGAGTGAGTTCCACTCCACGGTATGGTTCGATTCGTTTTACGCGGACTGGTAATTGCTGGCCGATCAATTCTCAGTTGAAACTCAACGTTAGCTCCGCTAACGTCTCTATTACCTCCCCTTCAACTTGAGTGCTCCTACCTATTTTCCGCACTTGGGCTTGGTCGTTGCTTTTTACCCTGGGGTCCACTTGTAGCCATCGCGACTGCCTTCTTCTTAGTCTTGGTGTCTATGTCACGTCGTGTGGCGTCTGTGCGACCGGCTGTGTTTCGCTTTGGGGATCACTTCAGTTTTCTAAACCAAATGTATCCAGTAGTATGTCCCACTGTGGTGCCGCTGGTTCTTGGTCTCTTTGAGTTTTGTCACGCCGCTGTCGTAGATGATTGATATGTCTGGTACACTTGTCCTTTCCGAAAATTATCTCCTAAATAACTACCCCTCTTTCCCTAACCGTTCCGCTAACCCATCTTTCCGACGTCTGGAAGTTTCGTACATACACCAAGTTGCCAATCCTGAACGTGCAAAGCCTGTTATCCTGCCCCCTTCTCGGTTGTCCGTTGCGTTTTTCAACATTTCTGGGAATCAGGCTATCAAATGTCGTGCTAACTTTTCGTCCAAATAGACATTCAGAAGAAAATTTACCCTCCGGTGTGTTTGGATTCGGGGTGTTTCGACACATTCTCAAAAACGGCTGCATTGCATCTCATTCCTTTCGCTTTGAGAAGAGCACGTTTAAAGGTATCTACAAAACTTTCGGCTTGCCCATTCGATTATGGATGGTACGGCGGCGAAAACTTGTGCTGGATTCCGTTTTGCCTGCAAAATTCTCTGAACAGCGTTGAGGTGAACTGGGCTCCGTCGTCTGTAACTAGCATCTCCGGGGTGCCAAAATACTGGAACAGTTTGTTCAGCTCATTGATAGTGTGCTGGGCGGTGGGATTTTGCATCGGAATCACATCGGGTCATTCTGTGTAGGAATCAACAAAAATAAAATAAGATTGACCGTTGATTGGTCCCGCATAATCCAAGTGGATTCTCTGCCAGGGCTTTTCCGACTCGGGCCAAGGGTGCCACGAACATCTCGAAGGTGCCTTTGCCGCTTGTTGACAAGATTCACAACTTTGGCAGAACTGCTCGATTTCTGCATCCAATTGAGGCCAATACATAAAACTTCGCGCCAGTGCCTTCATTCGGCTGGTTCCTGGATGTCCTGAATGAAACTGCTGTAGTATTCGCTTCCGCAACTTCCTTGATACCACTACTCAGTCTCCAAACATTAAACAATCGTCAACGACCGAAAGGGATCCGCGTCGATTAAAGAAAGTTTGTAACTCATTCGAACTTCTGACATTAGGCCAACTGGACTGCACAAACCCTATCACTTTCAGCAAGATGTCGTCTCGAGCCGTCTCTGCACGAATCGTGTCCGACGTTACTGGCAACTCCCTTACACTGTCAACAAGGATGCGCTGAACTTCCGACTCGAATTTGACAGACGCAATCACGCAGTCATCGTTTTCCTTCAAGTGGGAACCGAGGAGGCGAGATAGAGTGTCAGCTTGGCCGAGTTGTTGTGTAGATCGATATTGTATACTAAAATCGTAATCCATCAGTACGGTTGCCCATCTCTGTAAGCGACTTGCTGTGAAAACAGGAATACCTTGCTTTGATCCAAATATCGCGAGCAGAGGTTTGTGGTCCGTGATCAGTTTGAAATGTCCACCATATAGCATCTTATGAAAACGTTTCTCTGCGTAAACCATCGCCAGCACTTCCTTCTCAATCTGGCTTTAATTTTTCTCCGCCACTGTCAGCAACCGTGCTGCGTGCGCAATGGCCTTCTCTTCTCCTCCAGGGAACACATGCGAAATGACAGTACCTACCCCATAATTGGAGGCGTTCGAAGCAACAATAATCTTCAAGTTTTGGTTGAAGTGGGTCAAAAGTAAATCAGAACTGAGCGCTGTTTTAACTGTATTAAAGGATTGTTGGCACTCCTTTGTGCATCGCCATTCTTTCCCTTCCATCAGCAACTGGTTCAGAGGACCTCTAGTCTGATGTAGACTATAATGATGATGTAGCACTATAATGAATTATAATACCGAGAAATGAACGAAGTTTGGCAGCATCCCTTGGTGGTGGCATTTGCTTGACGGCTTCTATATTAGCGGGATCCGGAGGTCTGCCATGTTTGTCAATGATGAACCCGATAAATTTGACACTTTCCATCAGGGAATTGTATTTTTCCGCTCGGAACCGGAAACCAGCTTCTTCTAGATGAGTGAGCACTTTCTCTAACGTGGCCAGCAATGTTTGTGGATCAGACCCCATAACTAATGCGTCATTCAGGTATACTGCGACCCCAGGGATATCGTTCAGCAGCTTATCCACGATTTGTTGAAAAATGGTGGGAGCAGTTTTCACTTCGAATGGCAACCTATTGTACTGGAAAAGACCCAGCTGCGTATTGACCTTCAGTAGAGTTCTGCAGTTCTCGGCTACTGGAACTTGTAAGTAAGCATCAACCAGATCGAGTTTCGCAAACCATTTTCCACCGTTAAGCTTGGTGAACAAATCTTCAGGTATAGGCAAAGGCTACTGGTGGTTCTCCAACATGGAATTTAAGCCGGTTGAAAAGTCAGAACAAATACGTACCTTGCCGTTTCCTTTCTTTATCCCAACGATGGGTGCGGCCCATTCGGAGTAACGTAAGCGCTCGATTATGCCTTCCGACTGCAACCTATTTAACTCAGACTCCACTATTGGTTGTGTTGCGTACGGCACTGGACGTTTTGGTCTAAAGACTGGTCTGGCGTCTGGTTTAGGTTCAGCTCAGCTCTGGCTATCCGGCAGCATCCAAGGCCGGGTTGGAACAAACTTTCGTGGTGTCGCTTCAGTTCTGCAGTTTGACTGTAAAGTTCGTGGTTCATATTCTGAGTCTTTGCGGGTTTCTCAACTTGTAATTTCTGGCATATACTGTTAACTGACTGATCAAGTAATTTCGATTCCTCCATCCAATCGAGACCCAGCAAATTCAAACCTGGTTGATCTCACAAGACAGATTGTACGAATGTGCTGATCACGGAAACTGACCTGACAATGCAACTTTCCGAGAAGTTTCAAAATACCTCCGGATGCGTTTCGTGCTGTGTGGTCTGTGTGGACAAGCGGTGGTCGTCCCAGTATACACCATGTGTCTCGACAAATCAAAGTGATGTCTGACGCAGTATTCAACTGCAGCTTAACTTCCTTATCGTTGCTCTTCAAAATTGTAAACTTACGCCTGCCGACACCGTCAACCTTGCAAGTCGCCGTCACAGTTTTGGCCTCGTTGTGACATCGGAAGCGCACCGGGATTCGACGCCGTATTCTGCTCATTGTTGGTCGCTTCGCAAGATAGCACGACTCTCTGTGTCCTCGCTTACCACAACGATTGCAAGTGTGATTTCGGAACGGGTAGTTTCAACCAAAGTGTCATTTCCTGCAAAACCAACAAGCAGAAAATGGTTTAGAATGTGATGAACTCGCATGAATCGATTCTTTCTGAGGACTTCTGCTGACCCTGCAAATGATGTTCTGACTACTCTGGATAGAGCACTGCTGGATCATTGTATCATCATGCTTCAAGTTCATTAACCGTTGGCATTCGTTCGTCTCTTCCTGCAATGTGATCTCAGAATTTTGTTCAATTCTGCTCAGTACTCTTGTTTGGGCATCCGCATCTTTGGTTGCTTGAAGACCACACACATAAATAAGGCACTTGTACCGATTAGCCGTCATCTTGTGAGATAGCGACCGTTCACACTCACGATTTACGCGACTCGGGTAAGTAACCCAGTCTTCGTCGTCTCGCTTGTTCGTTGTCAGGCACTTGTATCGGATGCTGAATAATGACGACTGCTCTCCAAATATCTGGGACAAAGTAGCAACCGCTTCATCGAATGTTAAATCAGTGCTCTTTTTCGGCAAGATGAAATTCATAAACTTTTCGTGCTCGGCCGCACCCAATTTCCGCAGCATGAGGCGAACTCTCTTGTCCTCTGAAGCACCGGCTAAATCAACGCGAAACAGGTCTTCGTATTTACGGAATCACGATTCAAAGGTAATACCGGCATCAGCATCGTAACGAAACTCACAAACATGCTGGGTCATGGTTTCTTCTGAGGGGCAACGTTCACTTGTTCATGTTACCTAGCCTGCCTGTAGTGACAAATTCTTGGTCAGCGTTTCGATCAACTTGGCCTGTGCTTTCTCAAACTGCTCCTGATGTTGCTGCAACAGAGACTGCAATTGCTCAAAACTGACTGACATCTTTGGGTTCTTCTGACTCCTGTCGCCACTGTTGTAACGCTTCTACTCTACCTCTGCTCTCTGCCACTGACGACTGTTGTACTGTTACTAGCTGCCCTATGAGACTGCGACTCTCTGAATTCTCAGGCACGCGCCAACCTAACCGACGGTATACAGAAGACCAAGGCTCGGTAAACAGGGAGTCTATCTACACCATAAGTTAACTGTATTTATAGGTAGCCGAAACATGCTGATTTAGGAGGTCAAGATAGCTCATTTTTGTGCGTCCGGTTTTCAGCCAATGTGAGTGAGTTCCACTCCACGGTATGGTTCGATTCGTTTTACGCGGACTGGTAATTGCTGGCCGATCAATTCTCAGTGGATACCCAAATTTAGATCTGCTTACGTTTCTACTAACGGGAACAGTTCAGTGTCGATGTAACTAACATACAGCACCAAGAAGAAATGCGTGAAAAGAAACACAACTGCATCACCGTCCTCAAATAATCAGCGCTTTATGGTAAACGACGTAGGACCAGTCAAAGAACGGACACTGTAGAGATGGATAACTGACACGCATGCTGAACGCACAAGTAAGAGAGAGAGTATGATCCATCAGAATCTGATATCTGCTCGCTAGCGACGAGTTCCAATACAAAAATTTACCGGATATGATAACTACAGATGTGTGGTGACCATCTGCCAACGAACGGAAATCGAACAACATACACGACGACAACCCTGAAGCCCTCGTTAGTTACAGCTGTATTAACATTATCGTTTTGGTGACTAGGAAATTATTTTTCGTGTTAAAATTCTTGTGCAGCTTCGTTCCACCACACCAGGAGAAACACTTCCCAACGTTTCTGCTTTAAGCAGATCAGGTTGGACTTAGAATACTTAAACTGCCATCATCGGTTATCTCGTCATCTTCTTTGGGGAGCATCTTCTGATTTACTCTCTCGGAGATGAGCGGATCCGATTCCACTAAATAAACGGCACTCGTCCAACCAGAACAAACCAAGCAGACACACAGACATAGAAACACCACGGACCTTACTGTCACTACGCTTGATCTGAGCCACGCTTTCATGGAAAATTAACTACCGTCCGTCTTCCTACTGTCCTTTGTTCTTTTTTTCCGGAGTCACCTTAAGTGTTAATAGGTCATAAAATCCCGTAGAAACAATTCATTACCTAGGGTACTGACAACTATCTACCGCCGTGTATGATTAATTGCAGCGCAAACGAATCCGTATTCCAGAGAAAGATTGCAATATTCCAAATATTATCGCCACACCTCTAGCCTCTTAAAATAGCACTTTTCCTCGTCTATTACTCACTGAACATCCGCAACCAAACCCGTAGCTATAGTTGCCGAGTGGACAGAAAGCAACCAAAAGTGTACACTAGCACAAATGCAAGATAAGATCTTTCGAAGGAGATTAGGGGACATTTTCATAGATAATAATTGGATTACCAAAAAGTTTGATGCCGCTTGTAACCAGAGAGCGACTTGATGTTGCTAGCTCAGACATTGCACTCTGTACTGCAGTGAAAGTTAAAAGTGAAAGAAAAGGCCCTTCACTTCAGATGCAGACCCGAGCATCCGAGTGACCAAGATTTACTGTAAATAACTTTGAAACTGAGACTGCGTGTCGTAATTCAAGCGTTTGCCAATTACTCCAATTCAGAACAACAAAACGATATTTTTTATTTTACGCTGATATTACCAGTGGTATTTGCATACCACTTGTTTCTATTCTTTTCGACAATATCCAGGCCTGGTTAGTGAATGCGTTCCTGCCATTTAGCTGCAGTATATAGTAAGTTCCCTGGGAATGCGTTGACGAATTCGAATGCAACAGTAGCCGTGTAACCCAAAGAAAGGATGGATTATCAGAACAACGTTTAAATGCACTTGAGAAGATGCACACGGTTATCTGTAAGAAGGCATAATGATGCGACATTTGACAAGTAAATGTTGTGAAGGTAGCGCGGATGTTAAATCTGGATTCGGGCAACACACTAACTTCAAGTTTTCTAGTAGACCAAACTGAGAAACAACTTGGAGGAGAGATGCAATTCAACGTTAAAGGTTCTTCGCTTTTTACGACTTTAGCCATCAGCCGCAGGAAGTAGTCCAAGTTAGAATAAGTGGGACACAAGCTAAATTTCGGTTGCAAACGACCGGTTTTAACATTGTCACTCTTTCTAGCTTCATGGCAAAATATGTTAAAATATGTCGGTAAGCAAAAGGAACAATGTGCAACCAACCGAGATCCTGGTTTAGCGTTCTTCATACAAGTATGTTGACCACTCAGGCAATAATCGATTCGTTGCATCCAGAATTTCCGATACACGGTGGAATGAGTTTCTACTCCGACAGGGTACTTACTGTATAATTTACATTTTGGCAGTAACCATTACTACTAATTGCTTGTTTAATTTATTTCGGCAGCCTGAGTAACCCAAATCACTGAAAACTCACACACTCTTATAATGGGTAGATGCGTTGGATCTTGTACCACACAATTAATTCAAAATTGCTTAAGTGACGGCTTTATGAATCTAAAATCGTCTCATCATTTATGAACTTAAATTTGGATTTAGAAAACTACGCCGGTTGTGGAATCATTTGTATAGACTATTAGATAAACTGATCTAGAGCTTAAAGTTCTATTAAGAATCGCTCCATATTTCGTGGCGTTCAGATCTGAATGCTTTTCATTAAAACAGTAAGCATAGACAAAATTCAAAATGGACAGAGTTAAGCGATGTGGATAGTGTCACTGCGGAATAAATGGAATTTGTAAACAAGAATATATTTCCAATAGAAGTGCGAAATGAGATTGATGCTGGTTTCCGATCACCAGATTGACTCTACTACAGCAATGAGGACTATCGATTGCCACACAAATTTGTACCCTGACTAAAATGCATAAGTGAGACAGCACGGTGGGTTATGTTTGCATGAAGTTATGAGAAGAAGGCGCATGCATGCATCGTGAGATTAGCTCTGGTGACCGCTGCTTGTTAACTATACACTAGTTAACACGTTGAATATTCTTAGCATTCTGTGCTCTCAGTTCCGTGCTCAAGGTACATGCCGAACAGGTGATGATAACGCTGTCGCCCCTAAACCACGTATCCGGATCTAAATGGCTGCGCACCGCTGAAGTTATTTACAACCGGTTGTAGTGTTCCAGTGCGTCGGCTGCATTGAACATCAGATGGACATTATGAAGATACCAATCGACATTTCTTTCTCCCTTCGTTGACGAATTAGAGATGCTTGTTTACTGTGATTACACATAGAAATAAATAGCACCAAACGTCAAGATGGCAAACTTCATCCACGGTAGCCATCTATTTTGCCTTTTAATGTGTTGTAGACGTTTGCGCTATTGCCGGGAATACTGCCAATTGGCTCTTCACCAAAACTTACATGACAATATAAGGGAAATTTGAGCCATTTTTCTTACAACAGCCGTTCAATTTAAGGGAGAATTGGTCTCGGATCTTCCCAATTGTTGACTACATAGTACCATTTGTAGATAAAATTATAACTTCAACAGGAGGAATAGGAAGGCTACTAAACGAAAAATTCTCTTAGGTCTCGAGTGACAATTAAAAACTCCCATATCCAATCAAGATAGAAGCTGAAATGTTAACTACAGTACCACTCAAATAGGAGTCCAAATAAAACAGTTACATACCTTTTCAATAATAGTTAAGTTTTGGAATAATCTGTCTTCATAATGTCCAAAACGACTGCGAATTGTACTTAACACCGTACATCAAGAGTCACAGAGCCACAGAGTCCAAGATCGGACTAAGACCTTTCTCTTATTAGGTCCGCCAGCACTTGGCTCATGGGTTGGCTATACAGTGTATGACGGGGAATGCGATGGGCTACGCTCTTGGGGTGGCTTGGCTCAATCAAACAAAGTGGGTGGGATGAATTTGGAGGTGTGTGCCCCTGGGGTGGGAAGACGATTCAAATCTGAGGTATGCACGTGTGTGTGTGGTGGGGGGGGGAATCTGACGGGTTGCACTGCGTAAGTGGACGGTTTCCAAGATTAGAGGTGAAGTGATCTCATGGCAAGATCGAAATACGATCACAGGGAAGGATAATAGTTAAGCCGGAGTACATCAGGTGGTTTGGTCATCCATAGAGTAAGCTGTCGACATATCTCTTGCGAAGTACATAATAGGTACGTCGGCTGCTGTTGCAACTTGGGAAACTGAGTGGCCGAAAATAGGGGTTAGAAGCAAGATCGTGTTACCTACCTTGCGAATTGCGTGCTAAATTAAAAAGTGCTAAATTAAAAAAAGTGGACTGTTATTATCCGCGTGCATAATAAGAGAATTTCCTCGGGTTGTGAAGATGGTTCTGGCACACGAAACCGGACGCACCATTGTCCTCAAGCTTCGGTCCAATGTACCTACTGGTACACTCCATAATCTGTTACTCCGTACCTACTGGATACCCCATGAGATTCTACACTAATTGGTAGGAAGTAGGTAATTAGCGTCACCAGTTAAAATTCCGTGAAGATTCCAGCTCATGCTACACAGATGAAGGGAAACTAACTCCTGTTACGCACTGGACCATCGCTGTTTACCTATATTGCACAGTGTCCCAGTTTCCTGCACCCGCCGTATGATGTGAAGCCAAGTCAAGTCACCATTGTGTTTTATGCACCCCGAAAGGGCGAAAATTCAGACGTTGCGCACGCACTATCAGGGCTACAGAATGATATAAATGTAATTCCAAAAAGTGAATCACTAATTGAAGAAAAACGATATCATAATAGTATAATCCAATTTCTTAATTCTTGTCTAATATTGCTTTGGTTCAGCGATAATCGTGCTAGATAAGTAATGGCTGACGAACGGTGCGCTCCTGTTCTGGAATATATGGTTTTATACTTCCGTCGGGTTGACGAGGTTGACACACATTCTGACAATACACAGTGACCTGAAATAAAGAAACAGCAAGCAAACACACCGATAGTAAATCGAATGCAGCGTACCTACAAGCCCTGCGCCAATTCTGCCTATGTTATCAGCAGGACTCATCATCATTTCGACGTTGGTTCCGAATAGCTTCGTTCGTGGCTCACCAAACCTGCCTGACTCAACCATTCACGACCGCATGTGCTACAGCACCATGCGCTCGAAGTCGATGGAATAGAGCCCATCGGCGCCTGTAGCTACCGCACTTGCCGTTTCTTCTCTTCATGCACGAAGGCTATCTCTTGCATTTCGGCAACCACCTTCGTGATTAAATCGCGCCATGCACGACGATCAACCGCCTTCGATTCCCACGACCTGAAATCGTCATTAGAATGTGATAGGCTCACTTTCATCATATCTTGGCAACGTAACTTTAGCTTTAGCACGTGCCGTTTTATTGCACTCAGTTGGCCACAAAGCAGCTGTCTCGGTATCCGATATATATATATATATATATATATATATATATATATATATATATATATGGAATGGTGGCAACCGTATTTGGATTTTCCAGTCACTGTAGCTAGCTACAGGACGCCTGCGCCTACAGAGGGACCACGGATGGCTTGCGCTGCACCACACACACCCCATATCTGGTGTAAAGCCAAAGGAATAAGACCGGGAGGCGTGTGGATGGGAGCCACGTTTCATCAACGGACCCTGCCCACACTGCTTTAACAAACATTACGGAAGCATTCCGGCCTCATTGCGAACTTATACACACCAGATGTACACAAGGCAGTGGCTAAGCCGTAATCCTTTCCACACAGGATACAACCTCTTTTTGAGCCCAGTACTGTCAAGAAGACGGTGCACTTAGTCCGCTTCAGCAACGACCAACTGTCTCCTGGAGCCATCCATTAAGGTGGACGGTATTAGGCAGGTAGGTACCTTGTCAACATTCACATCAGGCGCAGTTAAACTGGGGAGCAAAACCAACATCTACTTCCGAAATGCTAGAATACTCATCACACAGGGGAACGTACCACATACGCCGCCTTATTGGCCTGAATTATTAAATCGAATGGGAGCGTTCGCATCGTGCTAATATTCCGCGTGTAATAGTACCTTTTCCTGCATCTGGGCAATCGCTCTTTTGAATAGTCCACGGAAAGTCGCACCGATCAACTTTGCCTTAGATGCACAACATCTGAAATCAACATTAGTTCCTCATAACCTCACCTTCTTCATGTCCTCGTAATGTTATTTTCGGTTTGCCACAGTGCCACTTCCCTGCACTATGTTGGCCGTAGAAAACCTGCATGGGTATCCTCGTCGAATATAATCGGTATACATATATACATGGATTGGTGTCATCCGTGTCCAATAGGAGTTCGTATACAACAGATGCACATGTTTGTCCAAAATTAAGTATGAACTGCCACAAACTGGACCGAGACAGAGTAAACCTAATGAACAATTGTACTAAAAGAGTGTATGAGTTTCGTTTGGTGGTCAGGCTAATAGCCACTTTAGTGGGCATGAGAATGAGTGCCCAATAGGAACTGTTGGTGTTTTCTCTAACATTTACAAGTGAACATATATTACAGCCTTAAATTTTGGGTATGCATATTTGAACGAAACCGATATAGGAATAGTGAAGCAACTGCTCTCAGTACGGTTACTAGGTTGAACGAAAACTAAACAAGTAGTACAATAAAATAGTGTGTATTTAGGTATTACTGTCTCTACGTACAGTCTGGCTACCATAGCTGATGGGGGAGATCGCACAGCGTGCGAAAGCGACGGAGTGTTAAATTTAGGCTTGCCATGTCGTCGATCCGTCCGGTCATCTGCTGTCCGAGGTACGTGCAGATTCTCAAAGAACGATTGTTGCGCAACCTTAAGAATTAACATGAGGCAATACCACATATTCGCCGCTCACGACCTTGTTTGCATGATAACTACTACGGTGCTACATCAACTAAATCCCGCCGCCCACTATCAAACATGCGAATATACAAACAATGCAATTGCAGCTTTCGCATCTGGACGGTACGAGTAAGACATCAACTTACCGACTTATTGTTTGACAAAATCCAAACCGCGCAATCATGTTACCCTGGAAGAGCATTCGCAATCAACTCCAGACTTTCGCCGCCGCATTGAGGCAAATTTGCAGGGGAAGTGTATGCTCTGTCAAAGCTTCCCGTTCTCCGCAAATCTCAAATCATGAGTTATATTATGCCGGTTCATTTTAAGTGCGTCATTACGTCTAACTGTGTAGCGGTGTCTTGTTCCCATCTCCTCTGATGGCTTAAAGCAACCTAATAGATGAACTATTGATGCAGAGCAAAAGTTGTGAGAATAACAATAGGTGAACGAAGAGGATAGATTATATGCTAGGAACTCATTTCGATGGGCCTAAACCGTCTGGAAAGAAAGGCGATGCAGTGGAAGTAGCCTTAGTTTCTTCTGCTCATCATCCCAAAACTGATGCCTCCTTAAGAAACCACCTATGGACCATTAGAACCGCATTACTCACGATCCCGCTTTCATTATTTAATAAGACCTGGTTGCTATTTCAACTGCCTTTAGTTGGAAATATTGCAAATTATTTTGGCTTATACATTTATTGGTGAACAGTGCGGAAAAGCTCGTCAGGCGCAACCCACACAGCAGCTAATTATGAAGGTACTTATTTTTTCGCCAGTGGGCTCTTATCCTTTCACCAACAGCGGTCATTTCCTTTCTGCAGCTTACTCAGGAATGCCCATGAACCACGAACAACACTGCCGCTCCCTTCACTACTGCCTTGAGTTTATGCCTCTATGCTGGGTCAGTCAATGGAAGAACTAATCATAAATTAGGATTAGGTTAAATGATAAGGCGTATAATATCTTAACAATTTAGTACATAATTTATACTAAATTCACTAATGCAAAATATCTTTAGAATCGTACACAATAACAAACTCATTCACTGCCGAAAATGATCAAATTATTATTTCACATGGTTTGGTGTCGATATGACAAAGTAGTACGGAACGCACAAAGTAGAAGGCAAGCTCAAGTGTAATGCCAACCGTGGTCTAAACAACGCGAAATCTGCATCATTACATTAGTTGATTAATTTTTTTGGGAGTGGCCCAAGTTATTTTCAGGTGTTGGCGACAGTTATCGTTGGAGTAAACGAGGAAATGTGTTTATGATTTTATGCATTCTTGGAGCAATGGGAGGTTCGTGAAATGAACTAAAGGGTGGTGGATTGAGTTAAATTTGTATGGCTCATTTCCTTAGGATGGTGTTGTCCATGACCTTATAAGCCGAGACCTCCTTTTTTAGATCTACGGACCCGTGCTTGTGTGCACCAGTGGTATGAAGCTGGCAACATTTCCGTAGCGCAATATCGGAATCCACATGCTGAAGCTAAGTTGAACAGCCTGCTTATCCATTGTGACTGTTAAAGAGTGATCAGCTAACCATATTGTAACAAAGTGAACCCGCATGGTTAGTTACGGTTCAGTTTATGGAATTTCGTGCTCTACGCTTTGCTTAAGGACCCTTGCAGTTCATGCATAGCGTGAACTCCGACGGTAGATTTCTATGGAAAACAAACGAGCTGTTCCTCCTTGCCCTACCCTAGAAACTAAAATATAAATCCACCTTATTTCCTTCCTGTTTGATACCGTGTCGAGCTCTGTTTAACGCTGCCGTCTCCTCAGCAGTAGGTGAATAAAGAAATGTCATCTTTCCATATATTTCTACCTTACTATGTGAGGCGAGTCATCGTTAATGGAACCATGTACGCCAAAACTAAGCGCCTAAAAGTAGGCTATATTTTTTCTCTCATTCATACGAATCATCCCAAAGGTTCAGTCAAGTTATTTAAGCTTGTAACATACAATGATGGTGTTTGCTGATGTATTAAAAGTCTGATGAATTCCGGAGTGGAATCGACTGAACTAGCTGTGGAAACAGTGTGACAGACAAAATGTTATCTTGCACTTATTCATCACCGACTTCACAGTAGTATGTCCAGGAACAAGAAACCATGATCTGATTTGGGACTGCGATTCGATATGTATGAAGCATAAAAAATATCTGTATGTAGCTGCATGAGCGTTCTAATCGCTTGCCGTCTGTAACAGCAGTGATGTTTCGCCTTTCTCATGAACGCTCTATCGCAGCTACGTGGGGTTATACATGCGTCAGTCACCACCGATGTATGGTATCCATAGAACCATATTTTCTCCATTTGCGGATAGATATCTGTGTCCAAGCATCAAATATGAATCTTTACCTATTTCCAGGATGGAACTTCTAATACGTACCATCATCATTCATCATTATACATGTTAGCTAGAGGTGCGAAGTACCTCAGTTACTGTGCAGCAATACATAAAAGAAAAGAACGGAAAAATGCAACGGATGCATGGCAGCTGAGCCACCAGCAACGGATGGGGCGAAAACAACGCACGTCGCGGGAGTCGTGAGCTTGCATGCGTAACATGTGGCCGAGCCATAAGAGCCTGGTGCGTGAAATAACTGTGCGTAGGGGTTCATTTCCTGCTGGCGCATGTCATTTTTGCTGAAATCCGACATGTAAACCCGAGATATTGGGCCTGGAAGTGGCGTCGTCTAAATGACTTGACTATGTTGATGGCGCGAAAGTGAGTTCCGCATTATGGTAGAGAAAATGTAGACACCGTGCAAGTGGAACATTTGTTACTGGGAAGTTTTCAGTAATATTGTCTGTATCAGATCCTTCCTAGTCTTTTTAGACGAGGATAGCTGGAAGCTGACATGGTCTGTAGGACTTGATGTTACTAACTAAAGCACGTTGCTCTTATGTTTCCCTAGTTTGCTTGTTCACTCTCGACGATAAGATGCCAAGGATGTATCAAATAATTGGCTGCTGTGGCAATACAGAGCAGTTGAAAGCTTGTCTGTAATCAAAACTGATGATGAGTCTAGATGATGGATAGAAATGGCAGCGGGTAACCTCTCTACCCTTTCTGCCTTAAGTATGCTGTCACTCTGGTGTACGAAAGCAACGCGGCATCAGCAACTTAAAGCCTGATACATAGGTTACAGTTGCGGATAGACACAATCCAAACTTTCCTATCCCACTACGTTGCTAGGCGGTTGTTAGTGTAGACACAGGCTGAGCAGGTGTAGTAAAGTATCAAAGGGTGGCATGAAGAAATTACGTTAAGTTCAGAACGGGTGATCTGGCGAAGGACATGTTGCCGCGCCTGAAATTCATTGCATTCGAGCTACTTCACTAACTAAACACGGTGCTGCGGATAAAATTTCACAGTTGTTACATTGAGATCACAATAAATCTAAATTTGCACATGACGACCGTGTTAGGACTCACTTGATGTGTTTTTCGTTTAGACAATTCTAGATTTTTGGCGATCGATGCGAATATTTGTAGGACTTTTACTAGCTAAACCTAGCCGAATGGATTACTGGCTCTGGGAATGGGTACACAGCTCGTCAGATCAACATTCATGTGTTGGTCCCATTATGGAATAGTCTGTGACCCAGCCACCACATACTTCTGGCTGGTACATATGTTTTCTCAACTTTTAACTTAACGCCTTCATATTTAAGACCAATGGACCGAATCACAAACAAACATGGCTTCAAATAGTGGATATCCTAACCCTGCTTCCCGTGCATATGAGGTGTAGTGGGAGGCTGCAGGCACCACAGCACAAGCCGAATGTAATCTGGCCACTGGTGCCGGTATCAGCTGGCTGTTCGTCACCACAACGAAAAATAAATTCGGAATAGGATGCATCGGGGACAAATAAAATATTCAGAAGCGTGACCCTAGTGTTTCCCACGTCTTCCTTTCGTATATTCGAACAATCTTCAGCAATCAGATCACTATAGCGAGAAAATAGGCAGCTGATATCTTGTAACAAACGAAATCAAGTATTCACCGTTTTATTTTGCTATTTATGCTACAATCACTCGGTTGGACAAAAAGAAACGCTTATATCCATATAACCAACTTTTTAAGTAGATCATCAGGAACAACATGACCTAGGATTAAGTGTAGTATTTGTTTCAGTGAAACACACCTGAAGACAACTAACAGTTACAGGTTCTCATAACCTAAATTATAATGAGACGTTAGAGTAGTAACAGTTGCGGTCAATTTGAAATCCATGCTATCTGGCTGAACCGTGTAACCCTTTTCTTTAAAGGCTTTTGTATAGTCATTCTTCCTTGCCCGGTAGCACATGTTTGTACATTCATTAAAACATTATTCGCAAATTGTACTGCAACATACTCTGCGATATGCTCCTCCCATTCTGATTGCTGGGATCAGATCCTAATTAGATAATCGCTAGGTGTTGCTTGCTCCAAAACGACATTTCTTGGCTAAGTTTGTCTGTAGTTGTACTCTTCGGGTGACAACGTTTCAGTCAAATTGACCGTTATCTGATATAAATTGAATCGTCATCCAGACTGTGTTTCCATGCCGCAATCCACTTCCGCACTTAGTTTTCAAAAAGCAAGCAGTGTTTCCTGCTTTTGTGACAAGCCTTGCATCTGAGATTCTGTGAATTCACTCTAACGATATTTGACAGCGAGGTTTCTATATCATTATCGAAATACACATTAGTTAACACTTTCTGAAGATAAATAATAGGCCACACGTGTGCCCTAAATACTAGGTTTTGTTTAAATTGATGTGATAGCTTCTGTAATTTAATCGGTATTTCGCATGCTTGAGAGTATGGCACACTACTATTGAGTAGTATGTGTAGAAATGTGCAGGCGCAATGAAAGTATGAATGACGGCTGACGAAGGACACTCGATGCGCTAATCAACCTCCACCGATACGTTGGTAATGAAACGGAGCACCGGAACATAGAGTCAGAAAAATACCATGAAGGAAGTGCACACAAAGACCCGGGTATCAATGTTCGAAATAGGATTACACCTGGAGGTGGGTTATCTAGTAAACAACTGGTCTTCACTGTTGTGTGCCTGGTTCACTCAGCCGCGTCGACAGAAAAAACTCGAACCGGCTCTGCACGCAAACCCTCTATCTACATATCTAAGGCAAATTACAACTAAATGATATATTAAAAACTCACCTGACCACTCGATCCATCCCCTGAGCTACAATACTGCGGCAGGCGATTCCATTAACCTCAGCAGTCAGCCCCATCACATGCACCAGATTACGTTCTCAACAAGCATACGCGACAAACATATTGCTACTCGGTTCATCCAAAATGAGTGCAGTGCTTACAAATTTAGCCAGAATATTCTCATTTATTCTCATCATCAGAATATTCTCAGATTTAGCTGAAATTTATGTGTTGAATACACAGTCAGTAATGAATCACATGGCAAAGGGTGATGTCTGGAACCCTTACTTGTTATATGTAAGGTGGATAATAACACCCGCTTGGTGACCTTTGCGTTAAACTGGAACTGAGTGAGAATGGGATGGATTTAATAGGAATTCGTGAAGATCCATGACAGCTAGACAAAGCTAGGCAGCGGCCACACATGCAGAAAAACGCTAGACGGTCGTTGCGTCCCATTAAGACTCGTTAGTAGCGTGCACCTGCCGAGTCCCACGGCATTCGAACCCACGGCCCTACTTTTTCGAGCCAGGGAATTACGCCACTGAGTCATGGATAACAGCAGCGGACCCGCCATGACTGACAGCTAACTGCGCTATAGCACGGCTCATACTCCACTGTCTTGCATGCTATGAATGTGCAGAAAACAGAGCAACCTCGTCGCTCAACCATCAGTCATCGCGGTCCGCTGCCATTACCCATGACTCAGTTGTGTGATTCAGTGGCTCGTAAAATTAACGTCATGGGTTCGAATGCGGTAGGATTCGGCCGTTACACTCTAACGACGAGTTTCAATGAGACCAAACGGTCGTCTAGCGAATTCCTGAATTGGTGCTGGCTGTCCAGCTGGGTCTAGATGAGACAAATCTTCACATTGTGAAACTTATTTTTACATCACGGCAGTGGCGTAGCAACTAGTTTTGCCGCCCTGGGCGGACGCAACGTTATCGCCCCCTGGCGTTTTTAAATTCGTTTACCCTCAAAATTGCGGACAGTACTTAAATATTTCTTTTCATATAACAACATGCAAACATCTAACCATATTTTGCTGCCGTAAATGCAAGCATTTGTATTGTTGGAATAATTATGAACAAAATTAATAGACACACTTTAATTTACTTGATATCATCAACTACATTCATCTCGTAGAAAGTAGAAGCCACGATTACTCTTTGCACAATAAGCTGTCTCGACTGGAATGGAACCCCGGACATAGGGATTACCAGTCCGCTGCTGTACCAACTATTCACAAAGCCACCAATAATCTAAAATTCATCTCATTGACAAGTTCCCTGTCTACGAGAAGAGATGCAAATCTATGAGCCTTATCACGTTCATTGATGATTGAGCGTGGTTCGTTGTAAACATGCGTTTTGAGGAGGCGGTCTCACAGCTGGAAATGCTGATAGCTCGTAAAAGAAAGATGTACCGCAGCTTCCCCAAGGTGATGTTTCTGCATGAAGCTTAAAGGTTCAGTAGGTCCGGCATCATAGCTCCGGAGCAGCATGGATTTCGTAAACATCGGTTATGTACCACGATCTGCTGATAGCACGTGACAAATGGACCGAAACATTCGGGAAAGGATTTGAATCGATGTTTTTACATGGACTTTCTGATCGCTTGGATCATCGAATCCTCCTGGATAAATTACAGCTCTATGGTGTAGGCGGTACAGTATTAGGTTGGGTTGGCAACTTTCTGCGCGACCGGCACTTGGAAGTTAGAGTCAGAACATCTCTGTTCGACCCTACTCGAGTGGAGTGTGGCGTACCGCAAGGTTCGGTACTTAGATCTCTCTTGTTCTTAGTATTCATCAACTATCTAGTAAAAGCTATCACCTCAAACATTTTACAGTTCTCTCGGATGACGTTACAATTTGGCTGGCTATCAAGAGCATGGACAACCACAAGTTCCTGCAGAGCTACCTCGTTGGGGCTTGGCATTGCTCGATGAGGAATGCAATGCTATTCAATGTGGCAAGTGCCACGTTGTCCACTTCCGCCACAGACACGCTTCCATCTACACATTTGGGGAGAACGATCTGCTGACAAGCCCTCAGGAAGGTGACCTTAGCATTCTAACACATGACGACCTAGATTGTTCCACAGTCAGAAGCCGCTTCAAAAAGTGGTAACCAGCATGTTGGTCCTTTGTGGAGGGTGTTCGGAAGGTTTGAATCATCCGTCTTCTCTCTGATGTGCGATGCCTACGTTCGTCCTCAATTCGAATACACAATCCAGACTTGGCATCCTTAGCTAAAGCGTGACGTTGCAGCACTCGACACTACCCAACGTCGAGCAACAAAATGTGTTGAATCAATTCGCATCCATCAGTGCCAGCAAGAAGTAAATACACTCGGATTGTTAAGTGGACACTACAGGCGGCTACTTGGAGAACTTATATTTGTCTACCATATACTGAGCAACCCCACTGACGTATATCGCCGCCTACTGAAACTAAGCCCGAAAACTAAGCCCAGCGGCAATAGCCTGAATCTGGGTCAACAACACAGTCGTCTCGATTTTCGACGAAATTACGACTCCTTCCTGGGCTTCCAACCCTGGATCGTTCTACCAAACTCAGTACATGTGACCCCAAATTAGCTGTTTTCAAAAAAGGAACGGATATCGAATTGAACACTCTATACTCTGTTATTTGAACGGATATTCTGGATTTATTCTGGCTAACTAGCCAGTTTGGAATTTTGACCCACAGTGAGGCAGTTAATTTTGTTCAGTGCGGTGAGCAATCAACTTTTACTTGCTATGCGTATTAACCATTACAAACTTTTATTTGGTTTTGCCTGTACTAACTCACTTCCATAATCATGCCTCTTAACACAATCCTCTATCGCTTTGCCCATGCGTATTTTATTTGGTCCACTTGGTGTGCATGTAATCGTGCAAACTTTGTTACATTTCCGATTCCTCAAGTTCTGCATCAGCATTGCAAACATATCCCGCTGCATCCACGCTGCAAATGTCACTTTCTGCTACTCAAATACAACGTTTGCGGTACCAATATCAACTTCGACCACAGTTTGAGTATCACCATTCATTTTTCCACTAACTTATGAAATCAATTTTGGTGAATTTACACATGCTATTGAACGATCGTCTGTAAGCAAAATAACTCCCATTCACATGCCGCCCGGGGCGGACCACCCCCACGCTACGCCTCTGCATCACAGGTGTGTAGTTTAATGTATTCATGTCAACATCTTAGTCTACAAAATGGTATATCCTTTCTAAAATAGTCTCTTATCATGATATGCTTCTCTGGCAACCCAAAGGATTATTCGTTATTGATTGTCAAGCATTGTCACACATATTTCCTGGAACATACTGCTTGGACTTACTGCTGCTGCTGCTGCTGCTGCTGCTGCTGCTGCTGCTGCTGCTGCTGCTGCTGCTGCTGCTGCTGCTGCTGCTGCTGCTGCTGCTGCTGCTGCTGCTGCTGCTGCTGCTGCTGCTGCTGCTGCTGCTGCTGCTGCTGCTGCTGCTGCTGCTGCTTACACATTGCAGAGGCAGCGCTAGGGTTGGTGTCACCTAGAGCGGTATTTCATTTCGTCACATCCTCACGAGTTCACCTACGGATCTCTACGTGCCCACAGGTTCCAAATAATGGAACCATTCAAGACCCTTAGTAACGTCTGTAAGTGCACTTCTTATGTCTAAAAATACCAAAGAAGGGAATTTGGATTCAAACTCGGAGGTGAAAGATTGTAAGAAGTTAAGAACTGGGGATTACAGGGGATAAGCCTGTAGCCCTTCTCTATTGGGTTTGCATACTCAACAACTGCCATTTTTTCCACCAGTAAGAAATGAAACGTCACACTAAAACTTAACTGAATCGGAACCTCTTTCCTCGTTTTTGAAGCTGAAAGCTTGTCATTTGATTCATCGAAAGCCATTTCTTTCGACAAATCACTTTCAGCTGATAATATTGAAAGATCAGGAAGACTTGACTCTTTTTTGGTCGATCGCAAATAGTTCTTTATAAACTTCAGATTTGAACATCGCCTCTCACATTAACCGAAGATACAAGGAACTTAAGAAATTACTTAAAATATGGGAGCTTACTTAAAATATGGGAGCCACTTTAAGAATTCTCATTCAGATATGACTTCAAAATATCAACTAGTAACCAGTATTTGACTTCTTCTAGATCAATGTCTTCTGCTTTCAGTTGCCTTCTTAGTCTTGATATTTCACTCGGATAACTCCCCATACAAAGTGGACAATTTGGAACCGACAGCAGTAGCTTTTCATCTGTGACTGAAATCCAACTCTTGACTTGAAAAACTTCAAACAGTACTGTTACTTTTGTTCGTCGCAATCAGCCGACAATTCAGATATGTCGACCAGCTATCCGGAAAAGCACCAGACGGCCGTTTCACCCTATTGGGGCTCATCAGTGGTGCGCATCCTTCGGTCCTCTGTGGAGGATCGAACCCATGACTGCTAGTGGCTCTTGCCAACTAGCCCGCAGCTTATGCAACTGCGCCATGGAGGACGGTATCTGACTATCGTGAATTGTTAGCTAAATGCGATATAGCCCGACGCATCCTCCACTGCCATGAGGGCACCTGCCATGCAGATGACAGCGGTCGGCCTTCCGGCGTCAGGACTTCCCGGTTACGGCAGCTATGAATCGACATAGCATTTTGTGGAATCCGTACGGGCGATCCTCCGCAGAGGACCGAAGGATGCGCACCACTGATGAGCCTCAATAGGGCGAAACGGCCGTCTGGTGCTTTTCCGGATAGCTGGTCGACATATCTGAATTGCCGGCTGATTGCGACGAACAAAAATACTCACCAAAATCCTTCCATTCATAAGTAGTACTGTTACTTCCTTGATGACACGTGATCTGAGTTGTAGTTCAGAATGAAAACAATCAATCCACTCAAGCACCATCCTCCAATTTGCCTCTTGCTTGCCCCCTTCTCTTTTCTTCTCACCTGTCATTCTATTCCTGAACCTGGGTCTGTTCTGCCCTGAAATTTCATATTGGTCTGATTTTAAAAGCGTTTGTTCTAATTGTCTTCCACACTAGATGACTGCGCTGCTCGTACAGAAGGGTCTTAGCGTCTGTACGTTTGTCACATCGTTGTCTAGATTTAATCCCAGTCTGAAAGCAAAGCTGTGTGAAACTAACTTCTTCGAGTACGTCACACCGAAATTGTAGGTAGCTCATAAATGTGAGATTCCAGACAGCAAGCAAAGACTTTGGGTTGTAATTATTTTGTCCAGATTTTCATACTTATGACATGGAGCATTAATTGCATACACACTTTCATCGAATTGTGCTTTCACTATCTTTACTGCATATCAATGCGCATTTCAATTGGCTCCAGTAAAACATTCCATAGGTGAGTGGATGCAGCATGGAGGGAGGAGGTTGTCATCAGTGTTCCAAAAAATATCACACACGACGCTTTTATAGCAAAATAATGTTTTGCTGTATAAGTTAAGCGAATAGTCCACATACCCACTACAATTACTTTTGCTGTTCTTTCTTTTCAAAATATCTTGTATACCCCCATGGATTTCGGTCATAGTAACAGCATTATGCTGACCTCGTGTGCGGTACATTATCATGTCAATTCCACCACTTTCCAACATTTTAAGAAAACAATACTGAGATCAACTACATATACCACCTTAAAGTTAAAAACCCATAAACACTTCCCTTTCTTTAACTTTCCAATTGTGAATTCTCATAAATATCTTCACTTCAGATATCTGGTGTGTGATATGCTACTGAACATGGTCCTAATATACATGGCATATTTTATCTCCATGACCAGTTTCTCTTTCACATGATTTGTTATGACATGTATAAGCTCATTCTGAGCTTTTAGCGTAAGTTAAATTAATGATCATTTGAGTTTCCATGTGCTTCGTTTTAACTCATTAAATGCTGTTTCAGCACTGGTTCACATTTAGAAAATCCCTCAACCATTTCAAGAAAGTGTCTTAATTTCGATGGTGAATCACCCTCATTATGGCTCCGGACTACCAGAATAACCTAGCCGAGAAACAATGTGATATCGAGTAACTTGTGTAAGATGTCCCTCTACTTTTCTTATCCATGTTCTCAGAGCAATACTTTTGGCGTCAATGGTCTTATGTAGTTTAAGTCCTGCTGCCAGAATGTTCAATTTTTCAGGGCAATGTAAGTGCTGTTCGGTTGTCGCATGACTATGCACTTTCGGGTTTTTGCCACCACACTTGGTATTCATTCTCGAATTTGGATGTCGTATCTACAACCTTAGCGGCAAAAAGTCGGCGGCAAGAACAATTTAAATACACACTGACGAGTTACTAAACAATCAATGAGCGCAACACTTAATAGTTGTTATCATTTTGTAATGTCCCGCTTTTGAGAGCAGGCGAATATCCCCGTTTGCTGTTGGATCTTAAATTGTCACAACTCTTCAAGGGTCATCTTTGTTCTGGAAAGATTTACGTCCCCTTTGGATGAGTAAAACTCGTATATGTTCTGGAACTGGTATAAATCAAAAAGATTGTTTGGTAAAATGTTCACGGATTTTGTTCAATTAATAGTCGTTTTTTCTGACATACTTGACATAGAGTGGTACAAAATACTATGTTGCAGTTTCGTACGGTTCCCATCCCCGCATTTCTTAGAGACTCCTCTGGCCTTTTGCATTATTTGGACGCCGACCCACGTTTATTACACACAGCCTCCGTCTCAGGAACCACACTAACGGCAAATCGATCAAAACCGCAATAATGCATTGTTTCTTCCTTTATTTTACCCAATCCAACCCATCTTTTCACCTTGACTTCGTATGGCCTACATGATTCCAATAGCCTGCTTGTGAGCGCTCACCGTAACCAACTTGTTAATTACTAGAAATAATTCTCGGAAATAAAAAGTAAAACTATGCAATCGTTTTCTTTTGACCGAACGGGGTGTTAATTTTGTGCATCGAAGAATACAGCATTAGTGGAATGATAATTTGCGTGAAATTAGTAGCCAGGCTCAACTGATGTGCACTGGGTTTGCCGAATTCAAGCAAACAGGGCTCCACGGGCGAAATTTCTGGCTGCAGACCCGTTACGGAATCATTGCTTATTATACTACACTGTTTCGAAATAATTTGAAACGAGACAAGCAAATTTTAATTGACACGAACGCGAAAGCTAACATGTTATGCACAGAAATGTTCGTACACAAATGAAAGGCATTGTATGTTGAATAATACCCCTAATATATGCGAGCAAATATCTTTTTTCTTTACAGTGTTAACAACAAAATCAGAAATACGATCCAATATTTTGAAGGCCACGCAATTTTATACAAAGGGTGGATAAGCTACTTCCGGGCGTAGTGATTTGGCGGCTTTTTAAAGAATGTTCCTTCCCCTTTCATTTCTGTTATTACATCTTGGCACTTCCTGTAACACGGTAATCAAGCCAGATTCATAATAATTTTAAATGGTTGCTGCCCACCGTTGCACCTAAATGTTACACGTTGTCCGATAAACATATCTCGCCACTTTCCTTTTTTAAGTAAGTGAGCAACCACTTCAAACTATTCAGCCTATATTAAGTAATGTGCGACCACACAAGAAACCGACAGTAAGTGGTCACATTGGACTGGTGGTCGCCACAGGCAGGTTCATTCGTAGGGATATTGATCATAGGAGAAAACTTTGGGGACAATTTTGGCTGTTTGGCATAGATAGTTGGTCGCCATGTTAGGTTGGACTGGAATTGGATTTAAGCCGTTCTACAAATATGGAAGCATCGGTTGTGACTCACAACACCGCTAAGATTGCTAAAGTTACAGGATCACTCGGAAGTTCTCTTGCGGTCCTTTAGGCATCCAGTGCAGCAGTGTTCCAGTTTTCTTCTAATGCGGTGAAAAACCGGAATTTACTGACCAGACATGCCTTTCCAGCTCCACTTCCTTTTGCACTATGTTGTAACTACATACATTTTGTAAGACCCCACAACTTGAGCTGGGTACTTTATGATTACATTTATCAACACTTCATATTCATAGGCAACATTTGGTTATTGTTAGCTCCGTCTCTCTAACATTTTTTCGTACAGTGGACTTTTGTCCTAATTTCACTTAAACCCTATATTTGAAACCTCAGTTCCTCAACGCAGACTGAAGGGGATTGCGTTTAATATCACACGAGTACCAATTCGTAGGTTGCTGAATTTGTCTGTATTGTGAGTAAACGATTTTCGAGCTTGTAAAAGTCAGGCAACGCGCGACGTTGCTGACACCAACCTCACACCTCGATTATTTCTTTTTCGATCAGGCAGTCTGAAGATGACCTACATTCAACATTTTCTGTCTATGGGCAGTCAGACGGAAACCGCCCGTATTTGCTAAAGTGTGGCATCCAGATGACACGCCGTTAGGGTGATGGCGATATACAACCTACCACGTAGTCAAGGATGCCATCACAGAAACTCCCACGATAACTTCCATATGAGGGCTTCCACAATCGGACTCGAAAGTGAGCAGACCAGCGGCAACGGTAGGAAATCGAAAGGTCAGTTAGTGTCTAGAACATATTTAACTACCTCTTATCACATTCGGATGTGACGTAAATGAGTCAGCAGTGTCAAATCTGAATTTAGGGAAGAGGCTGTGTTGTTGGGTTGCGACTCGGTGCCACTACAGAGATCTCGGTTCACTTCGAGGTAAACCTCGGTCATTTCGATCTCGAGGACCGTAGTTGGAATGGGAGAGCAACACCCAAATGTTTCTAGTCGAGTCAGCAGCGTGTTCGCTTCCTTGCACACTTCTAGTTTTTGTTAAGTCACAGGCATCTGTGCTCGTTTACGAACACACACCTACACGGCGTCCCAGCTGTTGACACAACTCATCCGGAAGCACGTGCTGTTTTTCCTTAAAATTACTAGAGTGAACTAGATGTGATCAACAGTAACAGCAACAGAAATAGCACACATTTCGTCCACTGCTTACTAACATTCAAAAGAATAGCATCCAACTGAGGATGACCACCTAGCTGCAGAAAGTTGTATTGACAAGAAGTTGGTTTTGATAAGTTGCAAATGACCACAAAGATAATATGCGCCCGCTTATCCAGCGAAATGTGAAGACACTGGCATATTCCGCAAATGGATGAATTCAGTTTTGTACCGCTTCAGGTGACACCGGCAGTATTGTCTCATTGCGCCTATCCGGTGACGATGTAGCTTCGAGCACCGTCCAATTCGGTGTTGGGATCGCCCTGAGTCCCCGGAATGAAGCTGCTCTGGTTGACTGGATTCCAATCAGTAGCCGGATGTGTGCGGTCTGATTGGCTGGCTCTTTTAAAGCCTCGAAGTCGCGCGGGACTAACAGGTGTCTATTCGTCATCGCTGCTTATGCACCCACAAACTCTAGCTATGATTCGGTAAAAGACGACTTCTATCGCCAATTGAACGAGCTCCTTCGCCAAAGAAGAAGCTCGGACACTGTTATGCTGGCTGGGGATCTGAACGCTCAAGTTGGATAGTTGTCCACTGATGAATTGCGTCTGGGCAGCCAACGTGATGTAGGCTCCCGTAATGAGAACGGTGAGCGGTTACTTCATTTGTATGAAGATGCTCTCTTATTTCTTGCAAGCACCAATTTCCAACACAACACCCGCCGGAGGATGACTTGGTGCCAACCAGCCTCGAACCAGTTACGGACGCAAATCGATCACGTTGCGATAAGTTACCGATGGAGAGTTTGGGTCCAGAAGTGTCGCTCTATTTGGAGTACAAGTGTGGACACCGACCATGCACTTGTATGTGCTAACCTGAGGATGCGTTTTGGCGGGTGCCCAAGACGAGGTTGTGAGCGCATTGGCACCAGCCAACTGGAGAAACTAAGTGTTCTGAATGTCTATCAAAATACGCTGTCATGCGAGTTCAGTAAACGCTTACTGGAAACAGTTGAAGCTCACTGGACTTATGCCCACCAGTACTTACTAGCAGCAGGCAAATCCTCATGTGGTAAGTCTAATCGCCAACAAGGACATTGGATCTCTTCGCAGTCTCTGGAACTTATCGATGCTCGCCCACATTTTCCGGCTGGAGGCGATTACAATGAAATTCGCAACAAGCTGCGGACAAAACTCCGTGTTAGCCTGAAGAGAGACCGCGAATCCTAGTGGTCTCATCGTGCAACAGAGATGGAAATGGCCGCTGCCCTTGGTAACTATCGTAAATTATTCCGGCTGATACGTAAAACGGGCAGCAGAAGACCTGGATTTAGTGAAACTATACGTGACGAGAGTGGACAGCCTATCCACAACCTGTCGAAATGCTTGGAGCGTTGGGCTGAGCACTATGAAATGCAATTTAATCGGTCGGGATTGTTAGATCTATCGCCGGCCACAGATCGCCCCGCTCCCTGGGATGTCCCTTTGGATCCACCCTCTAGCTCAGAAGTCGAACGTGAGATCGAACTGTTGAAGTTAAACAAAGCCACGTGACCAGGTGATTTACCTCGAGCCCTCTTCAAATTCGGGGGACCTGCTCTTGTGGATGATTTATACGAGTTTCCATTGAAACTGTGGGAGCAGGAAACTGTCCCAACCGAGTGATGCCGCTCCGTCATAGCCCTAAGCTTCAAGGGAGGCTCATGATCAGAATGCGGCAACCATATAGGAATCAATCTGATCTCCATCGTCTCCAAATTCCTTGCCTCTGTCATTCTTCACAGACTGACTGCCATTTGTGAAAGCCATATTCGTGAAGAGCAAGCCAGGTTTCGTCGAGGTCGTGGCTGCAATGACCACATCTTCACTTTGCGTCAGTTGTTGGAACACCGTCACATATAATGGCTGCCCACCGTTCCTCGATATCAAAGGTGCATTCGATTCGGTGGATAGACGTGCACTTTGGGACTGTCTACTCAGGAAAGATGTACCTGAAAAATATGTAAATATTATCCTAGCAATATACGCGCGTTGCTCGGGCAGAGTGAGGGCTTACGGCAACTTTCGTCGCCCTTTAATATCTCCATCGGCGTGAGACAAGGATGCCCGCTGTCACCTTACCTCTTCAACTTCGCTGTTGACGAAGTCATGAAAATCGTGTTTACAGGACACGACTTAGAAGGTGTGGATCTGCTCCCAGGAGAACGACTTCTTGACTTACAGTATGCCGACGATATTTTCCTAATCTGTGATAGCTCCCAGACGTGCCAAGTGGCACTGGACAGATTAGCACTGACTGTCCGTCACTTTGGGCTTTGCTTCGCACCATCGAATTGCAAAGCGTTCCTCCAAGATTGGTCTGGACCGCCTCTTTCGCTGACCCTTGGTGGGGATCAGCTAGAAATCGTCAAAATTTCAACTACTTGGGAAGTTGTATCAGCGCCCGTGGGATTGAAGATGAGGTCACGAACCGGATAGCAAAAGCTCGAGACGCTTTTGCCAACTTTCGCCACTTATGGCGCCGGCGCGATGTTAACCTTTCCCTGAAGGGTAGAGTGTATAATGCAGCGGTAAGTTCGACCCTACTGTACGGTTGTGAAACCTGGCCCCTTAGATCAGCGGACATAAAGAGGCTAGTTACGTTCGACCACCGGTGCCTTCGTAATTTAGCTCACATCTAGTGGGGACGCCTTGTTTACAGCACAAGAAAAGGATATGAACTGCTCAGCACAGTTATTTCACATCCTAGGCTCCGATGACTAGGCCATGTGCTAGGCATACCAGCCCACCGACTCCCGCGACGTGTGTTGTTTGAGCACCGGGAGTGTGGATGGAAGGAGAAGAGAGGTGGTCAAGCGATGACTTGGTCGAGAGGAATGAAGGCCCTCACTTCGAAGCTGGCCTCCGTTGGAGCGTCTCGGCTCCCTGGTTGGGTTCCGAAAGACGAAGAACATGTTTGGTTGGATACACTTGTTGTTATGGCTAGGAGCCGACATCAGTGACGTTCGTGCTGTGAGTTTCTTTGTCCCACTCCATCCCTCTTAGCCTCCGCCTCCAGGCATGATCTCATTATTTAACATTTTATAACTTTGCATAGGAAATTCTCTTTTTTTGCTACATAGTAGCAGTCAGATAACTTACCGGAACGATGCCCATCCGTTACCGGTAGCTCAGCTGGCTTGCACCTGTGGCATTTTATTCCCTTTTTTCTTTTAGTTATTTTGGCACCGTAGCTGAGGTTTTTCCCACCTCTAGCTGACGTGAATAGTGTGTGTATGTGAAATTTTGTACCGAGCGATATTTTTTGACTGAAGCTGCATGAACCTTAAGACCACCTGACTATCAAGGAGGTTCAAAGCATCAAACGCCGCAATTCACTAACATTCGTAAGTGAAACTATGTTGAAGTTATGAATATCTCACAAAAATGAATTCAAATTACTATAATCATAATAATTATTTCTAGATTATATAATCTGACCATTAGACTCATTGGGTTGGATACTACGCTATAGTGCACATTTTTTGAATAGGTGGAGCGGTCTTTGCATCCTGTGATATTTCTGATGCACACTTTATTACAGACTTATCATTTACAAACGCTTGAGACGTGTTAAAATATTAGAAACAGAAACAAACTCCATAAGCTTCAACCACGGAGAAGCCTCATGGTGGTTGCTAATTTACATATGCCACCTTGAAGTATATAGTTCAGTCCATCTATGGCTCATTTTTGATTAATATGCAACTATACGATATGCAACTATACGACTGGTGGCCATATTCTGGTGCAGCGCACTGAATTCTACTGTAACAACAATCAAGCATATCAGAAATAATTGAACAAATCCTACAATTTAGTAAGGAGTCAGCATGCAACAACGGAACCATCTTAGAGCTTCAAAGTATTCTAATAGTCCTTCTGCTGCATACACAGAGAGAAGCTACCGCGTGCGATTTGCGAATCGCAAAATTATCGTTGTTTGCACCGCCATTCCCTAACAATGCCCATGAGCTTTTAACCCAGCTGATTATTCTGTGCAGTTGAGTGCACCGCGTGTGTGCAGTAGTGTCGGGTTTTCAGACAGCTAACATCTTAGTTGCAGTCTCGACTAATAGTGCCTACATTGCCAACAGATTATGTCGGTGAATACAAAAACCGAGAACTGGAAGCTCTAAAGCATTTATATCTACATCCGCATTGGGCCGTGGTATCGACTGTTCAGCTGTCTCCATCAAGAAAATAATCCGAATAATCTGAAATGTTAAAAATTGAGTAATGTAGTCTAGAGTCGTTCATTCAATTGGAATGCAGGATTTGTGTGTAGGTTATTTATTATGGACACGTGTGGTAGATATACAACACAAGTGACTTCAAAGTGTGCTCATTCCCTTGAAGCGATAATTCGTAAACCGCTTAGGTAGGCTAAAAATGCATCCTTCGGAATCCGAATATTGGAAAATGATCTGGCTGGTAGAAAGTATCGTCAAAACTTGCGCTCAGATATAGGATGACTTATTGCATCTTAACTTCTTAATTTTCATATTTCTGAATACCGCATAATAAAATGCCTCGGTTCTCTTTACAATGATTTCGTATAGCATTCATTATTTGTTAAATCATCATGTAATCCTGTGAGCGAATCTCAAGATTGCCAAGGTACCTCGCATTATTATGAGCTGTTCGATGGTTTAATACTTTTTCTTCAAAGTACTACCGTGTTCTACAGAGTAATTTCGCTAAATATATTAAAAAGCTAGACGAGAGTTAATTCACTGTTTCACCCAGAGTGCTTCCGCTGCACCCACTTGCACCAATGTCATATGTGTCATCGCGAAGAAGGAGAAAAGATGCATCTACCCTAATGTAATACTATCAAAGTCATGAGGTTTCCACAGCTTTATAAAGGGCGACTAAATTTTGAAATTTGCCGTGTAAAGATACGTTGAAAGAAGCGTTTGCCCACTTTGCGAATTCCAGATTAGTTATAAGGCTACGGTGGTTCGTTTCTCGTCACTATATTCCCAGATCCGTCTTGCATTATGCAAGTGTACTGAGGAACCTGTTACATTCCGAATCGGGACCACATCCCTCCTTCGATGCATTCATGCAACCATTATGGACTATAGGGTAAGTAGTGGAAGGGAATTGAGGAGATGACAGTGGGGCTTTGGGTACGACGATAGCACATGTATCAGGAACTTAGCGTGAACATTTTTCATGGGTTGACAATTTCGGATGTGCCGGTTGCTGGATGATCTGATGTAACGTGGGAGATATCAACATCGGTATTTGAAAGGTCTAACATAGTACTGGAGCGACACGGATTCCGTCAGCATCGATCAAGTACCACCAAACTATTGCTTCCCCATGGCAGTTGGACTGAGATAGCCGATAGTGGGACCGGCAGTGATATCGTCTAGCTAGACTTTTCCAAAGCATTCGACCGCATAGATCACCGCATCCTTCTCCAAAAGCTGCAACCATACGGAGTTGGAAACCCTGTCCATGGATGGATTGGAAACTTCCTATTTCAGCGGCGCCTACAGGTTCGAGTTCGAGGTTCATTTTCTGATCCAATTGGTGTGGACTGCTTGTTCCACAAAGGTCGGTGTTGCGGCAGCGGTTATTCTTGTTCTTCAATAACGACCTTGCGAGTGTCATCAAGTTAACTTCTCTGCTTTCTACCGATGACATCAATATATGGAGCGCAATCAAATGTCATGAAGATCACGATATGTTGCAACGTGACATAGACTGCACTTTTGAATAGTCAAAGCTAAATCTACTTCCGTTTAACACTTACAAGTGTTAAAACCGTGCACGCCCACCACAAGCCCACGCACGCATATAAGCTTGGAGACCATATGCTGAACATGGCCTCACAAGAGCGAGACCTTGGGTTGGTAATTCAAAACGAACTCGGCTGTTCGGCAAAGTCCTTGAAGGCGTCTAAAACTGCGAACCAACACGCTGATCCGTTACAGAGGGCGTTCGATAGGTTCGATCCCTCGATCTTCCCCCAAATACTCACTACGTATATGAGGCCCCATGTAGGGTACGCGATCCAGGCTTGGCAAACCTGGTTAAAACTCGATCTGGTTGCACTGGAGACCGCACAGCGACGGGCAACGAAAAATGTAAATGGTTTGTCCCATCTGCTATACCATAGGCGACTGAAAGCCCTGGGATTGTACAGCGGAATATATCGCCTTTTACGAGGTGACCTCATCCTGACATTCCAGATTTTGAAAAACCCCAGTCACGCTTGCTGAGACCTCCTGAAGCTTAGCTGCAACACAGAATTGAGGGGTCATAAACTGAAACTTGCCACCCAATAGTCAGCTGGAGTGACACCGGAATTATTTTTCCCTTCGAGTTTGTCAACTGTGGACGCTATTTCGATTGTTGTCATTTTCGCGCCCACACTACCCCTTTTAAAGAACGACTCGACGATGCTTTACATCATTTACAGTATTTGATCTGATTTGTATTCATTGAGTGACGACAAGACGCAGACAAACACTGTGCTCACCAACCCCACGAAATCGGGTTAGACGGATATACCTATGTGTTAACGCGGAAAATATGATGCGTCCATAGATGTGTTTTTAACTTTTGTGTAACTTATTTGAACTAACGTTATTGCTACGAGCTTTCCCACGGGACTTGTCATGCCTTGGCTTTTTATCCGTATTAGAGCATTTTCCATTAATTATTTGATATTTCCAGTTAGAGACATGACCTGGTATTGCTGTAACTGGCTGATTTCTGAAACGCGGACTGCGACCGTTGGTGCAAACACCAGGGATCTGTTTCACACATACTGTCGCAGCACTTTTTCAACCGCATTTTTTAACCTATTTGAGAAGAATATTACTTTGCCTGAAATTACCTAATGCAGAGGCTACCAGAGAGCAAGGATTTCAGATCAGGCTATACAACAATACTTTGCATAATGCCACTAATTATGTCATCTTTTTACCTTAAATCTTTGAAAATACGTAGGATACCAAAACCACGGGCAGGTGTTTCTGGATTGCGTAACACAGACTTCGTTTTTCTTCGCTAAACTTGAAGCACTGTCTTGATTTAATCATTTTCGGAAGTGGTTCATTTTCCATTTATCTATCCATGCGATCGATGTACCAGTGGCTAGCAATGTCAAATGAAAATAGGAATTTATGAGTCTGTTGCTTCACACCCTTTCGCATTTTGATCAGAATGGGTGTGTTTGTATCAAGTCAATATGATGAAAAGACTATTGGCTCTGCGCGTGCCCAGCTCACATGTCGTGGATGACATCAGAGGGAAGGCATTACAGACAGCCACAAGGCACATCGCCAAAACACTAGCACGGTTCTTTCAACGATGTATTGATGAACCGCATGTTCCCACAATGTGGAAACACTGAATATTCACTCCTATTTACAAGAGTAAGGATCGTGTGGAACCCTCGAACTACTACGCAAGCACTCTGCTTCTAGTGTTATTTAAATTAATGGAAGATATAATCGCAGTGGCGCTCATGAGATACATGGAGAGCAACAACATCATAGTGTCACAGCAGCACGTATTTCGCTGAAATCGGTCTTGCACTACGAAGCTGCTTCTAGCTCTAGTAAGCTGCACCGAGTCAGTCGATGCCAGAGTAGGAGTCCACATCATTACCTAGATTTCGCCAAAGCGTTCTTTCGCCTGGACCACGGCATTCTCCTGCGCAAATTTCGAAGCTATGGAAACATTAACCATTTGCTGGGTTGGATAAGCAACTTCCTCATTTAACACTAGCTGAATGTGCGAGTCCGCAGCTCCATTACTGACCAACTTGACATCCAACGTGGCGTGCCTTAAAAGTTCGGTACTGGGGCCATGTTTATTGCTGGTATTCACCAAGGACCTTGTTAATGTCCTGCAGTCAAAGTTTTTGTTATTTTTAGACGATGTCAAAATCTGTCATGACATCCAGAAAGTGGAAGATCACATAGAAATGCAGAGCATTATCGACAAGGCCTATACTTGCGCATCCGAAAATCGACTCCAGTTTAATTTGGCGAGATGAAAGTTTTAAATATACACCATCAGCTTACCAATGAATAGCGACTTGGGACCCACCTGTTGCAATGTGCTCCCCAGGAATGTGACCTCGGGCTGATCGTGCAGGTTGATCTTAGCTGCTCGAGGCAGGCTGAAATGTTATCGAAAAGAGCTAATCAACTACTCTGACTCTTACGGAGAGCTTTCGGGAATTTCTAACCACCAATCCTTCCGCAAATGCTGAACACCTACGTGAGGACCTAAGTGGCATGCATGATCCAGGCCTGGCGTCCCTGGCACATACGCGACGTCGACGCACTTGAATCTTCCCAACGTAGAGAGACCAAACTCGTCAGTAGATTGTTTCACCTCCCGTTCCTGCACAGGGTACAGGCCGTGAGATTGTACAATGGTGAATATCGACGTCAGTGAAGAGTTTTCATCATGGTTTACTTAATACTGATTAATTCAATTCAAAAGTCAATGTTAGTAAACATATGTCTTCGATAATTCTTCATCAGGCTAGTACAATTATACACCAATTACAACTCAATCCACCATTGTCGCAACCTGTTGCAGCTGAGCCTATTTACCAAACTGAAAGGTCACTAGCTCAAACTGGCCACGCTCAACAGTCGACTCGATTGTCGACAAAACGCTTGCCCCCTCCTGGTGTCAACTTGGCCCCAACATTGACGCTTTTCAAAAAATGCCTTGATGACAAACATTCCTCCTTGCATTACTTGATGAAGTCCGCTTCACTTGGGGAATGAAATATTTGGACTATACTAGGTGCTTAGCATCCCTCTCCGCAGTGTGGCGTTGCGGATACCTGTACAAAAGTCCTCGTGTATTGCTTGGATGTATCTAAAATGGGGTAAGGTATCAATTCCGTCAACTGAAGCGACCAAGGAATGAGCGTTGTCATATCCAGCATTTTACTTTCTCACGGAGTACATGAACTATAACTGCTCTTCATACCAACTTGTGTGTGCACATTCCACTCCCATTTCAAACTATCGTTATGCGGCAGTGCATTTAAATCGGTTGACGCGTAAAAGAAGAGTTACTTATCAGTTGATCCCTTTAATTTTAATTTTCACTCTAACCATCCTATGGGATTTGTCATGCGTATGCTTTGTTACCCCTGATAAATCATTGTTCATCTGTGAATTTAGACAAGAAACCATGACATAACTATGCGAATCTTCGCTAAACACCTTGTATATACTGCAGTCCAAGCTCGTAGCAACATCGAGCTTCTCTTAAAAACATTCAGTTTGGAAAAGCCGACTTAAGCTTTGTGAACAAATCAGAAAAGCGCCGGCTAACATGTTGCAGCTCCATACTAAAAAGAGTAACCGTATGGCGATATAGCTAGTGCGGTGGTACTTTGTGGAGCTTATCATAGGATTAGTGAATCATTTTGAAGTACGCATTGTGTGAATGGAATGCGACGCGTAATCTCAATAAAGCCCGTGATTCACCTTGAAGTGAATCTTGATCAATTCGATCATTGGGACAGGGTGCTTATGAAGCAGAAGGAACTTGCTTGTTCCCTGCCCGAAAATACAGTACTCCAAGATATGTTGCGAGCCTTTTGCGCTCATCAGATGGAGATCGCAGGCATCGAACCCTGGCCATTGGGATATTAGTTATGACCTCTACCCTTATGCCACCGCGTCAGGGCGGACGACACGTTGCACAGCGGTTAAGGCCTAGTTATTAGACCATATAAAATACACGTTGTATGGATAGATTTCGACATGCAACCTCAGTGTTGCGTGCTAAGCGCATCAAAGTGAACCTTGGTCAATTCGATCCCTGGGACCGCAGCTAATGAAGTAGAAAGAAATTGGTTGTTGTCCGCCCATAGACACTGCACTCCATGGCGCTTTTCAACTTTGTTTGTACTCATCAGGTACAGATAGTGGGCCACGAAACCCTGACCATTTAAATTTTAGTTTTGGTATGCAAACGAGAAGTATTCGCCTAACTGAAATTTAGGATAAACAAAGCGCAGAATGTTGCACGTGATTGTTTTCTTTTCATCTACTCCGCGTTACTAACTATGTCTTCCCCTACCACGGAGTCAGCAATTCGGTTATTCGTAGCAAATTTCAGTGCTGTACGAAGTCATCTGCAATGTGCTTCTCGCTTGCACACTGAAGATGGATAGATTTGAGAAGTTGCGGAGTTCCGCTATGTTTATAGATATTTCGGACGGCTAATCTCTCTAAGCTCTTTGTACCAATTAACTCCGACATGCAGTCGAACTGTATATCATTGTATATAGAGAGGAGCCATTTTCCTATTACTACGGATATTTCATTTTATTCCTAAGCATTGTGTACTTCATTAGTAACGACGTCTGGGCCGATCAATTACGGGGACGGATTGAGGCTTTTAAGCTTAGCAATACAACAATGAATGCGAATAGTCATAGATTTGTGCGTGCGTAATTATTTTGCTTGACTTGAAAGAGTTAAATGATACAATGTGTTAGACAGCTTGAGTGCTAATTCTATATGCATATTATAAAGGTATCAAAGATTACTTAATGCGGCGACAGCTTCTTTGACTTAATACCGTATCGGTACATCACAAGATGAGGCGGAGAAGTGGGGATGATACAGTTCGTAGAACTACCCTGCATGGAAGCAAGTTCCTAGGGTACGGTTAACGGATGGCAGCCTTAATTCACTCAAGTGTCTAGGCATAACCATAATTATTCTTATTGTCGACCTCCCGCCTTCATAGTACTTTTAACTAATCAACCACTTTGAAAACTCGTTCGGGAACAACCTCGTACAAACCGATCGATTGTCGGTTTTGTATCATCAGACTGCAAGAAATGAGCTGAAATATGCTATTTGTTTATTAGCTTTAGAATTATTGCCGTAGCCGGCCTCAGTCAATTAATAATTACACGCATATCACAAACAACCGGATGGTTGCGTAGCTCTATCTGGGCTGGTCAGCAGCAAGTTCCACCTTAAAATCCTATGGAATCAAACTTATGACACTCGCTTTACGAGAAACTGACTTTTGTCTTTACAGTCCGACCTTGTCATCTGCACTTTGGTAAAGTGGACGTCAGTAGAGAATGAAAACCGTAATAAAGCGGCTAGAATTTAATTATGGTGATAAACCGCTTCATTTAAAACATGCGGCCGCCTACTTCAAAACCACTGCTTGATTTAACGACTGTCATGTTCCAAGGAATGGTGTGTACTATATTGGACTGCAACGGACTAAACAACCCGAGGCTCAACCATTTACCATTCGGAATTCAGCGACCTGAGTACATCCATCCGTAAATCATCATCCGCCATCGACGCAAATGGCTTGAGCATCAAGAGATTTAGCTGATCCTAGAGATACGGCGATTTCTTTGGTTTATTTGAGTACACGAAATTATATCAGCGACAGATTTGTTTAGCGCATAAGCGAATGAAAGGAGGTGCTATTAATTGGTGAGCAGACGAAATATCATCAAATTTCTTAAATCAAATTATTTATTAACTAAAACATTGTTAATGTAAGTGACAAAATGTACAAAACAGTAAATCTGTTTAATCTGCTTAAGGCTTCCGCACTTGACAGTGCAGGTGAACATCCGAAATTTGAGGCGATCAATTGCTCAAGGTCGAGTGATGTAAACCTGCGAACACAGAGTTACGTATTACAGCAGCGGTGCACAAGTTGACATGATGCAACATCATCTTACGAAATACAGCCTCGCGCTAACACAAGCGATTTCCAATATATTGGAATATGTTTGGAACCGACTGTGATTTCATGATTTCAGAAGGTTTTGTATACAAATCGGTTTTTGGTAGAGTTTTATTGTGGCAACGTTTCGCCCTTGACACAAGAGTTTCTTCAGGCCAGGTGAATTGGTACAAAATTGGCTTAGCTTTTTATGGGAAGGTTGTAAGACAAAAACATGAACCATTGGATAATAGTGTTACAGGTCAATAGGTCAAGTGGCCACGTTAGTGAAATAACAAGCAGCGAGCGTTTCTCATTGATCCAAGTCATCGGTCGTTCACATGTGAGACATCCCTTTCTGGCAGCAGCTGATTCACACTCCGACCTGAGTTCGTCCGCCGACACCTTTTCTGACTGACCGGGTTAACGCAGCCCGCCACGCGTTCAATAACTCCACCCCGTCTGTTCTGTTCACACAGTTATTAGTCTTAGTAATCTCGGTCGCTTCAGCAATCAACCTTTGGATGTTGCTGGTAATCCCCTCCTAAGTATCTCGACATTGTCCCAATCAATCGCGTGTCCTGCCTCTAGCGCATGTACGGCCACCGCTGAATATTTTACTAGGGCTCTGTATTCAGGCTCATTTCTCGCTGGACGCGAAACATACCTCTTGTGTTCTGCTATCCTCGTGCGTAGCTCTCTCGCTGTTTGACCTATATACACTTGTTCACAGTCTTTGCAATTGATTGTATACACACAATTTGTTGTCCTGTCTCTTGGAAGTGGATCCTTCAAACGCACAAGTGCTGAATAGAGCGTTTGACCCTTTCGAAAAACCACTCTTATTTTCTCCCTGTTTAGTACTCGTCTGATTGCTCCTGAGGTTTCCTTTTTTATAGGGAATTCCCACCGTCCCAATCCACTCCGTTGTGCGTCGTGGAGGTGGATTTAGAGCTCTCTGTAATTGGCGGTTCACTAACCGCCTCTGATATCCACTGTCTACTAATTTGCTCACCGTCTCCTTACGAGCGGCCTGATTTTCACCAACTAGATCGATTATACAACATACGGTCCGTACACAAGCAGGGTGAACTCAGTCAGTCCCGTATCTTTGACATTCTGCCCTAAAAATATGATTCTATAAAAAATCCAACGTGTATTTCGGCCCGAAATGGAGAACAGTATATTCATCATGCATAAAACAGCAACCGCTTAATAAGCTTCCTCAGGGAAAAACAGAGATCAAAAATGAATGCACAAAAACGCGTAGCGGTGGACTTACCGCCAATTTCACGTATACACATCTCGATTATGATTTTCCGTCCCAGTAACCGCTTAAATCACGTACTGCAAGTAGTGAGTTGCATTATTAAGCGGAGTTTTGAATTCGGATAGCGCAGGGTCGGAGAAGATAAAATGCGGAAGTAACCTCTACGGCATCCTAACTGCCTATATTTTGTGGCCAAATTCAAATGGTTGTTTCTCAGGTTGTTTTGGTTGGGTTTTAATGGAGGTCGGCATCGGTCTGGGTGCTAAACTCTTGTAAACGGGTCTCGCTGAGAGAGCATACATCAATGGCCTTAGTTTCTAGAGCACCATCAAGGGCTGCCTGTTATCCAATCTGCATCAGCTTCCGAAAATTGAAGGTCATCAGTTTGAATTTGAAACGGGGCGCTAGAAATGGATTGTCAAAACGACTTGGCGCACCCTCGGACCTAGGCTTGTTATCCGTATAGGGAGAACGTTCGCCCAAGACAGCACCGTGTTGTCGCAAACTGACGCGGAAGACCAAGAATGGAGGGGTTGAACAAACGTGGAATAAAGTGACTATATGGTGGTGCGGTAAAACATGGGTGGCTGGCATTTTTGAGGATCAGATACACCAATATGAGATCACCTCTCAGAAGACGATATTCTTCAATGCCAACTTATACAGTCTATACCCTTATCTGGTAGAGCAGGTGAAGCTCCCCCCTGGAATCTTTTGTCACTTTTTTGTGGATTCTAAAAAACCATGAGGTCAAGTTTTCGCCAAGTGCGCTACACCTGGACGGCATATTGGATTTGTGACCTCGCGCAAACGTTCATCGTTTGCTAAAGAAGTGTAGGATTAATTCAGCAAAACGCCCTCCGCAATAGGTTCACGTTTTGTGTGTTATATTTTCACTGCTTTTTCGGCCTGCCTTGAGCATCAGGGATCGTCTTGTATGAGCACCCCATGATTACTTCCTTGTGAATCTCGTTTCAAAACGTGTTATCCTGGTCCATATTCCCAGGTGCTCTGGTGAAGTATGCACATTAAATTATTCTCATCAGGGCTAAACTCAAGCACATTCTAGGCCGGCAACTTGTAAGCCCTGTCGAGATCAATGGATCATGCAGTCGGAACGCATTGTTTAATGAACTGTTGTTGCGTTAGATTCTATGTAATAGTACTGCACCGGAGTTCATCCGTTTCGATTTACAAATTAACTGGAACACTGGTTTTTCGAACATGCGTGCAAGATCGGCGGGCGAAGAAGTTAAGTCCTCACTCGATTCGCTTGATTTCGTAATGTTGCGGTCGCCATTTGGACCCCAATATTGCTGTAACTTGATCGCCAAGCTTAAATTTGGGTTTAAGTATTAAGATGAAATATGCTATGAGACACAAGGAGCATACCGGAAAGGTAAGTAAATGGAGATTCCTCTCGGAAAAGGCATACATTTGACGAACATGTGCTGACAAATACCGTGCTGGGAAACTAGTTGCTAACCAATCTACTGGATCATACAGGAATTTTAACTGCGTAAATATCGTCAAGTGCGACTAGTTTTATGGAAGGTGCTGATTTAGGTTAAGGGTGAACTGCATGCGCCAGCAAACGAAGTGGTTGGGTATGGACTCGATTTGTTTCATATATACCTTGGGATTGCTTCTGACACGCTGGTAAATATAAGATTCTTCGGGAAGGATGGTTGCTGATTTTAAAAATACTAACAGAAAGGGCTCGGTGTTTTCAATTGTGGCAGCTTCTTTACAACTGACTCGTTAGCATGCTACGTTTCGTAGGCAGCTTTCATTGAGTTGTGGTGAATTTGTGATGTATGGACCATAATCACTACTGTGGCAGCTACAATTATGAGCGCCAAGTAACATAATTTGATTCCTCATTCAACTGCCTTTCCCAGTCTTCTACCGATTTCACCATTCTCACAGGAAAGCCTGAATTCCTTCTTGCCTCAACGGTTTTACCTTGGGGAACCAAATTTAACTTGGGATTCAATCCACATTCACGAGCCGCATTTGTGGTCTTAGTTACATCGTCTGAAAAACAGTGATAGGAATGCACGCCGGTATTAGTTACTACTCAAAGATAATGTTATTCAACAAAAATATGGTCGAAAATATTCATACAGCTCGTTTTTCCTCCAGTTGAGTATAAGGCGTGTTTCCTTACTCAGAATACCGGTTCCATCTGAATACTCCCATGCACATGAATCTGAATGGAGTTGAATACCTGCCAAACAGCCCGATTTTGTAGACGGATACCAATAAAATAAGACTCAGATTCCTAGGCGCAAAAGATCGGACAACGCCATTTAAGAGATTTGATAGTTGCAATCCAATGGCGCCGTCGTAATTTACGAGAATGAAAGTGGCTGAACGCTTAACGGATGTTGTAGCAGACGTCAATCCAACCTGATATCAGGGAATTACCGCAAACGACATTAATGATTCTAAGTGCTACAGCGCCCATTTTGTACGCTTAATAGCAAGCCTCTGCTGTTTTTCTACTGAAACAGGCGGATAAATATTGCGCCACGGTATGTAACCGTGAAAAGCAGCTCTACTCTTGGATTAATATGGAACTTGCGCACGAGGTAAATTTGCATATAGCGCGGTTGCCTCGGGAAATCTATTAATTCCATTGATCTGGTTACTGAGACATTTGCCTATACTGCAATATTTATTTTGATAAACCGGAGACAATTGACAGCAGTTCCGTAGGGTGAGTAATTCAGGGGTCAAATGTGAGTTAATTGAGCAACATCATGCTTTCACTGGAGTAGCAAGTTGATAGTTCATAGGGCACAACCGCTGGGTATTTCAATCACTACAACGAGTACGGGAGTATGCAAATTCCTGGTCTATCTCTTAAAGCCATCTACCTTGATTGCACTGCAGTCCTTTTTCAGGGACGGATTACTTGTGTTAGGTATAGCCAGCAAACGTGGTCACCGAATTTTCCGTACTTGACAAATGTGTTAGTTTTATTTTGTGACGAGAAAATAGGTTTTAGATTACAAGAAGGGACCGGATCCAAGTTTGGATTACAAAAATATTTGATTAATTTACCCTTTTTGCAATATGTATGGGAGTTAAATATCAGCTCGATCGAGCCGAAACCTCAAGACAGAGGAGCAACGAACTAAGTATACCTAGCTTCCATGCGGCCGCTTATAAAAGAACGAAATCCCTTTACATCTATCTTGCTTTTCGCTCTCCGCCGTGGGAGCCGCATCGGTCACAACCCAACAATTATTTTGCGAATTCCGCCCAGCATAGCCGTACCTGCCATTATATATATATATATATCGGTGAAATAGTAAGAGAGATATAAAGCTGCGACTGCAGCCTGATGTGCCTTACAGACACGTAAAAAAAGACTCATGTTTGTTGCCTATGCAAATTTCCACCAGACCCACCAGACTCCATAATAAACCACTGTTGATTGTTCGAAGTGGGAGTTAAGATACGCCCTTTCCAGCGTGGACTCTACATGCGCAGAAGCACTGCAACGTCAATTAAATTCTTAATGTCAGCAACGCATTTCCATAAATTATACTACCTCAAAAATCCGCGCACATCTAGTAGCTTAAAATAGAAAGATACCGTAAAGTTATATGTCGGTCAAATTTTGTATCGACCCAGGCAACCAACTATGCCCAATCGACCAATGAAAAAGCACCGAATTGCCTCAGTTTAAGTCACCAACCAACTTGGTTATCCGAACAGTTAGCAGCACCAGAGAACGAGAAATACATCGAAAGTTGCAATACGCTGCATGATAGCATCTCCTTCCAATATAGCCTAAGATGAGAACAGTATTCAGGGACCAGCTAGTCGCTTACAATAACCATTTCCATTCGATCGATTGACATACTGATTCTTCTAAAGTATCTCACCGTAGGTACGCAAATAGATCAGCTGTGAGCCTGGGCATTCACAATGCGCTTTAGGTCGAAAAATGTTCGGAACGTGGATCACAGCCATTGGTGGACACGCAGACATAAAACCTATCTGTCAACATTTCCGAATTGCACCGATCACAGTGGTCACATATTTGCCGTCATCAAACCTGGTCTCTCTTCACTCAGGATTGGGCAGTACTTGCATATTGCAGAATTGAATCCGAATAAACAATTGTAACGTCACAGATTGTTGTGTGTGTATAGATGGAAGAGTTTGATTAAACTGTTTGGGTCACCGTTTTACGCCCAAATCGCAAGGCCGGGCACTAAGATAACTGAAAATTTCTGCTGGTACACACCTTCAAACTATTCACTGGGATCTAAATACACTATAGTCATCACTAATTCTGGGTCGGTCTTTGTGCTCGGAATGTTAAAGTTTTGCCTCAGCGCAAATAGATGGCTAGCTTAAATTATCGGCAGCATTTCAACCACATTGTAGGTATTGTGCAACTCAACATGATGTCTTTTGTAACTAAATTCCGACCTTTAATGCTCAAACCAGCACAACGCATCCTCGGTACTCCCTAACCTGCCTGTGGTCCAAGACTTCGAATTTTTGTGAAATATGTGGCAGAGAGCCGCACTGTCAATGGCTAATGCACAGTCTTCTTATTGGTTCTCATTTTACCATCAAGTTCCCGCTTACAGTCACCTGATAATTAATTCGTAGATTTCCAGAAACTACTAAGTACCTTGATTGTAGAGGTTCTTTCCATCTTTCCGTTCCCCCAATCCTTCCGAAGCGCTTCATCTGGCATCCGACTAAGCTTGTCCCACTACTGGAGAGCTGCCCGTGTGCTTGTACCCAGCATGGGATTATTAATTGTCCCTCCTACACCTAATTTTATCGTGTTGGGACAGCCGGGATCATAGATAGAAAATGATTTACATGATTATTTAACTGTCAAATTATTGCTCAATCCGTGAATGCCACCAGAAGACGGATATAATCAAGAAAAAACGATGATCTTCCTCCCTGTTTTACTACAGCCTTCACGCTACAATAAAATTCTTTTAAATCTTAACGACGTTTTCATCTGCATTCAGATAACCAGGCAGTGGGTTTGGCTTCTGACTCTATGGAAAGGTTTTAAGTCCGTTTAATGAGGTGGATTGCATTCTGTCCCCTTCTTAAGAACCAGTAAAGTTGTAAGACCTGAGGAGTTCTATGTTTTTGTTTTGGCTGAAGGTTTGACGCTAACCTACGTTTTGCTATTGATTCCATTGCGTTTCTAGACAGCGAAGTTTTATGGTTCGAACTTGAATAAGACAATTTTGGAATTATCTTCGAATGAAATGTTATATCAATGCCCAAAGATGGTCACAAGTGAAGGGGTACGTCTGACGTCCCTTCCAGTGCAAGTCGCCCAAATACGGACTATTGAATTAATAGTATTGGTACTGACCGATTGGAGTAAAGCTAAATATATGAGGAAGCGAATGACCTGTTCGAAGGGAACGCGGTTCGCAGTAGTAATCAGTACGCAATTTTCCTTGTCAACTGGTTGATGTTGCCTAATCACTCCAGTGCTCGAAATGAAACAACTATGCAAAAAGCGGTTAATCAATTTATCCCCGCTGCTATTACTTCGTCTAAAATTTGTAACTAGGCGTTCACTGTTCGTGAGACAATTCGTTGTGAAACGTCGGCCAAACTCGAAGGTTTTCGCTTTCTATTCGCATAGGTTGTCCAAAAGTAGATGTCTAAACCTGTTAACTTCTACTTACCCCCAGCATGAATAACAGGGAGTATGCGCACCTAAGCTCATTCACACTGATTGGTAGATCACACTCCAATTGTCTGCATATAGGAATCTGTCACAACTTTCCCTGACTGCGTGAGTGGGACTGGAGAGACTTACGCGTGGCTGGGCAAAGGTTTGAACACATCCTGACCAACCAAATCCCCAAGCATGTAGTGCGGAGGCCATACAGAGGAAAGCTTGGATGTGGACTGCGGCCATTTAGAAAACTAAATCTGCCTACTTTACTCTGCTGAGAACTCTACAGAGGCTCCAAACAGTGAGTTGTCTGGTGTCACTGCAAGCTCGTCTTTCCCGGCGGTATTCCACCCGCAGTAGCTCTTTCACTTCTTAGTGTAAGTGCTTAAGATTACTTCTGATGCGTTGATTATTCTGTTTAGGTCACCAAGACAGCTGAAGAAGTCGACCGGTGCAATGGGAAAAGCAAGCACTAGCCTAGCTCCTGTTCGCGGTGGAAGAAAGGCTCGAAGAAGCGGATGCTAACTACTCGATATCTACTTCATCACCTTGTCTGTCAACGGTAAAGATAATGTTCTATATTTTCATGCCGACCTTGAGATGCACAGTGCGGCAGGTTAGCTGAGGTCTCCCGCGTTCAATTAGTTTTCTTGAGCGACTTTATCCACTGATGCACCGTGTTGCTTTCTTCTATCATTTTCTCTTAGATTCAAGCTAAAATCACCGGGTGGATGCAATGACAAGGATGTTCGCCGTGGAGTTGACATAGCATCACTCAAAAATGGCATGTGCCGATAAACTTTCACGTGGTATTCATGCACAACGAACGGACATGTGGCTGACTCGAAGGCTTATCACCCCCAAGCCCCAAACGTGAACGAATGATTTTACTACACTATGAAAGTTGTCTTTTTTCAGCTCAGTTCATGATAAATACTTGCTGAGTTCCGTTGAACTTCTGTAACATTTGAATTGGTATGACCGAAGTAGTAAGGAGCTCGACGATTACAGAGGTACCACGGTTTGTTGAATTGCCTACCGATAATAAACCTTCCTAAGTGTTACAAGGTATTGCTCTCTGTAATGAGTAGTTTGGCCAGGTAATTGAAATTGTTTAGAAAGGAAGATGCAAATGAGGAGTATGTATCTACCACAGAGATGCACTGAAAGCACAAAGAAGAATGTAGTTTGACGTCAGGACTCATGTGCATTTGCTATGAGTAGCAAATTTTTGGACAGAAGTATATTCAGTATATGTTGAGCTTCTTGGTTTAACTGTACAGCCACAAGAGTCTGCGCGTTTGCACCGCTAATGGCTCGTGTACACTTAGCCTGACTACATGCATCACACTGGGGCTGAGATGAATTGCGGTATCTGACTCTAAGCAAAGGATAGAGGAAATTCAATGGCGACTCATCAGATGTCGATTAAGTGTATCATCCATCGGAACTTGTATTTCATCAGGTGCCCAAACCCTTATAATTGTGTTGGTTATACTGAAGGTCAGAATGAAACATAAACACATTACATTTTGGTTTATTCTCTCTCTCTTTAGGATAGAATCCATTATAATCATGCGAACCTTAATAGGTTATCACTTGGCTGTTAGGCTTGTTCAAGCTTCCAAATTCGGTTGCTTATAATGCTCATCTTTAAATTAAAAGCAACGATAGTCTCACTATAACGCTTCTAGTTTCGCTGCTCTTAAGGAATGCACGCTGTTGGTCGGCAGCGTTTTGATTCCTTCACGGGTTCTATTAGCATGGTGTAAGAACTTCTTTTTGAATAATGCCTAATGCAGATTAATATATTACTTTTATATTGGATAAAGGATCATGTTTGAACATAGGAAAAGAAGACTAGTAATAACAAGATTAATCTGATGGAAATAAAGAATACAACATGATTCAGCTACCACCCGGAGAGACTCAAGACATAATCTTATGATTTTGAAATCATGTTTCACTACCTTGACCTTCTGGCTTAGTCATAGGTTACGCGTAATCACTCGACGTGTAAGAAGGGCAATGATTATTACAAGCTCTTCCCTTGGTCCGCTTTTAAGGAACGGGATAACATATAGGCCTGATTGACACGATTACGTGCAACGCCCCATGTCAATCGAAAGTCCTCCCACTCGTTGAAATGTGGACACCCTCGGCAGTTTTCGGTGCCAAACCGGTCCTCGGCAAATTTAGGGACTTACACGGTGGTGGTGGATAATACGCACGGTGAATTTTACATAAAGACGGTCCTCCGCTTTACTCCATGATTTAGTGACATAAGCTGTTTGCTGGCGGTGTAGGCCGGTAGAGGTCATGAGGTCGGATGCTGAAGAAGCTGACTCGTTCGTACTACTGAAGAGCTCGGATAGGGCGAAACGGTCTTATACTGTTTTTCCAGACTTGTAGAGGGCTATCTGCTTTGGAGGCTGTTGGAATGAACACAGTTACTAATTAACCATTATAGTGCATAATGGAGCGCTTCCTCTACAGCTTATTACATCGGGTGTGTGCGACTTTGAAATGCAATGTTGGAAAAGTCTAGCACGAATCTTCAGGTTTCAACCTGGTTCCCATTAAGACCCAGCAACTCAAGGCCGTGGTAATTGGATAGACTAAGAAACAAAGGTTATTGTCAAGTAGTTCGTCTCTTCATCTTTACACGTATTAGATTACTGGAGGTGAGCAACAATTTTCTTGCGCTGCACAGTTGCATTTACACTGTTGCATGATATTTAACACGCTATTGCGCTTTTTAGTGTTCCATAGAGAGCCCGCTGGGTTACTAAAATGCCTACGACTTTAGGTGGCAACTTTAAATCAGACCATCCGTTCAACGACGGAGCCGTTGGCTTGCTCACAATAAATATGTCAATGCTTCAATCTAAGTCCCTATCTGGTCACATTTCACCAGATATGATGTGATTGCGATCTGTGCCAGTCGGCATATATCCTGCACTCAGTTATCAAAGAAATTTCTTACCAACAAGTGGGGATCAAATAATAAACTTTCCTTCACCCATGGCTCCTATATCAGGGAAGGGTGATGGTGAACACAACTTGAGCAGACTGCATCCCACCCCGTCACGATAAACTGGATAAAGCATAGCATGAAATTTACTTGGTGCCAACATCTGTCCTGCTAACTTTTCCGACCATGACAAGCAGCAAAATTGGTACAAACTTCGCTGTTTTTTCAATTGATGGAATCTTAAGTTTTACGGAACCCGTATAGGGAGTCGTTTGAGTGGAAACAAATATGTATATAAGTAATTGAAGTACTTCGCAGCCAGTTTCCAAATCAGATAGTCGTCCACACGCCCGGAAAAGCACTTGACTGCAGTTTCAGCCTGTTGGGCATCTTCAGTAGTGCGTGTGCATCGGATCCATCAGGCTTCGAATCCATGGCCACTAGCGCCAGACTGCAGCTTATGCCACGGTGTCACGGGGGACAGCTTCGGACCATAAGTATTTACATGCTAACTGCGATATAGCGCGTTTTATCCTCCACTGCCATGCAAATTATGTACGTTACAGAGAACAGGGTTGGCTCCGAAAGACATGACCTCCGCTAAAAGTAGCTATGTACGACATAGCATTTAGAAACTGTCAGGGCGGACATATTTTGCTATACTAATGAGTAGGGGATTTTGATGTAGTTAATTTAGGTTCTTCGTAGCCATTTTCCAAATCAGATAGTCGTCCAAATGCCCGAAAAACACTGGACTGCAGTGCTCATGGTTTAGAATCCTGTTGGATCCGAAGGATGCGCACTATTGGCAATGCCCAACAGGTTGAAATTGCAGTCTAGTGTTTTTCCGGGCATGTGAACGACTAGCTGATTTGGAAACTGGCTGCGAAGAACTTCAATTAAGTACATCAACAAATGTATATATTTTAAGTGTGACCTATAGCTTTAGCTGGCTGCCTTTTTATGTAGGCTTAGCAGTAAGTCGACCAGACAATTTGTAATATCATACATAACTGTTAGTTCGGCAATTAGCAAGATAATTTAAGTGGGATTAAGCGTTGTCCATAAGTGTGTTCCAAATTTTTATTAGCAGCATTTGGTGGTTGAGGCCCAGTAATTCGTCTCTAGGTGACACTTTTAGGCACATCGTCCTCACAGCAAATGATATAGACTGTTTATCTCCTTAGAGGTGCTGGTCAAACATTATCCCTTTCACATAGCTCTTCTGTTTCAAATGCAATCTAATCATTTATTCACTTTTAATTTCGACCCACTTTGACCTCAGCGGTCGTGTGTACCAGCTTGTTTCCTTCCGATAAATAAAGAGATAGAATTGGGGAATTAATTTTAATCGCTTACTGTGTGAATGGAATGCAATGCGCTACGAGCTAACGAACTGTGGTCAGAAACAGAGAAATGTTATGCAGTGACGCAGGAACTACTTTTGTCGCCGTCCTACATTTACTGGAAGATCGACTTTAATGGTGTAAATCGAGCCGCCAGTGAAGCATACTGGTCGCTGCCGCAGAATCCATTTGTGGAAGCCAGTGGGTCTGTTATAAAAAAAGGGTGTGCAATCGTTGTGCACTCATTTCATACCACTCAATATCGGAAAGCTGGACCAGTGAATCCGCATTGCTTCGACAGTTAGTATAGTCAATTTGATCGACGGTGACGCAAATTCTGGAAAAATTCCTCGTCTCTGGCTCTACCGACCATTATGAGGCTTACAAAAGGCAGCTGAATCTATGCGACAGCGCGGAAGCGTGAAAGCCCAGGCTGTTCAAAGATGAATTTGCCACCTTTGCAAAAACAGCTTCGAGAAGCCGCATGCTTGCGCAAAGCGGCGCCTGAGGCCCGCAGGTGACGTAGCTGTGTTAAAGAGCACTGAGGAACAGCCTGTGACTTTCAGTATTTAACGTGCTTTCGCATTGACCGAGCAGTTCGCTTCCGTATATACAAGTAGGCAGGCGCCTATGTCGAGCTTGACGTGTGTAGCTCATAATTAACTCGAGGGTCTTGATTGCAGTGTAGAAGATCTCCGCAGTCTACTCGCCATTCTTGATGGCACAAAACGTGCCGGATCCGATGCACTTCACCCGCTAATTTTGAAGTCCTTATCAACCACCACCTCACCTGCCATGACGGATCTTTTCAACAGATCGCTGTCGAGCGACTGGAAATGCTCGGTAGTGAAGCCGATCACAAAAGGTGATGAACCACGCAATGTGAACAACTACCGGCCGATCTGTCTCACCTCTGTTTTGGCGAAGGTGCTCGAGAAGATTGGGAAAAAGGGTTTTCTCCAGCTGCTAGAGTTGAAGGATCTCCTAACGCGAGCACAGCTTGGCTTGATTATGGAATGTCCGTGCATCACCAACCTACTGTTGACACGACAGGCATGGTTGCGAGCACTGAATCGGGGGAAGTCAGTGGATGTTATCTAAAAGGATTTCAGTAAATCTTTGGATAAAGTGAAACATAAGGCCCTACTCTACAGGCTAAGGATATGGGGGGTTTGTAGTGCATTGCACTAGTGGATCAGTGATTTCATTATTGGGAGAATTTGGTTGATTCAGGTGGCATACCACCTAACGGAATGGTACCCGTCAGTGGCGGCATACCCTAAAGCACAATACTGGGTCCCATTTTACTCCTGATCAACATTAACGAAATACCTCATCCGTCGCCTTGCGCATTATTTGCGGAGCACCTAAAGATCTGTAGACTTATTGATTCTCCCGGCTACTGTAACTTCCTTTAGCAGGAGCTCGACCGCCTCTCCTTGTGGTATGAAGAAGTTGACCTACAGATCAACACGAACAAGTACTCCTTTCTGAGTCTGCGGTGGGGGTAGTAATAGGCGTGTGTACAACCTGGCCGGCCCCCCGCAGCATCCCACCAGTTCCGTAAAGTATCTAGGCGTACTCTCACGCTGTGAGCTGAAATCTGTCGAAAATGCGAACAGACTGTACGCAAACGGACTACGCCTGCTTTGGGCACTTTGATTCAGTTTCTGCACTTGGACTCGAGGGATTGCCATCTGTCTGTTCTCTTCCAAAATAAAACCGATGATTGAGTACGGCTCACCCGCCTGTTGCCCGATCACAGTAGATGGGGTGCAGAGATCGGAACGGGTCCACCATTTAGCTACCCGGCTCATCCCAACTTTACGGGGTATGTCGTACTAGGACCGATGTAGAAGACTAGGGCTTTATACACTGTCATATCGTCGGCTTCGAGAAGATTTCATTATGTAGCACCGGATATTGCACCTGGGCCACTTCCCAATGTTGAAGCCGCTGCTTTAGGTTCGCACACCATGCAACACACGTAGACACCGGTACAAACTAATGGTACCGGATTTAAAGCTGATCGCTCACCCTCTGTGCTTCGCGCGTCGATTGGTGAAATATTGGAACGATTTGCCGGAGACGCTAGTCGCTGCGAAAGCGGTGTCGGAATTTAAGACATTCCATGACGCCCACTTTGCGGACTACAGGTATTGGGAGCGTACCGCACCCGGATAAGATGTAGTGCAGCTGCAATATGCTGCCAACGCGCAGGAATGAGCCACTTGCTTCCGCACGTGTGTCTAATGCACCTACGATGGAACAACAGTGATTTTTATCATCTCGTTTTCTATCCTCAGTATTCAGTATTCATAATGATAACATGTCCATCAGGCACAATTTTCGGGAACAGACAGCCCATACTGCACACTAGTCCACCGAATCGAACGCGCAATGGATGTCAACAAACACGACTACCGTGCCTAGCCAATGAATGTGGGAGTGTTACAACAGCTGAAATAATCTGATGATGTGGTCAATGCAGCGGCAACTTCGGCGAAACCTGGATTGTTGTTCACGAAAATGCCTTTGGCCGTTGCCAAGTAGTTTCTGGAAGACGACGGAGACAGGTTAGTTACAGGCAAGTAAGATCAGACTGATCCGTCTGTGATTGCTACATTCTGAAGATGAGCCACAGTACTAGGATGGTCTCCTGCTCCCACAGCATCCCTAGTGTGTTTTGCATATCATATACAATAACAGGTCCCCGAATTTAATGAGGGCTGGAGGAAATATATCTGCTCCTGCGGCCTTATCTAATTTCAGCATTTTAACTCACTTTCGACTTCTGCGCGTGACGCCGAATCCAGTGGCCGGCGCAGACAGGAGGGCGATCAATGGCCGGTAGAGAAGCTGGTAAATCTGGATGATTAAGCAGTTTCTCATAGCGCTCGGCCTAACGCTCCACGCATCTTGACAGGCTGTGGATTGGTTGCTTACTCTCGTCATGTAAGATCTAGCTAACACCAGGTCTCCTGCTTCCTGTTTCGAGTATCAGAAGAGAGAACGTCCGATGGTTAACAAAGCCATTTAAATATCCACTGCGCAATAAGACCAATAAGCTTCGAGGTAGCCTTTCAAGCTAGTACGCGGTTTCATCCTGAGTTGTTTTCAAGTTTGCTCGTTTTCGACTCAGCTGGTATGTGACAGAAAGCATCCAGGAGCTCCAGAGACTGCGTATAGACCCACTGTCCAGGTTTATAATCAGCTTTTGCAAATGAAGACATACCTGATGCTAATACCCTCTGGTGGATGTGCGACCAGTGGCCCCCCACTTAGCGAATGGAGAGTGTACTCAGTTAGGTTGCTAGAATACTTTGTTCTACAAGCAGAACATTTGACTTCGCCAACTGGCTGGTATGTATGCGCTCACAGCTTCATCGCATTCGTCCACCGAAGCGAACACTAAGACTGGTATAAGCGAGTACATGCTCAGAGTCCGCTCTAATTATCCTAAACTCGTGACGGCTTTGGAGACAGCCACCCTAGAGGTAGCTGATCTCAATATGATCAAGTTACGCAGGTAGTTGCTCTGAGGCTGATGGGTGCCATGTCACCATCCAACGAGCATATGATATCCGGAGGGTGTTTGGACATTTCATTAAGGCTGGGTTAAAAAGCATTCTATAGAAATATATGTAGTACTGCGCGTGGTTTATAAAGCGCTATTTAGAATTCCTGTTGGTGAACAATACATGTCCTTGGCACAACATATCTAATAAAAGCATCGCTACGCTGCGCGTATAGTTGATAGAGTTTTCTCCATTATAATAGTTTATCTAACGCAGGTTCAAATATTTACAGTTTAGCAAATTGGAACAGAAACATACATAACACACTAAATACGTGCTGCCCTTTTTTAATATCCCGCAACATATTTTGTGGTCACAGGCTGGCACAGCTGAGAAAAGTTTGCCATGAAGTTTGATGTCCCTTTAATTTGAAAAAAACCTACGGACCACTTGGGTACTTATGATTTCTGCGTAGTGGACCCATCAATACGACGAAGTGTCAAGAGTGGCTCACCCATCATTATACATGTATCTCTTTGCCCATCGCCCCTGCACAACACTACACTTATCACCCCATTCATACTCCATCACAGACGGGTCAATGATCTTCAGGATCCAGAACAACCTCCGGCAGCGAGACGATAATGAAGACCCGCATTACAACTTCGCAACTGCAGGTAAGCACAGGAATCCATAATTCCCAAAACAAAAGGCCCTCAACCATCTGCTTAGAGACATTGGTGACACCAAGTTCAATTCTGAGTTTCGAACATTCAGGGTCGGGGAGTAGAATTTACTTGATGAAACTGCGCAAGTAGCGGACCCCAGTAGAGTTCGCCAAAGTATTTCCAGCTTCTCTACAAGCCAAATGGGATGCAGTGCTGCAACAACGTTGATGGTATATTCAAGGCTGTAGAATAACCTGTAACACATTTGAAAGGCGCCTGATTGTATACTGTTCATCTAGGAGGCTGAATGCAATGTTGTCTAGTAATGGGAACACACACCATTCTCGCAGATAACACGTCGCCACCAGAACTTTTCTACATCTTCACTGCCGCGAATAAGCTGTAGCGTCTGATGTCACTACGCAAGCACAGTTCACCTGTTACGTATAACATACGTTCCAAGTCACTGAAGGTCGCTACTGCCAGTTTAGCTGAAGGGGTACCTTAGTTTTTCTAGCGCTACCATTACGAGATGCTGGTTCCGAGTATGTGGATGCATGGCATACTTACCCCTATTCATAAAGGTGCAAAGCGCGTAGCGCCTCCAAACAACGGCTTAAATACTGTCTTACTGCTTTTGCTAAAGTTATGGATTATGTAGCTGCAGAAACAATAATGAGATATTTATCAAGGTGCAATATCTTGAAGGGGTAGCGCGGCCTCCACAAAATGGCTCACGTACTAGGAAAGTTTTGTTATACCGTGCCAGCCGAACGGAATTTGTCGATGCTAGAGAAGGATTCAACGCCACCTACCTTGATATCTCGCAAGTTTTAGATCGTCTAGATCACTGCATTCGTCTTTACAGGCTTCGGAGCTATGAGATCGATGAACCAATCCTTCGCTTGCATCTAGGAGTTTGTTGCGCCCTGTCCCACTCGAAAAACAATAATTATAGCGTCCATCAAGACTCGGTACTAGGATCACGGCTGTTCCTATTTTTCACTATCAACCACGCGGGGGTTTTGAAGTTAATTTTGATACTTCTTACGGACGATCTGAAACTGGTGAGCCCTCAAAAGAGTAGACAACCAGATAGCTCTGCAGAGTTACGCCGAGGAGCTTGCTAGTGGCCGGCTCAGAACGTGCTTGTTTTAAAACCCCGTCGAGTGTACAGTAATTAGCATACGCCACCAAAGCACCTACGAATATCGATTAGGAACACGTGTTTTCCAGTGCACTTCACATGAAAGTACTATTGGGGTGATAGTGCAGAACGACCCCGGATGCTCACGGCAGGCCGAAAAAGCATTGAAGAACCAGGCAATACATGAGTTTAGAGCGGACGGCGTTTAACCTGTATGATCCCACACTGCTTTTTTCGCAAATGCTGAACGCGTACGTGAGATCCCAAGTATACGCCATCCGGTTGTAGCACCGTTGGTGAAAACATGACCTCACTACGCTTAAGTATCCACAACGGAGGGTGACAAAACTGCTATGCGATCGCTCCACCTGCTCTAACAGTTTAGACTAAAGACCTTAGGAGTTTTCACTGAGCAATATCGTCTATTGTGAGGTGATTTCATTGTGGTGTATCAGATCCTCAAGGATTCTAATCCCCATGCTTAACCTTATTAATCTCAACCGAAACACCTCACTAGAAGAAAATCATTTGAGATTTGCCACACACTATTGCCGGTTGGGATGCCGCCAGAAATTTACCTGATTTCGTGTATCCCAGCCGTAAACGTTACTGCCGCATTCCAAATTCTCCGGTCCAGCACCGTCTAAATTCAAAACCCGAGTTGGTGCTGCATTTCACCACCTGCTTTACATGATTTGAACCGTTACTAGGACACGGGAATACGTAACCTAACTTAAGGTATGCGTAGAGTTTGCGGCAAGTTATGCGCTACGCGCTACTTTTTTCCTTTGCGTCATCCATTCACTATTGGTTTACACTTTACTTACGGAAAACTGTTGAGCATTTACTTTTTTACGTGACAATTCCATGCTTCTATGTACTTGTGCATCCCTATGGCTCCTTCTGTACATCTCAAAGAGTACATGAGTGTCAATATGCTTCTGATGGCCTTAAAGTATAAGGACATTAGTTTGGAGGCCGTTGGATGTTTTAAACCGGTGTCAATCCTTATAGGACTCCAAACTGCCTACATTAATATTTGGATAACCCTGACACAAATGCACACTACAACGGACAGGCTGGTCCTAACAAACAGAACTCTTGGTGGCGCATAACAACTTTAAGTGCGAACCACAGGTAGGTCCTCAGGTTGCGTAGATGTCAATGTCAATATGAATATTGTGAGGGATTTCACACACGTGTGATTAAGGTAAGTTGTTAGTGGCATTAGTGTCTTATTGTTTTCAACCAGGTATTCCTGCTGAATTTGATGTTATCGCTTTTCGGTTAATAATAAACGATTGTTTATTTTTCCCTTAATCACCACAATAGGCCATAACCGATTTTCTTAGATCTGTTAGGGACAATCCTGCTTATTTTGGCCACGTGTGCTGCGAAAGCACTTGACAAGTAATATGTTTCCAGTAGTTATAAATGTAAAGTAAAACATTTGGTGCCCTTCATCCACTTCATCAAAGCATAAAGGACATAGATTGCGATATATCAACATTTCGATTGTTCTCATCAGTTGCTAAAACAATACGAGCAGACAGACACAATATTTATACACGAGAAAATATTGGCACACCACGAGATAGAACATCATGGCTGCTTGCCATTTTTGGATATCCTCATCAAGGGACGGGATGGTGGTACACTGCAGTGTACCGTTTACAGCAAGGCAACCTGCAGTGGGCAGCACGTTCGCTTTTCCAGTTTCGCCCCGTTTGCATACAAACGCCGCCTAGTGAAAACGCTCTACTACAAGGCTAGACGAATTTGTACTCCGGAATTGCTGGAAGTTGAAGAAAACTTGCTGTATAGGACCTTAGTATCGAATGGTTATCCAGAAAAGCTCATCCAAGTGCACAGCACACCCCCAAGAAGAAACTGCCAGTGCAAACGGCAGAGAGAAAACTGTTTATTTGGTTCTGCCGTTCAAGGGAGACCATGTGGCAAATGATTTCAGACACAAGATCAGGTCCGCCCTCAATCGCTCATACACGACTGCCCAGTTGTGCCTCATGCACAATACCCTGAAACTGGTTCTTCAGGACCGTCAGAGCTAACCTTCGGCTAGTTCGGCCTCTCATGTGGTTTATCAGTTCACCTGCAGTTGCAGTGATGTCTACATAGGGAAGACTAATCGTGGGTTCGCTCAGGGGGTGGCTGAGCAATTGCCAAAGTGGGTCGAACAAATGATGGCGCAACGAAACGGAACGCTCTACAGAACGAATCGGAGTCCTTCGTTATCTATCGCCAAACACCTCCTGACAACTGGTCACCACGTGAACACGAATCATGTGTTCAAGGTGTTATTACGTAACAGGAACCCGATAATGTTGGCACTCAGTGAAGCTTTACTAATTAGCGCTTATCAACCTGTGTTACGTGCCCAGAAACTCTTGAGGCAATCAATCAGATCGCCTTAGTCTTGATTTTGACAGTTTAATTGGTGTGCCAATCTTTTCAAATGTATATATTTGTGTCTGTGTCTCTTCTTGTATTGTGTTTGCAACTGACGAGAACAATACAAATGTTGAGATATCACAATCGATGTCTTTCTGCTTTGAGGTAAAGATGTGAAGGCCTTCTTGTTTTGATGACAATTAGGGGTACATAGCAGATTAATATAGTGTACTGCAAAATCGAGCAAATCCTACACGTGTTTATGGAATTCAGTCCGTGAGAGACTTAGGCCCGCAACTTCGAAGACGCAGGAAGTCCGGTGACCGTTAGCGAAAGTCAACATTTTTCCAGCTTATTAAACCCTTCATTACCTGCCGTGATGCGCCACTTGTAGAGCATTAATGTGTTCATCAACCACTATTTTCGAAATGGAGTTACTATCTACCATTTTCGAATTCATACCGTGGGTGAATACTGACTTTTACCAACAATTACGGTATGACCTATTGTTGCCAATTATTCTCCAGTGGCCCCTTCGGTTTCCACGGTAAATAAGGTATAGCAAAGTGACTCTGGACTAGGAGTTCAATCAACTGTAGAAGGCCTTGAGTATCTCTTAAGAAACATGCCAATCAGCCGATCTATAGACCGCTTTCAGCATGCATGCTGGGTGTGATATGAACGATAGTGATCAGTACCCAATGTTGCCACGCCCACACAGCTATACCTCATCTTCCGAACTGGCATGAACTGGTGAATTTTTAAGCTTTCCACTATCCAGTACCCATATACGTTCCGTACACATACAGGAACTATCACGAGGAGGACGATGACAGATCTGTCGTGAACAAATTGCAGTCCACCTGTCAAGATAAGCAGAATAACTCATAAAACTGTGTCGATTTTTCAGGCGCTAGCAGTCGCCGTGTCATGGCAACTAGTTAAAATCTCGTAAGTATCGACCTTTATCAATCAATCTGCAAGCTGGAGGGGACGCGTAGAGCGAAAGCATAGATGAGTGGCACTGAACAAAAAGGGCCGTAAAGGGTCGCGTGCTGATTACCACATATTCAGTTAAAATGTCAGTTCCAACACGAAACTGAGACTCGGAAGTTTATCATGTTGTCATTTTATCGACTATTCTGAAACCGGCAATGTGAAACACATAAAACATTTGGAAAAAATATGTTTCAGCCCACATTTCGCCTTCCAAGTTTTCTTGTGCAAGAATAACTGCATGGTGCAGTCATTTGCGTCCAGATACCGGTCTTACAAGTCAAGCCACGATATGCAATACACCCAAATGTGGGTGTATTTTAAAGTCGCTTTTGATAAGTATGCATTTTGTCTCAAGTTGTTTGAACTACTGGTCAAGTCTCCTTTTATTTGAGTTGAGAGTGTTTGAAAACAATCGGTTGGTGTATTTGTTAGACAGTGTTTGGCTTCTAATATAAAAGCTTAGCCAGATCAGGTGAATCAAAATACAATTGAGATAGTGTTTCGTCTAGCTTGACGAAGCTTGTGTGTCACAAAACGAAAGGTTTTCTAGCAAATACACCAACCAATATAGTTTTTTCAAAAATCTCTAAATTCATGACTTCTCGATCGGTTTCAAGTGCATTCAACGAATTTTCTCCAACAATTTGATAATTTGTCCCATCTTTATCTGTTCCATGATGGATCCTTCTTCAGCTGAATCTCATTTTGACGATGGCTTCTGGTTTTATGCAGCCTGCCGAAAACTCGTGTCAACAGAAATTTTTGCAAATCACATTTCCGTCAGATGCAACGAGTCTCATTATATCCACTTAACGGGAATCCCCAAGTAACACATGGCCAGAGGTGTGATTCAGGGCTAGCATCATGACGGTCCTAACCCAGTATACTGCTAGAATAATCTCTTCCTACTTTGCCGCTTCTAGACTTTCAGGATACTTGCTATCGAATAAACGATCTATCGTTTATACCTAAACTTTCACCGATGTTTAGCTTCAAAAAGCCCGTTGAAACAGTAAATGGCCTATATATAACTATTTTCCGCCATTGGTGATGAACGTTAAGGACTGTAGTTGTGCCCACTGCAAAGCATATCCAAGGTAGCCGCTACTGACAAGTATCGAAGCACTCAAAATGATCGTTAGGTGGCAGCTTATGGGTGTGAAAGCTTCCACACTAGAACTATTTTTGAGACAATTTCGCTCAGAATAAGCACCAAAACCGATTTTGTGACGGTGATTTAAGTTGGTCAGTCACGGGTAGACTAATCGAAACATGCAAATGCCTTAGTATGTAGGACCAGAGTACCCATGTAATTCCAGTTTACGGTCACGAGACTAAGATATACACCACATGAAAACAAACTGAAACTTCAGCCTTAGGTTGGATAAATAGGAGTCCATACTCAACAGATAATGTGTTTTCGAACTAAAGATCTAATGAGGATTTAACTAGGTGTTTCATATTGAAAGAGCTATGAGTGCCAAGTTATTCAAGTTGAAATGATTGACAAATTTTTCATTTGTCCGTTCCTGGCACCTACACTGCTCAGACAAATAAGTACGTTAAAATGGGAATATTTGACCTTTTCCTAATGGCCACGCGTAAAGTGTGCTCATGGTTTTCAGCAATATGTTCCTAACGCATGAGTTGTAACACCTGTTGATAAATGAAATTCCGTTGATTTCCTACTGTGCCATCAGTGAGAGTGAGGTTGGCGTAGGCCCAATCAATCGGATGGCATTTAAGCACTAAAATAAGTACAGAATATCTCCGATTTCCACCGGAAGACTCCGCAAATCGAGTGCAATTTCGCGTGTTATGCAGGTGGAAACATTTCACTCAAGTAAGGTTATTTGCCTCACATGCTGTCTCGAACAACGGTTTGGAAAATGAAGAGTGACTTACCACCGGTTAAAAGTCGGGTGTCTGACAGGACCCGTAGGGTGGTTGGAGTGGAAAGTAAGAGACAAAATTCATTTGAGTCAACTGCTTAAGCTGTTATCGAGTGAAATGCGTGGCTAAATAATGATCGTGCAAAATAAAAATAGTGTAAGCATACAGAACAACATGAAGCGCATGGATATTTGACAAAAAGCCTGAAAAAAATAAAATTAGGGCCGCTAACTCATGTGCGCCATCCTTGGATCCATATGACACGTAAATCCAATAGAAGGACAAGAGTAATGTAATCCATCGTAGCGCGGCTTACGTAACTAATCGCTGCAAGCTAACTGCAATATGCAATCGTTCCTTCTAAACATGCAACTTGTAAGAGGCGACAAGTGAGTCTGGGAGATAGTTCCATAGTTGGTAAATCCGGAGACGGCTGTATGGTTCACTCAATTTCAGGTGGTCACCTCTCAGCTTGGTCATGTTGCTGTCTCAGAAAATAGCGACGTACGTGGTTTGGATCAATCAATGTTTGGTACACCTATATGAGCTCCCCACGTAACCTTCGGTTGCCTACGCTGAAAACTCCTGGCAACAGTATTTGCTGGTAACAGAAAATGTGTAGGTCCCTGACAATCTTCGTTACCCTGTATCGTGGTGTCTCTAGCACCTCCAGGTCACGCGTCAATTAAGAGTGCCAACCAAGGATTGTGTATTTAACGTGAAGGCGCGCGTAAGAGCTGTGCATCATCGAGAAGACCGAAATGTCAAAGCTTCAGAATATATTTCACAGCAGGCCGACGAGCTGGTTGCTCCTTTCCGCAAAATGTCTCAGACTGCTTTGAACAGTTGAGGTCAATCTATACAAGCACACCAAGGTCACGTCACTAGGAGTTGTTCTGCGAGCTGTGTACCCCAAGCCCGTACGTGCAGCCATGCGTATTGCGTAGTTGAACAAAGCAACATTTTTCTACATTGAATGGTACGTTATTTTCAACTGTTCATTTCGAAATCGTTAACATCACACTGCATCGCTTTATGGTCATCCGGACCTCTGATTACTTACTAAATTGTACTTGCAATGTTTCCGTCCCAGCTAGTTACAAGCTATATAGCACAGCCTAGTCCGGAAAAGCACCAGACGCGTTTCGCCCTATTGGGGCTCGTTAGTGGTGCGCATTCCCTCGGTCCCCTACCGGGATTTGAACCGATGAGCGCTAGAGACAGATGCCAACTAACCAGTAGCTTAAGCTACTAAGCCATGGGGGACGTCTACTGGGCTAGACAATTTGCTAGCTAACTTTCTAAATCTTGGTATAATCTGCGAAAAATAAGAAAACGGGAGCAGTTGATGCTGGTATATAGCTTATGAAAACCAAGCATAAAAGAGGCCCTTATACCGAGCCTTGTTGTACACTGCACTCCTTCGTATCTTGCTTTTGTGCCAACAATAGCTTACGCAACCCATGACTGGCTCACTAATGCCATAGTACTAAAATTAAAAAGGAATATTTCGTGGTCTAAACGATCAAATTATTTTGAGAAGTCCAGGTGAATGACGCCGCCTCCAGCTCCTCCACCAACTGCTTCGGTCCAGCGGATCCGTGCAAAATCGGCTTGGCAGTACATTAGTTTTTACGGAAGATAAGGAGATATTGTGCTGTCGTTTTCCAGATACTGCATCAGCGCAACTGCAATGACTGACTTCGTAATTTTTGAAAGCACAAGAAGCAACATTCCCGGACTGTAATTGGTTAAATCAGTGCGACTACCTCCGTTATGAATAAGGGTGGTAACTCCTTGCATCCATATTGATCAAATATGGTTCTCCTATAGGTACCTCTGAGAGAAAATAGCCAGAAGTTCCGTCAAAACTCTGGTTACTGAATGCGGAGACTTCGGTCGAACGACATCAATCCCAGGAGAACAGTATGTACGAATGGATAACAGCTGCTTCAGCACGGCTACTGCAGTGAAACTGCTGTTAGATAAACCTGACGATGAAGTAAGAGAAACCAGGAGGATATTTGGACTGGTTACCCAGTGGAAGGTATGGAAGTAATTAATTCATTGGAGGTCAGCTGCTCCCATTGCTAACAGCGGGTACCCGTCAGTTGAAGCCAGTTATGGAATTCCGCGCTGCACCATACGAAGGCTATTAACGTATCTATATAACGGATTGTGGCTCTTGCAGAATCGCTTCATTAACCCTGGCTGTTGTTTCACCATACCCTCGCGGAACAACTTCAAGCAGAAGTTGCGACATGCCACGTATGCAGTCCGGATTTCGGCGTTCTGGCTGTTCTTGTGTGTTTGCCATGTTAACTCCCTATGCGACATATATTTACGTCCTCTGGTCTTCCGAAATGACATGCATTTTCTTGCGCGATATGCGAATATCGGTTCCGATATGCGCGATACCAGTGGGCTAACCGACATTGTTTACTTGTCTCAGGCGACTTATGGGGGCAATTCTGTTAAGAATGTTCAAGATATATACTTAACAAGCGTGGATAACACGTCGCAGTGCTTGACAGTATATTCTTCTTCATCCTCCCCTTCAGGATAATCCGCATAATAATAGGAATCGCCTATTCTCCTACCATTCTTGCATCTTCTTAAGCTTTCCAGCGCTATACCGTCCACGGAATATACAGCGGAAAGGACCAGCGGATTTTTATCGAGTAAAAGAATTCACCTTATTTTATACGTTTCCACTCTCTCGGTTCCAGCAATAAATAAGTCGAAAGTAATGCGAAGCCACCGATGTCAACTCACTGAACCGGCGGTGTGGCACAAATGGAAGGTACGATGCTGCAGGAAAAGAGACCACCACTAGCGACTTTTTTAATCCATGGCGGCTGTTAAATGCTCTGCATCAGTTTGGTTACTGAAACACTAGTTTAAAGTGACAAAGCTGGCATACATGTCTTCATGTAAATAATCCGGAAATTACTTGATACTAGTGCCTGTGCGTTGATTAATGCTAAATCGAAAAGCATTTATCACACTGCAATGACACGGTGTTTCGAATACCTAAGAGGTTGATTTTTCTCTCTTTCTGTCTAAATGCACAGGTGATTTACGACGACCTGTGTGAAAGATATTCTATTTGAGACATCTGCAACTGGTTAAGAAAAATAACATCATCATAGAACGTCGTCAAGCCACCGTAAGTATGAATTCAAAGTAAAAATATGTGTAACCCTTACTATTTCTGCCAGAATACTCAACTGGCTACATCCTTGAATCCAGTCAGTGAGCAAAACACATGCAATCCATAATACAGTATCTCAACTGACCATAGTATAGTACTCTCGATGTTTGCACATCTATCAATATCATATACCTTATTTGTCCCCATGCAGTGAACGCATCTGGCCTTCACGATAAATGTTTGCAAGTTTATTTCATTTTATATAAAAAACGCCTTGACCCTTCTCTCACCAACTTCTTGTGAAGCATACAGTGTCGGTTCCAACAGCTATTGAACACAGTCTGCTACTACAAAACACATGAGGAAAGAATTTCTATGGGGTAGCTCTTCCGGAGCATTGGTGACTCAATTCCGGTTGTCATGCTCGCTCACTTAGTTGTTCACATGCAGGTCAGTAAGTCCCTGATTACAATAGTTCAGGTTTGGAAGTTGGCCATCACCATGGTCGCTTTCCAGTTACTTTATTTGAGATTATAGGAACGAACTTACATCATGGAAGCATGGAGATGTGGCGAAAACTGGCATCACAGTTGTGTGTACGTATCGTTTCCTAAACAGTCAGGTCCACGCCCATCAACTATTTTGTACTACAGTCTGCTGTAGTTAGGCGCCATGAGTGAAGATCGAAAGGACACAAGAACAATTAAGCGATTCACTTAAGATTTGGTGGTGTTCGTTTCCGGTATGCCATGACTCACTGCCGCCCTCGTTATTCTACGCAAACTCATCAATGAATGCGATTTATCACGGGTAGAAAAGTAACTGCTTGAAAAATCTCGTAGGACGATTGGAGTGAGGAATATAAAATCAAAGGTAAAAATTTACATGATGAAGGGTGGAAATTCTGGTTTTGAATGATTCAACATGCCATTCATATGAGCAATGATACAGTTTCCTTCGCCTCTGTGTTATTTCGTCTCCCGATTGCAACGGGTTTTGTTAAGTAATTCAAGTAAGATAGTTTGTCTTCAAGGTATCTTTTAAAAAGCGTTAATTCAGAGACAAACTTGACGTGAATTGGAAAAGCATTCACTATTCGGGTCACCAAATTGCAAAAACTTTTTTCGGCATTCAAATGAATATATTCATCAACATCATCAACAACAGCAGCACATCAGCCATTTGAACAGATGCTTCGATGCCATACAACTATGATGACCTATGAAATAAAGAATAATAAGGGTGAGAAGTGGGACTTACATGAAAACCTTCATTCCCTAAGCAAACATTCAGGGTCAAGGCACCTACACTTTGCGTAGAAAACACTGTCATTACCAGCTAGGTATCGTGCAAAGACAAGTCGGCTTCGGCAAGAGAGCTTCCTTGCGGCTTTCACCTCCCCGCGTCACAATCAGCCATTACCCCGCAGATAGCTCAGCACCAAACACACTGCAAACAGGCAATCCGATTAGGAGACGGCAGCAGACGCGCCACTGGTGTCTACTGCCAGCCATGCCCAGTACAGCCTCGAGCCAAGCACAATGCGAGTCACGTGGACTCCAGCCCGGTAGACGAGGAGGACCAACGGCACCCGGTTTGGTCGTCAGTGACTTCATTTCCCGCTGCCTAGTCAACTTCTATCAACCTGGTTTACCCTACACCTGGTAGACTAAACAGGACCCACCTAGTTAAGCAGTGAGCAGGCATAGATAGCATGTGCCCCAGCCAACACAACTTATTCAGTGCTATCGGTTGTTCTAGGGAGCTGGCATGATTATCACTACCTAGTACTCACCTACGCACATCATCGTTGCGGACACGCTGATGCCATCCGACACTAGCAGTACTTGCAGAAAATGATGATCAAATACTTGAAGGTGCCTCAGATCTTCAAACCGAAGGAGCCAAGTTTCTCTACCATAAAGATGGACAGCCCTCACTGTGGCCTTGTATACACGACCTTGCAGAATGAGAGAAAATCCCTTCTGTCGCCAAAAATGCTGCAGGTTCAAAAAGGCAGCTCCGGTCTTTGCAGTGCATGAACTGACAGTTTCTATGCGCCAGTCGTTGCTCATGCACCTGCCAAGATAACTGAAATGATCAACCACCTCGAGAAAGGGTCAAGGAGCCATCAAGTGGCTAGTGCTTCTGCAGTAAAACTTTGCACTTTGAGGGTGTAAAGCGCATACCGAATAATGTGACCATTCTAGACTGACTATTCAGGGATGATTGTGCCGCCGCAATATCGTCGAAAAGCAAGACGATATCGTCCGCATAATCATGATCAACTAATCTTTCACCAGGCAGCACTTCAACGCCTACATCGTGAGATTCCGCAAGGGAAATCTCCATGATAGAATCCACGATGAAAGTGAACATAAATGGGGAAATCGGACAACTCTGACGAACGCCACTTGTGGTCGGAAAGCTATACGACAGGCCACCGTAGACCTGGACGCGGCCTGTATTGTTCGAGTATGGAGCACGTAGTATGTTCACATATTTCGTGGGAACAGCTTTCCCCACAAGTATGTCGAACAGCATACATCGATCGACTGAATCGAACGCACTCCTGAAATCGAGGATCACAGCTATTGCCGGTCTGCGGTATGCGTGGCGCTGCACTAGCACCTGCAGCAGAGTGAATATATAGTCTATACAGGCACGCTCTGGGCGGAAACCGTTCTGCTCTTCTCTTATCCGAGATTCCCGTTCCACAGTAAGGCGACGAAAGGGAATCAAGCGAGTACTTTTGTCATAACTGGGCTTAGGCTAATGCCGCTGCGGTTAGAACAGTCTGTGCGACTGCCCTACTTGTATATTGCCAGTATAATCGATTCCCTCTACTCATCCGGGACACTCATTTCGTTCCAGATACGTACGAATAGAGAGGACAGTGCTTGCAGAGGATCTCACCTCCATCCTTAATTCGTGCAGGTGGGAGGAAATATGGACCAGCGGCACGAAAACTGTTGAGAGCTGTGGTCTTGTTTCAGACCTCGGCCTCTGACGGAGTCTCTAAACTAACTGTCCTTGGCTCGTCCTGCATCACCTGAGTAGGAAGAAGTCCGAGGGCAGGTGACCAGCTGAAATGATCTTGAAAGTGTTCCGCCCAACGAGCCATACGGCGCTGCTTATTGTGTATCAGTGCACCCGTGCTGTTTCTGATTGTCTAATTGACGACTGTTTTCCTGGGACCAATGTTGCGCATCAGCTGCATGAGCTTGCGGTAATTGCTTACTGTTCCTGCAACCTCCATTTATTGAGCCTTACTGGTCCACGAGGCTTTCTTGTCAGCACGTAGGCTCCGCTTTATTTCGTGTCTAATAGTCCGTCTGGTCACATTGTGCTCAGAGGCAGCCGGGAGTTTTCTTCTGGATTCCAACATGTTCACTGACCTCTCGGATATAAAGTGACTGGTGGGGTGACGATTGATAGTGCCACAAGCAGATGCTCCTGCGTGGTGCTTGGCGGCCGAGATCCTATTCCACTGAAGCTCAGTGTCATTAGGAGAAGACAGCGAAAGTTCGGTACGCATTGCGTCTTGATGAGCTTGCCTGACCTAGGGCTGAAACAATTTCTTAACAGCCAATCGTAGGGGACACTTGGTGCGCCTCCCGGTAAAGTTCATGGAGAAGCGACAGCGTACCAAGGCATGATCAGAGTCGATGCAGGTATTCCAGTAGCGGCGGTAATCCAGGAGGGAACCACCCCACCTGTAACGTATGGCTTTGTGCGTGACCGGTTTAGGCTTTCGTAGGTTAATAGTTTAGCTGAGTGATTTTGAAATCTTGTTCTTCTGTAGCATCGTGCAGTTACTGTGTACCAATTCGACCTTCATATGAAAGCTGTTGGTTTGTTTTTAAAAATGTGCATTTTTCCAACGTAAATTGTAACAACCTCTGCGATTATTTCGTGTAGGCCCTGTCAAGATCGTACTGTAGTGCCGTGGGATACTCAACTGTCTGCATATCTTGCGAGATCTTGTGATAATCTACAAATGGTATGAATTTCAATTGGCAGACACTGACTTGGTCGCTCATGAAGACCAGGAATAAACGTGGTCAAAATGGTGATTTTTGGGATACACCACAATGGACTTCACCTGAAATGTAAATTGCGCTGCGGAATATCACCTTCAACTGAGGTTGAACGAGGAAGTTACACATCCAACCCAGAACGGAGTCATAGTTATTGTAGTGTCAAAGTTTATGAAGAAGAGTGCGGTAACCCAGACATTCGGACGTTTTAGGGTATTTCATGCAGACGACATCGAATCCAACCCTAGCGTCGAGAAATCCTGTCAAAATTTTAAGTTTTGTATTGTGGGACCGATTTTAGTGGAATCCATTTTTCTGTAATATTGTGATGGAGTTGCTGTCATGATATCATCTGAGTGCACGATTGCCATTTTTGTAACTAGAGGTGACTATTCCATGTTTCCGCATTATTGGAACTTGAATTTTAGCAAGGCACTATTGAAAGAACCTATCGAACGGTTAAGGGATGTTCGTGGCGTCCGTTTCCAATGGCTTCGGGCTTATGTCGTACATGCACAAAGACAACAATTTGTTCGTCCGCTTCACTGCGGTAAAGGATTGGTGGCTTAACCCTGAGAGCGATTTGAGCTGTCCGAGTACATTAACGATAATGGGTCACTGCTGCTCATCTATGCAGTCGTCCATTAGACGCCCTGTTATTGTGCGATTCAATGAATGGCATATAGGCCGAAGGGTTATAAGAGGCACCCCCTTAAGTATTTATGCAAAAAGCTTCAGCTTCATTTGTAAGGTTTGTGAAATTCCTACCATGCTCTGTCTGGCGCCCTTCTGGCTCAACATACTTATTCCCTGTGGGCAATATATATGTAGCGGTTGCTACTATTTATATAATTGTTGTTCACTGGAGGTGGGCATCTTACCCTACGTGTTGGGTAAAGCGCCCAATCATGTAGGGTAAGACGCCGACTAGTGAGCATCTTACCCCACCCCCTCCCTAACCGTTTAAGTATAAACCCACAGATATGCAGATTATGAATGAACAGAGGGATATAACATATTGGAATACAGCCAGTGCATATATACAAGGGGATAGCCTGAGCTACATTAAACAGCACTATGTAGAGGAACTTACGAACTAGAAGGCACGAAGTTGGTAGTTCAGGAATGCTTAGATTTTGTAAATAATACCATAGTTTTAATAATCATCGTCTGATTCATAAGTGTGCAGACCCATATTTAGAAATTCCTAGTGATCTTCGTGGGGTGACATTTGAGAAACAATGCAAGTGACCCACTTTTCACCAGGTTGACTGAAAACAAATTCTTCTCCAAGGAATAAGTAGAGTCATTCATCTGACTCGTACAATGAAGAGGATGGTTTTGACTTATTCACTTTACTGGACTTCTTGCCTTTTTGGAAAGCACAATTAGAAGACGAAGTTCGGCAGAAGCATGCATTTCGTATCGTCTCATCAGTGCCGATAACGATAACCGGTAATTTTATGTAACAGTTTGTGGGTACAAACGAGAGAAAAAAGGGTACCTTTGTTCTACAACCAGGGCTGCCTGAGGCTGACTGATAATTGCTTTTGAACACAATGCACTGGCTTAATCCGATTAATGGCAGTAGCCTCGGCGAAGCAGAATTCGAAACGCCTTGCTGACCTCAATTCGGTGACCCGATGTCAATAAGTACCTGCCGATCGAAGATGCTGGCGGCCTGCGTACACATGTAGTTTAAGTTGGGCTTACTTACTGAATAAGTCCGCACTGAACCCATTTTGGTACATGCTCCTTTATTCAGGAACTCAGTGTTCTATTGGTTCTGCCTATGTAAATATCCCGGCAGTTACATACTAATTGATATACACAGTGGCAGTTGGCGCCAATAGGCTGAGTTTCCTTTAGTGAAGACAACGGTAACTTATGAGTCCAGTTGATTAGTACAACTTCGGCAGCACAGAAAATGCTCTTTGTGGCAGAAATCAGACGTCTTCTGGTCCTCAAAGAAGCAATGTCACACTTAAAGGGCAGCTCCAAGAATACCTTTTTCTTAGGCACAGTAGGTACAGCAACTTTCATTTCATGAATTTCACTGTGCTTCCGGATAAATTTTCGAGGGTAGCCGTTAGTAATTAATGTGTTGGTAATTAATTCTAGTTCATCAGCTAGACAATCGCTCGAACATATTTATCTGGTGCGACTAAACAGCGTCCTCACTAGCGTTTGCTTGTACCGCATTGGTGAGTAGACGGTAAAATACAGCTATTTTCCCGACCACGTTGTTTTTCGTTAGACAGACCGTTTTACCAGTCCGTTCTCCCTGAGGCTGATAAAAACATCCAAATATGGAAGACATTTCTGTTGCTCGATTTTACAGGAAACCCGCAAATTGGCATGCGCAGAGTTAAAACGCGTCACTAGCTGTGCGCTCTGCATTTCTGTTGAACAGAACACCAAGATATCGTCCACGTAACATTTGTAATAGGGTAACAGCGCTATTTCTTCGGATAGGCTTCGTTCTATCATTGGCATCAAGAAATACTCGAGTAAGGGGACCAGTGGGCTGCCCATGGTTACCCCATCAATTTGGCGATACGGTATGTTTCAGAAGTGGAAATCGACATTCTGTGCATAGAATTAATGATTCTCTCCAGAATTCAACTGGAATCGGCAACGGACTTTCGGAACTTTCTGCTAATATGCAGTTGTACTCAACGGTCTGGTGTAGCGACAAGTTGGTAAACAAAGACTCCACATCTAAGGAACACATCAACTTATCGGACAAGTTCATTTTATGGAGGTCTTCGACAAGCTTGGATGAATCTTTGAGGCCATATAGATTAAACTGAGCTTTTAGCGGAGAAAGCACATTAAACTTCCAGCGAGCTAATTTATGTCGGGGTGCGTTCGTCATCGAGAGGATCGGTCTGAGCGGCACTCCGCTCTTGTGGGTTTTGGAAGCCCATATAGCTGTGGCGTAGTTGCCTTTTGATGATGCTGCTTTGCTTTTGGTTGTAGTGAAGTTATAAATGGTGACGCCGTTATCACTTCGGCATCTTCACTTTTACGCCATCCTTTCTGTTTGCTTGAGATGACCGCTTTCGAAGTGGCACACAAGTCTTCAGTGACCTGAATTGTCGGCAATATTGATCGGGTGGTAGTAGCAGAAGATTGGAGGTTTTGTACGTTCACTGACATTGAAGGAGCAGACTTACTGTAAGCAAATGAGTTTATGGTTGAAGATGAAGGCATGTGGTCATAATCTATAGATACTATGGTTGGAATGATAATACTACATTCAGCAGAATCATCTGCTGATATGATTCACTTGAGGTGCTGTGGAAGGCAGGGGGACCAGGATGACTTGATTGACACAAATATCCTGTGGCTCATTAAACTGGGCAGCAACGAAATCACTCTCGTTAAAACAAAGGGCTTAATTGGCCAAATTCCGCAGGACTCAAAGCCCCTTGTAGCAGTAGTTGCGGTTGCTGATGTGTTGAAAGACTGTCCAACTATTGAGGCCAGCTCAAAATACGAAATCCGTGGACGGAAATGATTTGGCTTCCATTGCTCAGCAAAGGTATTGAATGCCGGCTTAAGGCTGGAAAAACGTGCGCTTGCAAGGCTGGAGGCTGTGTTCAATGTGGTGGCAATGTCCACATGGTGATATGGCTAACAGATGCCAATTCTATGGCAGCAAAATTCTTATGACTTTGGTGGACGTTAATATTACCCAAGCAGGTTCTGTCCTCCACAGTTTAGCATTGGCAATGAAATGTTTGAGCCATTTTATGAATTAATCAGCATCAGATCATCCATTATCCAAGCAACAGTTAATTGATTCAGCAGGCGCTCAATTCTGCAGATTGGGATCCCGCCATTCCCTTCGGAATATGAACATTGGCGTGAGGAATGTTCCCTTTGCATTAAAAACAAACTTGAATATCACATATTTACCGACACAGATTAAGTCATTTTTCCTATGATGCGTTTGCCTTTGTGAGTCGAATTGTTTGTTGGCTTTCAAACACACAAAAACCATTCTCTCCATATTCCATATCCTTTTACTATCAAGCGAGTTCCACAGGACAACTCGGTTTTTTTTACTGTTCCATGTTCCCACGTTACGTGAACCGGCATTAATCACGACATCATTGAAAGAACCGAGCGTGGAATTTCCACTCATCAGCTGTACAGATATATACGATATAAACCACCCCAAAGCTTGGAAGATGTGAGTCTTAGATGAAACGATTGTGGATTTTATAGGTTTGATAAAATATTTAACGACATTATGAATAATCTGCACAGCTCTGCCGTTCAATGTTTTCTTTAGGTGAGCCGGTCCTTTTGAGGCAGTTTGAAGAGGGGAAAAACAACTCCGTGTTGACTAACACTTGAGGATGAGGTCTAGGAACCGTAATAGACATCCTCAGTTGCGAAACTCGAAACAGTTCAGATGTCACTGAAATTCCAAATCATGTGCATGCTCTTATGACGGTGAGCACACAACCAAACACACGAGATTTTAGCACGGATGAAGTAAACACAATGGTGGAAAAGATTAACTGATGATGCAGAGTATGCGTGTGCAAAGTGGGCTATTTGAACGTAATAGTGGTGGGCGCAGTGAGCCGACATAAAGTCAAATGTGGAGTGAAAAAGTGCATGATTCACTAAAATAAATGTTCGGGATGTGATCACCTAAGTTGCTGAAACACCACTTTGAAAGAGTAAAGATGAACCGCATTGTTTAGCGGCACTCTCCAGGCGGAAAGATTAGTTAGGACAAAAATAATATTAACCAGGTTTATAAATATACATGAAAGGAATCGGAAGAACTTTTTGTTCAAATTATACAGAAGTGTATCGAGATATCTTAAGATGACTTGCCTTAAATGCTGTTATGTTGACATCTGCATGGAAAAATCGTACACAAGCTCTGTTCCTAGCACAGTCTCATGGGTTACTGAGTGACCATAGTTACAATAACCAGGAAAATGGCTTAAAAGCAATAGATAACTAAACATTTTCACTTGTTCAGATGTAAAATGTTAGCCTCTGCGCTAATGGAGGATGGTACTGGAACTCTTGTTTCTCATTATTACAATATGTATGTTGTATGATCTGTCTATTTCTTGATTGCCTTAGATGCGACATTGAAAAACACCATTGTCATAAGGATATGGGCATTAAAATTTTGAAACCTTACCGTAATCTTCACATTTTCAGCACGCTAATAATAGGATAACGGGATAAGAAAGTCTAAACAAAAAATATTTTGTGCGAATAGCTGACAGACTATTCGAATCTTGTTGACGAGATTTCGATAAACTCCGATTTCTGTGGAATACGGTGCCGTTATTGTACATCGATTTGAAATGTTGGTGTAATCCTTTACAACGCGTAGAAAGGCAAGTTAGTCGTGATGAATATTGTAAATTAAAACATAGTGTCTGTGAAATGGCTCGTGAGTTGTAAGACCAACCGAGGTTAACAGCAGCACAAATGTTCTGCCTGGAGTTTAGGGTAACTATGATACACTAATGTTGGATCAACTTTGATGTCGTCATCTGGTGGTCAGAGGCAATATCAAGTGATGTAAATGTGGCTGTGGGTCGTTGCGTCATCTTTTGAATAGCGATAATGTGAGAGATCAGTTACGTGAGCTGTGGAGTTCTAGGGCTGTGACGGTAGGAGAAAAAATTTCTTCGACACTTCCAACGACAGGTTAGTTTGGCGCCTCCGGCCTTTTGCATATTTGAATCTCTCCGGTGATCGGCGATTCTATTCTGGGTGTTTACGAACCAAACCTAATTCTGAAAGCAACTATTCGCTTGCATGCGCAGCCCGATCCTAATGTGCATCGGCTGGGTTCGACAGTGAAACATTCTAAAACAGCAACTGAAAATCTAACTTGGGTTTACAGTCCGATATACGCTTTTCGCTGTTGAAACTGAGTAGCAGATGGTTCATTTGGCTGTGCTGTTTCACTTCCGACCTCATTAAAATAGGAAACTTTGCCAATTTGTCTGGTAACTGAATCGGGAGCCCGATTACTTTCGTGTTGGCGAGAATCTGCGACGCACACCAGTTCATGAGTTTTATGCTTCCTGACGCCCATTGCTGCTGATTTTGAGACATATCTGTGCTTGTCCGGTATGCTCATTGTCTTCAGTTAGTGGTAATCGTGTTCCAAACCGTCGTAATTTTCGATCCAGTATCATCTCCGATGGCGAATTTCCCTTATACTCTGAATATGAAAACAAACGATGCATCATGGGAAAGGTTTGTATGCTGTCCTTCGTTTGACCGTCCCATCGAGGTTGCGTTACTGACCGTTTAAACTTAACAACAAATCACTGCACTAAACCGTTCGTTTATGAGTGAAAAAGTGGCGTTCGCATTTACTTGATATCATTGGGGTGACAAAATCCTACGAATTATTCTGAGGTGAATCGCTGACTATTGCCTGTCACCAGGGCTGCAGGCATACCAACCCGTAATTGCCGACGTTATCTCCATTCCAGGTTTTCTGCTTGTCTCTTCTTGTCTCTCTTTTACTTTATTTATTCGAACGTTATACTGGTCTCTATATTGGAACACCCAAATCAGTTACATTTTGATTTCCATCACATAGCTGAATTACTGACGACTTTGGAATATGTGCTTTGGTGTACTCACGGTGTATTGTGACAAGCAATCTCTACTGCTACCTCTGTCATTCCGATCACTGGGTGTTGCTCGATTTAAAGCCTTTCACTCTACTTATAGGCACTAACTCTCTGTTTAACCTACCTAGCATGTGATCACGCTGATAATGTATTAACTGAATCCGTGCCATCGTCAAAGTGATTTTGAGAGTATACAAGATGATATCGCAAGCATCCCAATGGTTCGCACAGTGCAATTATGGGTTTATAGTGATTAGAAAGAATTTGTTGTATCAGCTGGATATTGCCGGGCACCTGAAGTTACCTCATGCTGCCCTTCAATAGTCATCAACGATCAATATTTTCTTCCTTCCAACACATTAGTTGTAAAATTTCACTTGTAACAAGCGACTAGTTTTGTGACGATTTCATTGTGGTCGCGGTGTAGAAATCACTGAGCTTTCTTTTAGAGCCTGCACTTCTCATCAAAGGTCGCTAACTAATGGGCTACACTAAGCTTGTCAGCTTTATACACAAGCCTGCAGTTATCTTCGCACCGTGGTAAAGAAATGCTCTTCTATGTTGTTAATGTAAAATCAACTTAACTACTGAAAACTGGGCTAGATAGGATTTTGCGCAGATACCGCTGGATAGACGGAGTGTCTGTAACCTTCAATTATGATGTTGTTGAAGAGAAATGAGTGGTGTATCTATGCCTATTTGCGGCGACTGTTAACGTGCTTAGGAACACATATGCATGTACACCACTCGGAATAAGCTACGAAGTTCCGTTCCCATCTATTTGTCGACCGACACCTGCCTGTGTAAAACCCAGTTATTTTACGAACCAATAATCTGCGTTGAACTCTTAGAATTAAAACTCAGCATTGGGGACTAATTTTGTACCTACTTTTGCGGTAATCAATTTCGCTCCACTTGGCTGCTTTCCTTACACTAATAGATTCGTTCATCCGACTGTCGCCTGCGACTGCACCCGTAAACCATCAAACACATCCGCATCATCCCTCATCGCATTCTTGCTGCTTCACTAGACAATAAGAATGGTGCAAGACTCGTTAAGGTGCCAGTTTGCTGACCGAAATGAAAATTATTGCCTTAGGGTTTCATGGAGAGCGTTGCTTCAACCAGGGATTGAATGAATTCGATGAAACATAAAACGAATTTTCTACTTTGTGTCTGCTTCAGGTTTAATTGAACCGAACAGTGAAATACAACTAGGTGTATCCATTAATGCACTAATTATTGTCCGAATAGTGCCTGGCTTATGGAATTAACAAATCACAGCAACTACATGTTACTATCAGACGAACCACACCAGGTATGGCTCAACAAGTTACAATCAGTTGGTAACGAAGAACCACTACTCACTTGGCTTGCATCATAGCTCTATGCTAGGTGTTAGGCGGTATAAACATACAACTGTTTTTCATTGCTTAAAGCAATCACTAGTGGAGTATCCTTTGTCCTTTACTGTTTTTTTTCTACGTGTATGATAACATTAGCGGTATTAGGCATGGCACTGCTTCCCAGTTCGCAGACGACATAAAATTCGACTATTCTCATCGAGATAAGGACACAGGTGAGGTTTTACAACACATCCGAGGATATTTTTCAGCTCCTGGAACATTGTGTGACTTGTGGTAAATGTTATTTTCCGTCGATTAATACAATATCTCATAATATATCAATGTGCAATATCTCAGTATCTCAATACTATGCAATATTTTGCAAATCTCAATAGTGCAATATCTCAGGGTGCCACATTCCACCAAACAGCCTTTCCCTCTATGGAATAAACATCTCACAATATACACTAATTCGTGACCTAGGTCTGCCATGCTCATAGACGTCCAACTTCTCCGAGCAGTGTGAATTAGAAATAACAAAGCACGGAAGACATTTGCGGCTGTTTTCCTTCCCACTTACTCCGTGGGTTCCGCCTCCAATTGTACAATGCATACATTCTCCCAAACACTTTATATTGCTTAGTGTTGTGCGCAAACATACGAAAAACCGACGAAATGGCTACTGAGCGAATTCGACTCCGATTTGCCAAAACAATAAGTAAACATAAGACAAAAATAACTTATAGTGGCGCTGTACTCTCCATGGACTGCAACACTAATTGCTGCAAATAATGATATTAAATGCATTTTCTGTTCAGAACCATAAGTAAGAGTACTCACACAGATGAAGCAATTCTGTGTATGAGGAAAAATAACAGATACCTCATCCGTGATGTAAGCTAAATTCATACTTCCACGGACAAACTACAAAAGAGAAGGAACTTCTTCCTCATTGCTTTCGGGACAAAGTACCCCAAAACATCAGGAAGAGAGGTAAATTGCAGGAGTTTAAAACTTTTGTCAAGTAACTTCTCACTGTGGAAAGTATCATATCCATGCTACGGATATCTCATTCTTGGGAAATGGTACTCGAAAGCGTTGTCGACATCAGATCGGAACTTTATGGCTGGCTATCGCAAATTGTTACAGCTTGTGGAAATGAGTTAGTTCGACTTGTACCCGATGGAACAAGTGTACCGCCAAGTTTCGTTTTGCAGAAAATTGCCATAGCATCTCGCTCTGGAATATGCCCATATTCATCCACGGGACCAAAGTCGGTGAGGCGAGGTGCGAAAGTAGACATAAGGATGCCTTTACATGAATATGAGGGACCCTTCCTCCAGCGATTCTCGCAATCAAACGCCACTACTCCCATCAGTCAACACCGTGAATGTGTGTGATTACCGCATAGATCAACAGTAGTGTAGTCTGCATACATACAAAATGCCACATGCTGGAATGAATGCCTCCTAATCCTATGTCGGATAGCAACATTTTAGAATCATAACCAGGTGTCTATTGAGTTTGCACGTCTCGCGCCGTCTAAAAGTGAAACATTTATTTATTTATAGGTAGAGATTCGTCACAGCTAGATTCACTCACTCAGCCATCACACGCCCGGAAACGCACCGTATGACCGTCACATCCTCTCGGGAATCGTCATCATTGCGCATCCATCGGACCCTAGTAGGGCTCAACCCACAACGCGATTGTTGTCAATCCGTGACTGAGACCATTGAGCTATGGGGTATGCCAACGACCATTGTGAATAACTTACTAGATGTGATAGTAACATATTCACTATGGTCGTTGCAGTCTCCCGCGGCAACCGTCGAGTTGTGGGTTCGAGCCTTACCGGGGTCAGATTGAACGCGCAATGTTGATTATTGCAGAAGGGATGAAAGGGCCATATAGTGCTTTTCCTTGTTTGTGATGACTGTCTTAGTAAGACTAGATGTGACGAGTTTCTACCTATACAATACAACGCCCATTGCTACTCTTTTGTAATTTACTTATCTACCATGGTGAAGAATTACCTGAGCACCAAAGACTCTGTTGTTAAGAAAAACCTAGTGAATCAAAAGGGCTAGATCGTTCTCTCTGTACTTACGGCGGATAGAAATCGAAAAGTTAACGCACCTGACTTATAATCCGAAGGTCACGGGTTCGAGCCTTCGTGAGGGATCGTGCGGCCATTCGAATTAAGCTTAAGCCACACGCTACTGATGGTGGTTGACTGGCAACAAAGCGAAAGTATTGTGTACTGGTGTACACATTCTCTTTTTAACGGTGCAGGAGTACAATTCAATGCCAAGCACTGGGATGACTATGTTTGGAAGAAAAGAAAATGAAAGGAGGCGAGGGTCCTTCAGATGTACATACTGTGTGAATGGATTGCGATTCATAATCGCAATGTTGACCGATATTTCCAGTGACGTGAAACTAGGTCAAATAGATCACGGGGATGGTAGCTGAGGCAGAGGAAAACTGGGTGTTGCTCGTCCAGAAAGACTGTCCTCCACGACACGTACTGATCTCAAGTAGAGATAGCAAGCCTCGACCCCAGGACTATAGGGATGTTAGTTAGGGTCTCTTCACTTTTAACTACTGCGTCAGCAAGGGCAACGCCTAGCACAACGGTTAATGACTGATTGAAGGGTCGTTTTGAGGTTGTAGGATTGGACTGCGACGAGCAATCTCAATGTAGCCCGCGATGCACCCTGAACTTAACCTTGGCCGATTTCATCCCTTGGACTCTATATAGATAGATTAGTCACGCTCGTATAAAGGGTCCAGTTAGAACATAATCTACTGCATTCAGTGACCTCGTAATGCAACATTTTACTTCCTTTGGACTTAAGCTTACTAATCGATACACAGCAATTTCCGGCACATTTAACTTGTAATCCTCATGGTGAAAGACCTGTGTTTAATGCAAGTTACTGGAAAGAATTCATTACTCTGGATCTGCCTCCTTTCGATTCATCCCAGTTAAAACACCGAGTTTCTTGGAACAGACAAACCGATGTAGTTAAAGCTTATGTGTAATTGAGAAAATGTGTGGAGTCATTCTCAGTGGCCACGAAAACCCATGAATGCTATTACATGAGTGGGCGGCAGGTTACTACTTCCTTGGAAAATGCTCCTGAAACACCTGATGCATATTTGAATGACCACACTTTTGGTCTTTTAAACTGTGTGGTTTTGCAATGCTTGTGATCCTGAGTGCATAAGGCGAACAGGCTTAGAAAACTGTCGACGTGGGTGCAAGAAGCGAAACGATACGCAGGTGACCGATAACTAAGCCGACCTACAGGCTTTGGCATCTAAAATATTTTATTTTGCCATTTTGCCATTCCATGACATATGTTGGCGATAGTTGTGGTTTGTTCATAAGGGCACATGACGTTCTCGTTTGGATATGCTCTTTGGTACGCGCTGGTTATGGAATCAACTGGAACCAACTAAAGCTATGACATCTGTGAATTGGAGTACGGAATGCGCAGTCCGATCCAATTCATGGACAGTACGGATTTCCACAATGGTCAGTACTAGAGCCGCGTATGTCAATTGCGTTTATTGACTGGTCCACGCATCCGAATGCATCCTTTTTACCTTTGCTGGCAATATAAAGATGTGGCCACAGATCTCAGATCAAGAATATCACGATGCACTTCCAGCAGAGCGGGACAGCAGATATGGATGTTAGTCCCACAAGCTATTTCATCATCATCAGCATAATTACATATTGCTAAAGGTGGGAAGCACACTTCCGTTAATTTTGCCACAATAAAAAGATATAAGAGAAATCGAGAAACCCAATATTATAGAATACAGAAACTACATTGCTAGTAAGATAACGTTAAGTGTCCCATTATACATGCTTTGTGAAATTGCTGTTACAGGGAGAGTATAAGCGGGAAGCCGAGGGACAAAGAAACTTACAAAACAAATGCCACTGTGCTCGGTTCATAGTCGTGTCAACTGGTATATAAAACCCAACCTGTTCATCATCATTGAGATATCAGCCCGGCAGTCGACAGACGTCAAGAATTCGAGGAATTTACTTATCTTACAGCAGAACAACATGGATTCCAACAAGATCGATCGTGCACTACAACTCTACTGCTAGAACGATCTAGTTTGCTTTGAACAAGTTGTACACTCACATTCTTATCGCTGGAGACTTTAACTTGCACGACATAGAAACGCCGGCAACCAACGGTATGCACTTTAAAGGCTGCTTGCAAGAGCTAATTGCTAGCCACCCTCTGTACAGCCACGTAACCTCGAACCGCTAATTAGCCATCGATACTGGCTCTTGTGCTAACTAACGAAGAATTCATGGTTGACGGGATAGTTACAAGCACACCACTGGGTCGTAGTGATCATGTTACTCTACTCTTTGACTATATATGCTATGCGGAGTACCCTGAAAAGGAGGAGGATAAAGTGCATACTGTCACGCACCACAACGTGTTATCTAAGCTTGTTAAGGATACATCTTGGACTTTCTTAACCGAATGCCCCCCAGATGTTGCCTGGGAAACATATACAAGGAGGTTTAGCACACTGGTTGCGCACGCATCGGAACAGAAGTCTTTCCAACACAAAATCAAGCGTAAGTCATTTCTGAGGAGCAGTACAGGTAAATGTATATCCCGGAGGGATTTGGCATGGCGAAATCACCAGGACGGCTTGAACACCGAAACCTGGACTGCGTACGTGACACATCGTAACTTCTGTGTGAAACTGATCCGCGAAGACAAGGTCTCCCATCAGCAGGAGTTAAGGAAACGATTCTGCACTAACCGCAAACTCCTGTACAGGCACGTTAACGGCCTTCGAAAGGTGAAGCGGGGGGTTCCAGCGTTACTCACGGCTGATGGGTGTACGCGATCAGCAATGGAAGCAGCTGATCTCCTACGGCTTCATTACTCCCAAACTTTCCAGCAGGTAACGAGCCCAAACATTCCCCTCATTTCTAATACTCCACCATCTGGTTTAGAGAACATCCTCTTCATTGCGGAAGCTGTGTTGAAGAAGCTGTTATCCTTGCGTATCCACAGTTTTCCCGGAGCTGACAACATCCGACCAAAGGCTGTGCAGGCGGTAGCTAGTGATCTAGCAGAACCACTGGATGTTTTCTATTAGCAGTGTCTAGAAAAGAACCATATTCCACCAGTATGGAAGCGAGGTGTCATCACTCCTATCCATAAAGGAGGTAGCCGCACTATCGTCCAATAACACTACTTCCTGTCCTAGCCAAAGTGATGGAATCAATCATCGCAGATGCGCTGATGCAATACCTGGAAAACCACAATTTAATAGCCCCAGAGCAACATTCGTGTATTCGTGTAATACTAACCCATTAATTGCACGTAATAGCTGGACTGAAGCTGTTGATGATGGAGTAGGAGTCGATGTCATCTACCTGGACTTTTCAAAAGAATTTGATCGCTTAAACCATCGCATTCTCCTTCATAAGCTTCGGAATTACGGCATTGGTGACCCAATCATGAGTTGAATTGACAATTTTCTACAAGGACGACGGCTAGTGGTGAGAGTCCGATAATCATTGTCTGATGCAATCGATGTGGCGTGCGGAGTACCACAAGGCTCGGTTCTTAGACCTCGTTTATTCTTGGTGTTCATTAACGATTTGGCGAGATCAATTACTTCCGATTTCTTATTTTTCGCTGATGATATTAAGATACGGCGAAGGATCAGAGGACCGGACGACCATGAACGGCTCCAGTGCGATCTTAACACTGTGTCGAACTGGTCACTTCAAAACGCCCTACCGTTCAATGTAGACAAATGTCGCGTCGTATAATTACGCCATAGTCATAACTACACTCATTCACTTGGGACCAACGGACTGCAGAATAGCTCCCAGGAACGTGACCTGGGTGTGACTGTACAGAGCGACCTCAACTGTTCAAAACAGGCTGAGGTAGCTGCGAAAAGAGGCAACCAGCATGTCGGCATGTTGCGAAGAGCATTCGGGATATTTGACCCATCAATCTTCCCAACGATGCACAATTCCTACGTAGGCCCGCATGTTGAATACGCATTCCAAGCTTGGCAACCTTGGTTGAAGCGCGACCTAGAAGCGATAGAGGCACCAAAACGAACAGCGACAAATAATGCAAAGGGCCTGCGCTATCACTCTTAACACCGAAGGCTGTACTTGCTGGGAATTTTCAGCGGACGCTATCGAAGGCTGTGTGGCGTATCAGATACTGAGTGACCCCAACCATGTATGCCGCCATTTTCTGAAATTTAGCCACAGCACGCAGCTCAGGGGTAACTGCTTAAAGTTGAAGGAACAATATAGCCGTCTAGAGTGTCGACGGAATTACTTTTCCCTTCGGGTTTGCCAGCCCTGGAACGCACTCCCGGACTCAGTTGTATCCTCTCCTACCTTGGAGGTTTTCAAAAAACGATTAGATGTTGCTCTTAGCTCCCAGCATTTTGTTACCTAAACTCCTCTATTGTGGATTACACCAAGCATGCTTTCCAACAGGAGTTATATATCAAATGGACCTAAGTGAGCGACCATATTTTACTTTTCTCACTCCTTACATCAACGATCACTGCTCCCCAGTGTCGTTCTGCACGTTTACGCTCGATAATTTTTTTTAAATTTTACACTGTGGTTAATTATCAAAGTATTCATCTCGGCAGACGTTCGGTATATGACCCAGATATATTTTGATTTTATCACATTCACCTCAACCATCCTACAGGACCTGTTAAGCACTTGCTTTTATCCCGTGATAAATCATTGTTCATTGTTCATTGCTGGACCGAAGTATTAAATACTGACCCAGGAGCTGATGTAGCTTTTCTTGAATTCTCAATGGCGCTGAACCGGTTAGACTAATGCAGCCTGCTCCAGATCTTTTTATTGGTGATCTTTTCCTAGGGTGGATCAGAAGCTTTTACCATACACCAGAGATTGAAGGTACAAGTGGATGAGTCCCGATCAGATCCACCCAAGTTGAATACGGAACACCAAAGAGGTCCGTACTGGATCCGCGGTTATTTTTGACGGATATCAACGATATCATACGTCTCTTAATGTCCGACTACCCACTCTGTGCAGATGACATCAAGTTGTGAATGGCCAGTAATACACCAGATGCAGCCATGCTACATTCAACCGAGCTGAATAGGGTTTACTTTTGTTCAATCCAGAATCTACTTCGGTTTAATGTGGAGGAATTTATAATGTGCAGTTTGGTCATTAGCTGGCGTGTTAACACAAATTGGGCACAAAAGCACCTCGAATATCTAGCAAAATGGAGTTGGGCGTTTTGGTCGAGGCCAACCTTGGATGTTCAAACCAGGCTGAACAGGCGTCGAGGAGGAATCCAAAAGGTGGGTCCCCCTGAAGCTTGCGTTCAGAGGATTAGATCCACCAATTTTTCAACAGCATATCGATTACTGCATAGTCCACAGCTGGAATACGCCAAACAGATATGGCAGCCAAGGCTTAGGAGAATTCTCACCGCCTTAAAGACACCCTGACTTCAGACAGCTAAGAATGTCAATGGTTCGTATCATTTGTCGTATGAACAAAGGCTTCGAGTGATACGGGTCTTCAGCGGACAATACCGGCGATTGCGTGGGTACCTCATTTTGACTTAACAGATCTTGTAGGATCACAACCAAACGTGTCGCCATATACTAGAGCTCACTCTACAACAGTAATCTGAGAGCGCACAAACTCAAGCGGGCAGAAGAGTACAATATTTCGGAATGCTGCCGGCATTTCTTTTCCCTACGTTTTTACCAAGCGTGGATCGTCCTACCGGAATTTGTCATCCGTTCTCACACACCGGCAGAGTCCAAAACACAAGTAGTGTGTGCACGCTTTTCGTTGCACAATTTCACAGGACTCATTACCAACGGATAAACACAAGGGTTAGTCAACCCCCGGAATTTGTTCCAACATTTGCACCCATAGTTGTTCAACAGGATGTGGGACCATTTCCACCAACGTCCCAGTTGTCATCATTTCTTATGAAGTTACAGTAGATTGGAAGTGTAGTTTCGTATGCAGCGGTGAGCCCACCGGTCTGTACTTACTTTTGCTGACAGTTCTTCCATATTTTGCAGTATTCCCCATGACCATGCTGCGGGAGTTATTAAGCTTTCGCTTTGTAATCCGCATTAAAAAATTTTACTAGACGATGATAACTACTATAATCTTCTTTTGATATTTAAGTACTAACAGTATTCTATTAACTTTTCGATAACCCAACTAGAAAACCCAACTGGACTTGTAAAGCGGTGCATCTTAACCGGTATAAGGACAAAGTTCATAGTTCGGATGACGTCATTATTTTCATTCCCTGACGATCATAGTTACGTTGATACATAATATAAGCAAACTTTGTTTCGCACTCCTGTGATTTACTGCTCCTAAGCTGCTTACATCAGGAACAAAAATGATGCTAATAGCACGTATTTTTAGAGTATCATGGCAGCAATTATACTGCTGAAATTTCAGTGAGCATTGTGCTGCATTCTTGTTTTCTCTGACCCGGTATTCTAACAATATCCTTTCCTTCCTCAGCACTTTTCTGAGGTGGTTGATAAAATTCTGACAATTAATCAGTTTTGGACAGATGAAAGCACATGTACTGATGAACGATCAAGGAGGGGTTATTTATTTGCCGGACCATTTAATATGAACCAGACTGCAGGTTAGCCCAGTTCTAATCAGCAGGTCACCGATAGCTGTCCTAACATACAAGTAAACGGTAGACGCTACCTCTGGTCCCAGTCCTGCAAAGAAGTTCCATGTAACATTACATTATTCGTTCGGGAACATCCAAACAGTTGACTAGTGTCTGTTAATCTGTAATAAACTGAAGCTTACTTGATAGGACAAAAGTGATCGTAACTCAAGGGAAAGTATTGCACAAGGACGTTTACCCCTCGTCGATTACCCAAGGAAACCGCTAGATTTTACCGACGATAAAGCGCTAAACCCGACGATCACTAAACAGAAAATAATAGCATACTGCAGCGAGACTTAGAACATGCGCCTGTGTTAACAACGAGGAATCTAGTCCCATTTTATACGGATAAATGCAAAGTGCTTCTTCTACGTCATCAGCTAATGCTCACACATAGGCTGGGAGACCACTTATTGCTAGCAGCCCTCGAAGAAGCGCGGTCATTTCGCGATAATACAGCATAAACTCGGCTGTTCGAAACAACTGTAAGTGTCGAAAACCGGAAGCCGACATGAGGGGATTACGGATTGCGCTCGGAAGGTTTTAACATTACATCTTAAAACAGGTACCTAATGTGTATCTGAGACCGATTCGCAAAGGCGGAAGCACGACGGAGTCCTCAAAATACCGACCAGTATCTCTTCTACATGTACTGTCCAAAGTCATTAATTCCATCGTGGACGATGCGTTGGTGCGCTAGCTGGAAATCTGTGACATTATTGCTCATGAACAATCCGGTTTCCACCGACGGTAATCGTGCAAATCAAATTTACTAATCTCACGGAGTAGTTAGACCGAGTCAGCTGACGCTGGAGATGAGGTTGATGTAAACTTTATGGATTTTTCGATGGCATACGATCGCTTAGACCATAAGATCTATCTTTCTAACCTCCAGTATTGCGACATTCTTAACTCTCTCATGAGCTGGATCCTTCAACGACAAATAGTGATCAGAATATTTGGAGCACATGTGTGGACACTGACCACGCACTTGTATGTGCTGACTTGCAGATGCGTTTTAACGGACGCCCACGACGACGCTGTGAGCACATTGACACCAGTCAACTGGCGAAGCCACCTGTTCTGAATTCGTCGCGAAATACGCGGACATGCAGGTTGAGTAAACGATCCCTGGAGACAATTGAAGGGCGCTGGTTGCATGTTTACCAGAAGTTACTAGCAGCAGGCAAATCCTCATGTGGTAAGTCTAATCGCCAACATGGACTTTGGGTCACTTCGTGGTCTCTGGAACTTATCGGTGCTCGCCAGCATATTCGAGCTGGAAGCGAAGACAATGAAACGCGCAAAGAGCTACGGTCAAATCTCTGTGCTAACCTGAAGAGAGCCTGCGTATCCTGGTGGTCTATTCGTGCGTCAGAGATGGTAGTGGCTGCTGCCCTTGGTAACCATCGAAAGTTATTCGGTCTGATACGGGAAACGGGCAGCAGGAGACCGGGTTATTTAAACATTTAATATGAGAGTAGCCATCCCATCCATAACTTGTTAAAGCTTTTGTAACGTTGCGCTGAGCATTTTGAAAAGCAATTGAATCGGTTGGCATTGTTAGATTCCTCACCCGTCGGTGATGGCTCTGCTCAATAGTCTGTCCCTATGGATCCGCCTTCTCGATCAGAAATCGAACGTGTGGTCAGACGGCTAATGTTGAGTAAAGCCGCGGAACTGGACGATCTTTATCCAGCCCTCTTCAAATTTTGTGACTCAGCTCTTGTTGATGATTTACACGAAGTACTTGTGAAACTGTGGGAGCAGGGAATTATCCCGACCAACTGGAGCCGCTCCGTTATCGTTCCTGTCTTTAAAGGAGTCTCGCGTTTAGGATGCGGCAACCATAGAGGAATCAGTCTGAACCCCATCGCCTCCAAATTACTTGTATCTGTAATACTTCACAGATTGACTGTTGCTCGTGAAACCTAAATTCATGAGGAGCAAGCCGGGTTTCGCCGGGGTAGTGGCTGCATCGACCACATAGGCATTTTGCGTAAATTGTTGGAGCACCGTCAAACATATTGGCGGCACACCGTAGTCGTTTTCCTCGATATCAAACTGCCTTCGATTCGGTTGATCGATGTGCCCTTTGAAACTGTCTACTCGGGAAAGATGTGCCCGGGAAAATGTAAATATTATCCGTGCATTATACGCGCGTAGCACGTGCAGAGTGAGGCTTACTGCAGACTGTCTCCGCCCTTCGGTATCGCCAGCTATGTGCGACAAAGGTGCTCGCTGTTACCTCACCACTTCAAATTCTCTATTGACAAAGTCATGGAGATTGCATTCACAGGACACGAATCGGAAGGTATGGAGCTACCCCTCAGGTGAACGACTTATTGACTTTGAGTATGAAGAAGATATTGCACTCAGGGGTGACAGCTCCCAAACGTGCCAAGTTGAACTAGACGGATTAGCTCTAGCCGTCATTCATTTCGGGCTTCACTTCGCACCCATACAGCGAAAAGCTTTCCGCTAAGATTGGCCTGGATCGCCTCCTGCGCTAACCCTTGGTGGGGATCAGTTAGAAGTCGTCCAAAAAGTAAACCACTTGTGTAGTTGTATCAGTATTAGTGGCATCGCAGAGGAGATCACAAACCGTTAAGCAAAAGCTAGAGGTGTTTTAATTAGTCTTCGCCACCTATGACGCTGGCGCAACATAACTCTCTCCCAGGAGGGTAGAGTGTACAATGCAGCCATAAGTTTGATCTTAACTTACTGTTGTGTAACCAGGTTCATTAGATCTGCAGGTATAAACAGGCTAGTTGCGTCCGACCACCGGTGCCTTCGCAGTTTGTCCCACATCTGGTAGGATCACCGCATGAGCAACAAGCGCCTTCGACGCCTTGTTTATGGCAAAGAAACTGAATCCCTCAGCACCGTCATTTCATGCACCAGGCTCCGATGACTGGGCCACGTGTTACGCATGCTAGCTCGCCGGCTCCCGCGACCAGGGTTGTTTGCTCGCCGGGTGTGTGGATGGAAGAAGAGGATTGGTGGCCATGCGATTACTTGGTCGAGAGGAATATAGGCTCTCACTTCGAAGCTGGCCTCGGTTGGAGAATGTCGGCTTCCTGCCTGGTGCCCAAAAGATGATAAACGCTTTTGGCTAGATACACTTGCTGACGTAACTAGGAGTTGGCCTCAGTGACTTACATGCTGTGAGTTTCTTTGTCCGCCTCAACCCTTTTAGCCTGCACCTCCAACCACAATCTCATTTCGCGGCATAATGTAATTTTACATAATAAGATTTTTGGCTGCTTACTAGTCGACTGGTAGCTTTCCGGAACCATACCCATCCGTTGCTGATAGCTCAGATGGCATGCAAATGTTGTATAAATTTTCTTATTTATTTTACTTATTGTAGCCTAGTAACTGATGTGCTTTACACATCTAGGCTAACTTGTATAATGAAGAGGATGAGTGCTTAGAGTCCGTAGCACCTCATCTGACTCAATACAAATCTTGGGAGAACAATGAACCATGGTTTCTCAAGGGTTAAATACCAAGTGATCGACAAACCTTGTAGGAATATTTGGGTTAGTGATATAAAATCCAAAGGTATGTGAGTCATCTACCGAGAGTTTACCGAGTTACAAAAGTTGATCAGTATCGTTAGTTTACAGAAATGGAATGCAAATAGAATGCAATGATTGTTTATATGAAGTGTGAGCAATGTAAAATAAGGTCGCTCCCATTTGTGCCGCCTATTCGGATCCATGTGACATATAAATTCAGTAAAAGGACAGGATTAAGATAAGCCCCAATAGCGCAGCTTAGGTAACAAAATGATGAGAGCTAAGAGCAAAATCCAATCGTTTTTTGAAACTGGCCAAAGTAGGGGAGGATACAACCGAGTTCGGGAGAGAGTCGCAGGGTTGGCAAACTCGAACAGAAAAGTAATTCCGTCGACACTCTAGACTGCTTTTCCCTCACTCAGTTTCAAACTTACATCTGAGCCTGATGTTATGGTAACGATTCATCAAATGGCAGCTTACATGGTTTAACTCACTCAAGATTTGGAACGCTAATATGAGACCGCCGTGCAGTAAATGGTAGGGTCCGCTGGAAACTAACAGCAACTCAAGCCTTCACTGGTAACAATGATTGCGTAGACCCCTAACATTCTTTGTTACCCTTCCTTTTGTTGCATTTAACGCCACTAGGTCTCGCTTCAACCAAGGTTGCTAAGCTTGGATGGCGTACGCAGCGTGAGAGCGCACGTAGGAATTATGACTCATTGGGAAGATTGATGGGTTATACCTCCCGATTGCAGTTGGCAGCTGATCAACGTGCTAGTAGCCTCTTTACGTAGCTGCCTCAACTTGTTATGAATATTGATGTCAATCTGCATGAGGCCGCCAAGGTCGCGTTCCTGGAAAGTGAACTAGAACTAGTGTGCTCTGAGCCAATACTTGTAGTCATTTGAATAATTAGAGTATATCCGTAGCTCGGGATGTGGGTGTGGGCTTTCAAGACTCTGCGAAAACAGCACCATAAAACCGCCGTGATGAGTTTACCTAGTCTGGCAGCGAAACGTCTACAAAACATTCATTCAGCTAGGACAGTAGTGCAAAACCCACTATTAGCGATGCCTATGGCGTAGTTGAACACCGCTATATTTATCTACATTCAATGTTGGGGCATTCAGAAACGACTTTTAGAAATCATGTTAGGATCGCACTGAAGGCTTTCGTGGTCACCCGGTTCCCTGATCGCTCACCACACCTTGATTGTGTCTGCGAAAAATAGGAAACCCGAGGCAATGCATCTCACTAGATCGTTTATAAAAACCAGGAATATACGAGCCCCTAGCAAAGAGCTGTATGGTGCACCGCGCTCCAACTGCATCGGACTAAGATTACCGGACACTCGTCGACGTTAGTGTACATGAAAGTTTCTCCAACGCAGGACTGGATAGCCATTTTCATAATTCTAAGCCTTTGAAGGCGAATTCGATGATCTAAGCAATCAAACGCTTTCGTAAACTCCTGATAGAATAAATCCACTCTTGATTTACCAACAGCTACTTCACCCCAGTTATTGCCTGCCTCATCCTGAGGCTGATGTTGTATGCATCATGCTTCGTCACCGCCGTTGGGCTGCACCGACTTACTATGGAGCTTCCTAATCTGGACATTAAGTAGTCCACTTTATTTGATTTGTTCAGTTTTGCGTGTTTACTTCCCTTCAAATTTCTCTTGGTTATTTGCTAACCCCGGAGCGGCTGCGTTTCATCTAAATATTGACAAGGTACCTACATGTATAACACCCTCTAGCTAGAGTAATGGTTCCAGTAAGCTGTAAACTCATTGCTGGTGTGAAGGGATACACGTTCCTCGTAACTTTGTTAAGCTCAAATAGCGGTTCCATCCAGCGTGGAGATTATTACTGCCCAGCCACCTGCTTGTATACTTGTGGTGAGACGATTCTTCGTTTAGATTGGAATGCCGCTGTACATGATGAAGGAGTGTGAGACAGATCCGTTGACGTAAAGTGGCTCCCGTCCACATACTTCGCAGTCATACTCCTTTGGGTTAACAAGGTGTGTAAAAAACCGAATTTTTGAAATAGTTGGCCAAACGACAAAGGGAACGCGCTGCGTCTACTGTGTGCATATGGGGGATTGCTTATACAATAAACTGCTGTTTACCGCGTTCCGCTCTAACTTTTACTTGGCGAGCTGCAGCCGCTGAAGTAAGCACTTGCACAAGCTGTTCGTCGAATTAGTGCCAATGAAACAAGGAACGAGCTTAAAAATAGCGTGTATTCGCAATTTTGCTAAAAACTCGTCAAAACTTTTAAACAGACAATTCCATTGACTAGCCGAGCATACGGGGAAGACCGTATGAGTCGCAGACAGTACTATGAGGGGTTTTAGTGTTTAAACACGATACCATCCCGGTCGGTGACGGTCCCAAGCCTGGACGAATTTCCACATCAACAGACGATGATCATGTCTAAAGAGTTCATATTGTGCTCCGTGAAAATCCTCTTTTAGTTGGTTGAGAAGTTGTTGACGAATTGGGCATCAGCGTAAGATTATGCCATCAAAATCTAGCGCTTATATATGCTGTGCGCGGGAAGAGACCTGGGCTGTGGGAAAACCAGACTTGGGTGTTGCATTATGACAATGCGTCGACTCCAACTCACGTTGAGCCCCATCCACCGTATTTTTCGGACCTATGTCTTGAAGACTTTTCCTGTTTACCAAACTTAAGATCACGTTAGAAGTTTTTCGTTTACAAACCATGGAGACGAATCAGGACAATGCGACAAGAGACCTGCGGGCCCTCCCAGATAATGCGTTCCAGGAGGCTTTCCGAAGCGGAAGCACCGTTGGGAACCATGTATTGTCAGTAGAGGGGACTATGTGGATGGGGAAAGTGCTTCACATGTTATGTAATGAGCAATTAGGAAGGTATATCAATAGTTCAGTTTCTTTTTGAATACCACTCGTACCCTGGATACGCGGTATGTGGATGAACTGTTGGTGGTACAGCGCAAGCCACATATGGTCCCTCTGTAGGTGCAGGAGTCTTGCGACCGTCCTATGGAGGCAGAAATGACAGGCGAATTCTTAACAGAATGCAAGCTAACTAGTGCATTATTGTTTTGACGGAAGCCACATTGTTCTGGGTTTATTAAGCTGTGGTTTTCAAGATCCTTTATCAAACCGTCTGCAATAATTGATTCCGTTACTTTCGAAGGCACTGGAAGTAGTGTTATCGGACGGCACTTGATTGGGTCAGAGTGAGTCCCTCACTTAAAAATAAGACCGATGACTCCGCGCTTCCTTACTAGTGGAATTTGCTTCTCTATACATTGCTGATACAAACAGACATTGGTTCTGCTAGATCCCCGGTTACTGCCTGCAGAGCCTTCGGTAGAATGTTATCAAGTCCAGGAGAGCGCCTGAAAAATGCTAATCGGCGTAGCCCCATTGATCATGGAGCTGCGCAAACCATCGAACCACGTCAAAGCGCAGTCTCGGCCCTGGTTAGTTGTCAATATCCTAGGTTGCAGCTGTTGATTGTTTCAGAGCCTTCGCCAAAATTCTGCTTCTAATTTACACAGAAATGGAATTTGCATGGGCTGGAAAACCCTTTGCAGTTATCTATGAAACCATAACTGTGTTTTATTTTTCCAAATTCGAGTGCCATTTTGAGAGTCAACGTTTAGGTATTCAGTCATCTGCCCAGAAGCCAAGGCTTAAGAATTCAGATCAAGGACGTTCACGGTGCAAGCAGCCCAGGGGATTAGCCATGACACAAGTGCAACTCGCTGTTTAAAGCACTTTTCATCCAATTGTAATTATATTCACAACTGTGTTTGAATGGACTGACCGAGATTGAAGCTATCTGCAGCAAGCCCCTGGTTTTCCATGAAATGCTTTAACACATAGAAATGGGCATGTTCATATGTAAATGGACGAGTTTCACAACTAGGTTAAGCCATATATAGTTCCTTTCCGTCAGTTCATGACATTCAGCAACCATACCATAGGTTCTTAATTGCACAAGGAGGAGGCGGTCTTACCAGGCTTAATTTTACGTAAATCGGAGCATATACCTAGGGCAACTCCGAAACTGTTAAGTTCGTTCCTTTAGGTGTGGCAACTTCCACCTACAGTAAAAAGGTCTTTCAGCATTGGTTGTAAAGCTTTTGCAGTTTAGATTCTAGGCATTCGTACCAGAATGATTGTAGTGCCACGAGACTGATCTTTGGCCACGGGGCAGTAATACTCATCGAAAGAAGAAGCACTGATCGCCGCATCTCACAAGTCGCATTTTTTATTTTTAACTCTAGTTCAACGAAAGTTAATGAAGAATTCAAAAACAAGTGCATCTACTAACACATTCACATACGAGGATTATTATCGACAAATAATTACCCCAGGAGAAGCAGCTTCTCAGAACTGTGCTCTCAGTCATAAGATGGAATCAACAGCGAAACCATCGCCGCCAATTCTACAGCTGCTGGCAATGTAAAATTAGAAATACCTAACAAACACTCATAAAGAATTCGGCACGGTCCGTTTTCCACCTGACGAATACCTCGACTGATCAAGTGATAAGCGAATATTCACAATAAAACCCATGGAAACCCCATCAATGTACTCGTTGTCCGGACCAAACCATACCTTTTGTCCACCAGCAGCAACGGCGAAATTTGTACAGAGCAGTAAACAGTGTAGCCAACGCTTGGCAATGACACAGCAAGGCGTTATTCCAAAGACCCATTGACTATGCAAACTGTCTTCATCAGTCAAGCACCAAGGCGAGCTAGTTGATAAGCGTGTACAACCAGGGACGTCTGTACCTGATTATGTTTATCAAACTAAGAAGCTTTCAAAAAACGAAACTGAATGTGTCAAAGTTAAACTAACACGCTTCAGCATGTAACAAACACAGCGAGATCGCCCCAGTCCGATTGTACCGAAGTAAATTTAGCCTACTGGAAGATGTACTCAGTAAGATGTGTTTAAAGTTCACGTCATGTCATTTTCACTTGATTACCTTTCGCACGGTTGTTTACACACTTGTACTCCGTTTGCAGCTAATCACATGTGCCTGTCAACAGAACGATAGCAAATATGCAATTGATTTACTGAGTGTAAGTGCTTTTATGGTGCACTCACTCCGCACTCTCCACTGACCTAGTGGGTTCATTTCCTACAACAGATGAAAGGTAGAGGAGATGGGATCTTCTGAATTTTGTAAAAGGAGCATATGACCGGTGAGACCCGGAACAGACGTGTGGCGTCTTACCACAATATACCTAACTTGTGATTAAAACTGGCTATTGCATACTCCTTGAAGTTGATCAAGTTACAGGCCCCTACTTTTCGTTCCTGAGAGTCACAAATGAAGAAACTATAGCTAGGCGTTCTTGCTCAATGCATAATTCCCGAAGCTGGATAGAACAAACATCTCCAGACCAGCTAGTGGCCAACGAACGTCTTGTCAAAATGTGTCGAACAGTTTCGCTCTAAAGCAGGTAACTGTTAGTTCCATCCGCAGCTTACTAAGTTCCTACACATTTTCATGGCATCAGGTTGGAAGGTACGTTACTTCGCATACCTGAGGCCCAATGTTGATTTATCCAGTCGACAAAAGTCTGTGCGCTTGTCGCTGAGATTCTAACATTATGGATTTTGACAACTAAAAAATAGGTATGAATAATTGTACTGATCACATGACTTTGCTAGGCATGTGACTTTCTGGCGATGTTACAAATCTCAAATCAAATAAAATTGCTTCATGGCTTGTTTTAAACAGCAGCAGCGGCAACAACAACCACTGGCTGAAATGGTGGCCCAGACAACACAGTGAGTTCCTCACCGGGTTGTCCTTTTAAGGCACTTATGAATACATGGAACTGCAACCTAGAAAACTGGGCTGGCGTTCTAGTTTGCTGTGGTTGTACAAGCAAAAAGGTATATTTAATAAACTAAGTTTCAACGGAAATGTTGTCAAGAACTATGAATCTACTGCCAGTTTTCTTAAATGTACTGCATACACTCCCAAATATTAGTTTGTGAACCGATCGCCGATTGGAATTGTGCCATCACAAATATTCTGCACCAAATATGATGAAGACCCCTACCAACGTTGGTTAGCTGGAACAGCAAGAACATTTTTGCGTACTCGGTGGATAATCCAAATTGTTTGATGTTGACGACCCGATTATTTGGCGGCAGGCGCGAAGATGTTCAGCTGTTGTGCTGATCGGTAATCACTCACTCGCAAAAGTAGTAGCCTTTATTTAAACTCAGCCTGAGATAGCAAGTAGTGCGGACATACATAAATACTGGATCCTTTGTTATGTCTGCGTGTAGTTCATGATACACTGTAGTAACGGCTTTATGAATGTTTCAGCAAAGCAGTACAGCCGAGCTGCATGCTGATTAAACAATCAGTGGAGTAATCCAAATGCTGGTCCATATATGGATTACTGGCTTTTCCCGCTCGGTCATATTCAAATGAACTGTACAGCTAGAGAGAGATCCGCCAGGCCTAATCGCGGTATCCTTAAAAATGTGCATGATCCGCGAGGCGTAGTGAAATGTGGGTAGTTCACCAACCACATAAGATATTGGTTACGCCTTAGCTAATATCAATGGCTGAGGGAAAATTGAAAACCTCTTAACAGTCCTTACAGAATCTCTTCGTCCACTTACTTAAATATGTGGATTCTGTTGATAAATCGAGGTTTGTGCACATCGATGCCAGGCATAGTATTGAGGAATGAGTCCCGCTATATCTGAGCTAGCACTCAGTAGTTGTGGTTTTGGTTATAAGTTACTGTCATTGGTTACTTATATATTGCGTACAAAACAGCCGAAGCTTCACATATCCAGTCAGATGATCTGTTTGCAAATTCCAAATGGATAAGTTAGCCAGGAAGAAGCAGTGAACTTGCCGATCAAATTTTTGTCGCCCGAACATTTCAGACTTAATTTTATATAGGTTGCAATGATACCAATTTCCTTTATCCTAGCAAAACGGGTGTGTGTTAGTGGGTTTCGTTTTATAATGTTCGTATGGGTTATGTATTTTATTTAATGTGATTTAATACGGCTAAAGCGTTCTCCATACATTCTTAGAACGCAGCTAATCTAGTTTCCGTCTTTATTACTATGGCATGGGTTAGTTTAACAGGCGATATCAACAGTGGTTAGGGTTGACTAAAATCCGGTAATTTATGATACTGTCTCTACGGAAGGGCCGATAACGTCTACTAAAATTTCCCATCACCCTCATCTTTTTATGTCACAGGGAGCAAAACCTCTTGAGGTTTTGGCAAGCTAACATTGCGGAATCCCCAAAATGGTGAGATTTCGCTTTTACCATGAGGAGTATGCTTATACTGTATATCCTACTTAAACACTTATGTATACAGGAAATATTTAGGAGAATCTAAATGGGTGGATGCTACCAAAAGCCTTCCTTGAATGTCCCTCATGTTCTCTTTGAAACAACTTCGGACAGTCAGGAAGAGCCTAGGCGTTCCTGAACCAACACAGATAGCAATTTCTCGCAAGTACAAGCCTGCAGATCCTGGTCACCTGGATTTTAAGTATGAGACTTCGATGCCGTTAATGTATCAACCCATAATTGATTACGTTAAAACGAATGCCAGTCTGATTTGACCATCTATAAATCTTAGCTGGCACTGACTGCTCACCGAACTTCGGTGCTGTCGGCGTAAAGTAAGCTTTTTGAAGAAAACAAGAACACTTAAGTGTTCATACATAATAAGCTTAGGTGCGTCCCCAACGCCCAACCTTTCGGTACACCACATCCTACTTGGGTTGAGTCTGACACGGATTCACGCACTTTCACTCTGTACGGCTGTGTGAAAGACATCTGCCAATCCAGTCTACGTGGAGTAACCAATGTTGTGTCCCAGAGGTTTGGCGGGAAAGATGTAATGTTCCAACCTGCTAAATGTCCTAGAGAACTCGAAGCAAACAACAACTGTTACATTCACATCTGCTGTTTCGTTGCAACTTCCGCGTGCTAACAGTAACGCAGCAATGGAGCAATGGTTTGTGATGAGTATAACAGCGAATGCTTGACATACCCAGTAGGATGGTGAGGATAAATTCTCAAACTAAAAAGACCGTGTCAGTAAAAGAACGTGTAAAATACGCGACTCACGAAAGGTTTGGAGTAGCAAATAAGCGACCATTCTTGCCTGGATTATAGGGAGGATATAATGCCCTACACTGTTTGTTATGTAAAAAGGAGGGTGATAAACACAATGTACAGTCACATCCACATTGCTGGCGATTTCTACGTCCACGTGCGCTAGTCCCAAGCATCTCCCGGGAAATAGTTTAAGGCGGATCTACAAGAGTTTGTCTACAGGTACCCGCTGTATGTCCACAGCAACACTCCCACCCGATTCCGAGTGAAAGATAAGCCGTCAAGGTTGGCTCAGATATTTACCAACGAAGACATAATAGTCGAGATGTTGATCGTCGACGTCCCACTGAGGCGCAGCAATCATTTTCTCCTCCTCTTCGAATATATTTGCTATGCAGCATATCCCGTGGAATTCGCCGATACAACAAAAACGATTATACGCTGCGACCTCTTAGCTCGATTAGGTACTACAAAGAACTGGACCTTTCCGGCAGACGATGCACCAGCTAGTGCATGGGAACAGTTCGTCACCCAGTTTAACTCTCTGGTTGCCGAAGCGTCAGCGATTACTACGTTCCGCCAGAAAAACGTGGTCTTGTTTCTGCGAAACAAGACACGCAAGTTTATAGCGTTGCGAAGCTCAGGCAGACATATCTGCGAGCTCTTCTCGAACACCTAAAACTGGATAGTCTATATGACTCAAGGTAAAAACTGTACTCAGCTTGTTGCCTATGTTAGTATTGCGTACCAGCAGAAGTTGGCAATCCGTATGGCCTCATACCACAAGCTTTTGTACCAACACGTCAACAATCTACGTAGGGTGAAACCGGGAATTCCTCCTCTTCAAACAGAGTGCGGATCCACATGGACACATAGGGAGACGGCGAATGCCCTGCGCCTACAATACGCTCCAACGTTTCAGTACGGTCACTGGCCACCTAACCCTATGACAATGGTTATTTCACCCCCAAACTCAATCACACATGATTCACAGCAGATGCTCTACTAACAATGCTGTTGAATATGCGCAAGCAGGACTCTCCTGGAGTTGATAATATACACACGAAAACGCTAGCCTCAATAAGAGAGAGTTTAACTCAGCTTTTGACTCCATTCCTCCAATAATGTTTTAAGGAAATGTAAGTGCCCGAATGTTGAAACAGGGGTTGATTATTTCTAAAACAAGAACGGCAGTTTGCAAATCCTACAAACTACCGTCCCACGAATTTACTACAGATATTTCAATGGTCATGAAGATATTAATTCTGATGGGCTAACGGTCTACTTGGAAGAATGTGACTACTTCGCACCTGAACAGTCTGGTTTCGACGAAATCGATCGTGCACTACACAGCCACTACCAGCACGATCATCTGAAACAAAGCAGTAGACTCTGGCACTGGGGTGAATTTAGACATTCTCGACAGCTCAAAGGGGTTCAACCGGTTAGACCATATCATGCTACTCTTCACTCTCCATACCTTCGGTATTTGTGACCATCTCCTATGATAGATTAGATGTTTTCTTCTACACCGGCGCCTGTAACTACCATTAGTGAATCTATGTCAGATTCCATCCGAGTTGAATGTGGAGCAATACAGGGATCGGTGATTGAACTGCGATTATTTGTGACGCAAACTAACGATACCACATGCATATTAAGCTAGAGCTGCCTGATCTATGCCGACAAGATCAAGGTTTGGATGGTGCTCAATACACCAGATGTTATCACAACGCTTCAAGGTGATTTGGATAGGGTATAGGCGTGGTTAATCCAGAATCTACTTCGATCCCATGTGGAAAAACGTAGTGCTACACTTAGGCACAGCTTGGTGTATTACCAGCGCGGCAACCGGGAGATTCAAACATCTCCTGGCTTGAAAGATCTAGAGTTTTGGTCTAGGCCGACATTGCATGTGAGGAGAGTATGTGTAAGTTTCTGTATGAACGAAGGCTCCAAGGACTCGGAGTCTTCAGCGGACAGTTTCGGCGATTGCGCAGGGACCTCACTTTGACTTGCCACATTTTGTGAGATCACAACCACACTTGCTAGAGATAAGTCACAACAACAATTTGAGAAGCCACCATCTCAAACTGGCAGAGCAGCACAGTCGCTTGTAATGCCATCGAAATTTCTTTTCCGTACGCGTTTGCCGTAGGTGGAATGTTTTACCGGAATCTGTCATATGTGCTACCTCGCTGGCTGAGTTCAAAGCCCTAGTTGACAATCCACATTTTTCCCTGTACCATCTTACATGACTCTTTATCCATGAATAAACATTGTCTATAAATAATTTCACTGGGGTCAAATCCCAGATTTCTTTCCACTTTATTTTACCTGTATGTTCATACTAGTAGGAGACACGATTTTTACCACATCCCATTTACAGCCACTCCATATCGATTTACCTCGGATTTACAGCTTACACTACGCGTACCTCAGCCAGTTCACCACGGTTAACCCAATTTTGCTAGCAGTACTTTTTATATTTTGAAATTTCACCATAACCATTATACAGGGCCTGTTAAGCATTAGCTATTTAACCCGTATAAAACCATTGTTCCACCTTTCCGTAACGCCATCATCTGACGGTCACGAGCAATATCAAGTAGCGTCAATGTGTCAGAGGATCGTCAATCTACTCTTTGTAAAGGGACAAATTAAGTGCATTAGTTATATTTCCCTGGAGGACGTTCCAAATCTGTGACACTTGGAGGGAGATAAAGTTTCGTCGACACTCCAGTCGGCTGTACTGTGTGACCAGCTTAAACTGATGACAGTTTAGTGTTATGATTTGACTGTTTCAAAAGAGAATGGCATGCGTGGTTGGGGTTTCTCATGATCTGATGCAACAGCATGAGATCGCCTTTTAGACACCGGTAACGTCCGCTGTATATTTTGAGGGTTTCCAGCCTGAGGGGATAGGGAAAGTGAGACAAATCTCTGACGTTCATAGTCACCCTGCGTTGTACGGTATCGAGCGCGGTGAGGTGGTACTTCAGCTAGGGTTGCCATGCTTGTATAGCGTATTCCGCGTGCGGCCTCACGTAAAAGCCAAGCAGTTTCGAAAAGATGGAGGCATCAAAATTTCCGTACGCTCTACGACGAAGGTCAACACTTTGGTTTGCTTCCTTTGAGGCTATTTAAGCCCGTCTTAAACACCCTCGATAATCTTGCACAAGCACGCCAAGATGGAACGCATACAAAGTCCACTGTAGAATTTCTGGTCTTAGGCGGTAGTTGTGAGGACTCGGATGGCCTATGCTTAGAATTTTCATTTTGTGTCTTGGAAGGCAGCATTTTCTCGATAAAGCTTGTGAACATTTTGTTCAGATCTTCATGAGGACTGTGTGATCCGCCAATAAGGCGATAGCACGCCATATCTTCAGATCATCCGCAAATAGCAAAACTTTTGAAAACGACACACTTGCAAGATCATTTATGAAAACTAGGAACATGCGTGGTCCGAATACCAAACCCTGAGATACGCCTCACTGAACGTCGTTTGGTTCCGAAGGTTGCTGCGAACCCTCATATTCAGGCGACCTTGAACGAGTATGCACTTAAGCATACTATAACGGGATCGCAGATACCAAATTTCTGAATTTTTCGCAATAGAATGCCATGGTCCAGGCGGTTGAATCCCTTTGAGAATTCTAAGTAGGCTCCATCCACTCCTACATCGGCGTCCACAGATTCCGTCCAGCCTGCACGAGCTTTGAACAGATTAGTGGTGCCGAACCGAATTTCGTCAAATTCTTGCTGCTGCGGAACAAAGAGTTTGTTATTCTCTAGTTACTCCATGAGTGCCTCAGCTAAAATGGACTCCATGATCCTCGAGAACAGCGGAAAATGTGCTATCAGGAGAATATTTACTGGTTCTTCACGTCTTCCACTTTTGTGGATCGGAGCGCAGATCCTGTATTTTAACATCGTGGGGACATGTATCTCGTTAGAACATCACTGAAATAGTATTGTTAACAATACAATTAAACTCATGGTAGCAAATTTTAAGGTCTTTGTGCTAATGCCGTCCGCACCCGGGAACTGTATTCGCTCAAGGACATTAGCGGTTTCAGTACAACTGTGGTTGTAAAAGATGTGTGGCGGCATGATCTATGTAGGCATGACATAAGATGATTGCACACTTTGAAATTTGCTGCCAAATTATTGTCCCGGATATTTGTCCGCCTCTTGTGCCGTTTGTGCTAACCCGCACGCTACGTGCAGAGCCGGTATTCCGCGCTTAACGCGGCGAAGTTTGTTTATGTGTCTGCCTAGGAGTTTGAGGTTACAGCAAAATTTTACCACATGGCCTTATTGGTCCTTTACTTTATCCTCGAGGACGAGTTTGACACAGTGGTTCTTTTGTGTTGTATAGACGCCCCAACCATCCTCGCTCGGATTGGCTTTGTGAGCGTACTATGCCAAGCCCCTCAATGCTATGCATTTCCGTATCCTGCTCCTTAGAAAGGACTTCATCTTGGTGGGTCAATCGATTTTGGCTTCAGATGAGCTTTCCATGAGCTTGTTAAATCCACTTCAGGGGACCATTCAGTTAGGAAATACTAGCTTGCCGCAACAATGAGTTCGAACAGGTTAACGTTGTTGGTTATGACAAAAGATTCCTCATTACTTTCTTTAGAAAAGTCTCCATAGCACAAGGCTTGGAGCAATAGTGTCGCGTGATCGCTGCGGCTCAAAGGAGTGCACGTCAGTACTACCTCGATCATCTGTTTCTCGTTAGTAAAACGAGGTCTAAGATGGCCGGTTTTTTGCTTCCCGTTTTGAAAAGCGTTGGAGAAATGACGTGGTTGTACAGCGGTGAATCAGTGATTAGCTTTCGCAGCTCCGCCTTGAATTGTTCATCAACAGTGACCAGGGTTTCGAAGACATGCAGATTGAAGTCCCCTACCAGGAAAAAGTGACTGGATGATTGTTGCAGTAGATTTCATAGCGGAAGATAGGGCTTGATTCATTTCTAAAGTGGAAGTTGATGGGCGGTATACCATGGCAACTAAGATTCTATCGCCCTGGCTTAGGTGTAGGCAGCACCATAGGGTGTCCACGGTTTCAATCCCATAGTCGTTTTCGCGCTCGAGGAGAAATTCGGAACGGTAGTAGAGGATGACACTGCTACCCTTTTTTGATCGGTAGTTGCGCAGGACTGACATACCACGTAGTACAATCTCTGTGTCGGTAATCACGGCGTTCAGCCATGTCTCGGTTACCATGGTGAGATCCCAACATGTTGAGGTTTGACGGGATCGAATTGCTGCCAATTTACATAGAAGCCCTTGAGCGTTTGTATGCAAACAACTGAGAGCAAGGGATGCCAGAATCCTTTTTAAACACAGGTTACCCGATAATTTACGCTAACTATTGTGGGGGCAACTTACAATCGCTTTTCGGATATATTTCTTGCTAACAGCCCGGAGCGGTTTTGATCTTTTCCATAGAGTATCCCCTACGCATTTATTTCAAAACAACTTCAAAACAACTTACTTTTGAGACGTTAAGTCCGAATATTAAAATCCGGAATTGTCTGCTTAACTCAGGCACCTTCGATACAACAATAGAATTTTAGCTGTTAGGAGTATTTGTTGATTACACCACACAAGCGTCTACTGTGTACCTCATCTATTCCATGGTGAGGGTGTTTACTGGCATTCATTCCTAGAGCCAAACGTAGTCTAGCAATGACATTGTTACGATTTTAAGCAATGACGAATTTGATTGTGCGCTGCAGCGTTGCGAACCAGCATGTCAATACATTACTAGTTCAGTGATTGGATAAAAGCTATAAGTTTGCATGACGCACAGTATGAAAATGTAAGAGCAAATTAAAATCAAAAACCTTCAAAATTGGAAAATAAATTTTCGGTAGTTAAGACATTGCGCATTATCACTTAATGGTGTAGTGTTTGTCGCTAAGCTGAAAGTCTAATTATACTTCGAATTTCTCAATCTCTGATGCTTTTATCAGGTGCGTTGGTTGTGCATTCCAGTGAGAAAAGATTCTAAGAGAGAGAAAAACTTCATTCTAAAAGGAAATATTGCGTTACCACTTTCAGGTGGTACCCTCGGCTTTGTTTGTAAGGGGTTAGGGTCAACAGTGATGTATATAGGTGCCTAATCTCAGTTAGTATTCGGTAGGTGAGGATGTGGTTTCTGCGAATCCCTCGGTACTTCAAATACACACTGAGTAAACGAAGACGCAGTTCGTAATGGAGGCCGGACAGTCCACGTGTTGCCTTGTTGCCTCTACTTCGGGACTGTTCGAAACGACCAACGTTTCGTTTTAACCATGGACGACAGACATGAACCGAATATTCATTGTGGGTACGAATATATGAGTTAATCAATAGTATGACTGGCCCTTGATCAAATGTGCAGTGCTCGCCTCAAAAGGCTCAAGCTCAAGATAGCCAATTTTGATGCTTTATAACATTGGAGCGGATTAACGATACTTTCTTGTACAATGTTACATAAGTCTCTTTCACTAGTCAAGTGTTGCAGAACAAAGTGTCCCAGAAGATACATGTTGACGCAGTCGTTACTCACTGTCAACAGTGCAATTTACAGGGAGCTGGTTCCTTTCTGCCCATTGGCCAATCCGGTCCAGATCATTTGGGAGAGAGGCACGTTCGGATGCTAAGGGAATTGCTATTCGTAAGTTATCATTATATGCAAACGGTTGCATCGAGGACAGAATGTCTGCTGTGAGGTCATTGATGTAAACAATAAACAGAAGCGGACCAAGTAGAGACCCTAGAGATACACCACTGGATATGTACAAGCTTTTTGAGTGAGTGTCGGCTATTCTTACCTTGATGTTTGTGTCGTGTAGGTACCTTTTCAACAGGTTAGGAAGGAATCGTCCAGACCGTAGACCGCAAGTTTTTGGAGGAGAACAAAGTGAGTGACCTTGTCGAAGGCCTTAGAAAAGTCTAAGTAAAGCACATCAATGGGGACTCCTTCGTCAGCCATAAGTTCCGAGAACGAAGCAGATCCGTGAGGCAAGATGGTCTGTGTTTGAAGCCCAGCTGGACATTAGAAATTATTTGAGGATTTGTAAAATAACGCGTCAGTTAATCTGCGATTTTCGTTTCGATCATTTGTGATATAACAATTAGGAGAGTAATTGGTTGGTATTAGGCATGAACCGATCGCTTACCTTCTTTGTATATCGAAGTGATGATTCCACACTTCAACTCAGATTGGTGTGCATAGTAGTCAAGCAGATCATGGATGAAGGCTGCAAGAGTTGCTGCAACGGTGGAAGTAACAATTTTAAGTACTTTAAGCAGAGCTTGTCGATTCCCGAGGCAATATTTTCCCGAAGAGACTGTAATGTGTCCACGACAGCCTTTGGGATAAAGGAGAGACTGGATAAGCCGACGATATTTGTAAGGATATGAGACAGCAAAGATTCTCTTATTTTTGTAGTCACTGAGCCAAACTGTATGAGTAGAGCTTTCAGGGTATCCATATCAGTAATCGTTAGGCGACTGGCCGTCTTGAGTAGTGGTAGTCCAAGCTCAACCTTACTTTTTTCATTCCTATACCTGTAAAACAGTGTGTTGTTACTCGTAAACCAGAGTACCACGGTGCCATGCCATTATACTTGTCAACTCTAATGAGTGACGTGCAGTAGTTTATGATTGTGTTGTAATTCTGCATTGTGGTACCACATGGGTTTAGCTCATGTTGCCTCAAATCTCCTCTCTTCTATTGAGCCATTCACGTGTTCTGCTCGGCTGTTGATCGGCTGTTGACCCGGCGCTATACTCATAATACTAAAACAATGCATAAGCACCTGAGTGTAATAGTTCTCAGTGCAAAACAATTCCATGAACTGAATTCATTTGTTTTAAAATCCATGTGCATGACTGTTCGCCGCACGATATTATGTTTCCCCTAGACAAATAGTTGTCGTTCAGCAAAATAACGCAGCATACACTCGATGTGGGGCGATTGTTTTGGTACGCACAGTTAGCTTGTGGCCGTGCATGATCGACTTGTTCCCTGTTAATCAGAGGATTTGACCACGATTAAATAACAAATAAGCAGACTGCGCTTCAGTAGGTGCAGAATTTCACACAACACAGGAATGTAGTCTAAACTGCCCAAAAATGACGACACGGTTGTCAAACATTTGTCGCGCTTAATAATGTTGTCTTAAACGTTTGGTCGCCTTTCGAGGTAAGGTCGTCATTAATTTACTGTATGCCGGAGTGAAATACCGTCTTTGTGTGGATGCGTTTACGTTTGCAAAAATATAAATACAGCTAGAAGGATTCAGAGGAACGAATTGAGCTACGAACATTTTCCTTTTTATGTGATACAGATGTAGATAAATTAGCTAATATAGTGGGATTACTGGGTAGGTAGCCTGCGCTACTTTCTGATCAATAACTCGTCGGTAATTGTCGGGCTATCTTTAACTATTTTACAAACCACTTTGCAATAGACTGAAAAAGATCTACCTATCTAATTGGACAAGCTTTGCCACTCTACGTCTTTTGCATCACCATGGAACCACTGGTGCGTAAAATTACGGGATGAGAAGAAAACATCGATTCATAGACTTTTCCTCCAAACATGCAAACACAGCCTGGTCAGTCCATCTGTCTCTCCCAAAGGTAGCAAACTTTCATTTGCTGGTCTATCAATCGCCAGATAAGTAGAGGTAATTGCCGGGTAGGGATAACTCATCACCATTCAGGTCACTACGTCGATCGCGCAGTAGATAGGAACTAACGTGCCACGTGAGGCCCTTAATTTCCTCTGTCGCCTGCTCCATCGCCCAGCCCGTAGTACACGCAAGGCAGTCATAAATGTTCAGCAGCTGATTTGCTAGTCACAAGTGAAGGGGCAAAGTAACAGATATTTGTTTATGAGGAATGTTGTCGTTTTTTTCCGACTCTCAGTGCTATGGACGACATACCTTCTCAACAATGTTCACCACTTCACCCTGTACGCTCCTGGGCTCGGTTGTGATGAATGTGAACGTGTAGGATCCGACCGGTACCTCCTTGGTTGATTTCATGAGGAGAATACATGCTTTGTACGCGCACAAATATGCCCACCTCCACACACAAAACAAGTTGTTTAGTGTTCCTTTCAAAATGAATCAGGGTAGGGACATCTGCTGTTCCTACCAGCTACCCACTATACAAACAGAAGAAAACTGCACACGTCGGAGGAGCAAGCCATTAACACTGATCGTGCATGGTCTGTGTCATAAACATAAAAGAAATTCTTGTAAACTCGTTCAGAGTGATTAACGTTCAAGCGGTCAACTGCGGATAACCTAAATCACATTTTTACGGCCAAACTTCGCATCATACATCAAATTTATATGGACGCGTCCGTATCGGTGGCTGAATCAGCTGCGGTGACCTCAGCAGACTAAAGTGACTTCATGTACCTGGTATAGGAGAAGACTGACGCACATCGCCACCTGTGTCAAGGTAGGCAATGTTTACCATGTTGAAATCATTTAAAGGCTACAGCCAAAAGTGGACAGTTTTCACCTGCTCGTATGCACGCGTTAAGGTTGAATTGCAACCTAAGATCGAAATCTGTGAGGGACAAATGGTAATGAGATAACGTAAGATGCTGAGCATGCAAACTGCTCCATCCTCCATGGAAACCTGGTTTGAAGCTTGCTGGTGACAATTTCATTGTGGAGCACTCCAAAGGAATCACACTTCGATCTTCAGAAGGCCAGACAAAAGGTGCTGTAACTCATGCTGTGATATAATTCTCAGGATAGGCGTACTTGCATAATTTTAGAAGCGGGGACTACTGCTGGTTACGAGCGTGGAAAATGGATACAGTGAAGCGGTATTTAAGCAAGAATGTTGTGATAAGTTGGACCAAATTGCTGGTATGCATGAAGTGTCAGATGCTAGTGCGCGCGTACTTATTCTACCAGCCTCATTTATGGTACCAAAACCTGTAGAAAAAGAGAGATTTAATAGAAAGAAATTGTAATATCAATGGTGAATAAGCGTAAGACAGGGTGTTAATTAAATAAGGAACTTAGCACATGACCTGGTGAAAGGTAAATAATAAAACATATAGCCAAAACCATCGCTCTCACTGATGGCGAAAGTGTGCTGGTGCTTACCAAGTCTGAGCCAGGGTTCCTAAAACTTTTGGCACGCGGACTCCTTTGTTATGGGGTCTTGCACGACGAACCCTTGCCATATTTTAACCACAGTGGAAAGCTTTACTAAAAGAAAATTTAGGCGCAAGATACTGGAAAGGTGTACTGGCGTACACTGAGTTAACAGTATACATTAATTTTAATAAATAGGAAGTCTGTTGAATTTAGGAAGAAAATACTAATTACATTAAGGCATTATGTGTGTGATGAAAATGTTTCTAACATGCAGCGAGGAATTTTTGATGTTTGCTGTTATTGAGAAATGCTGTAACCTCATATCTGGTTCAGCCCCAAGTATATCGTGGTAATTTGTTGTTAATAGGTGTAATGCGAAAATTCACTTATAAACGGATAATTTGTGGCAAATTGGAGAAGTACGGCAATAGCTGTCTTCTATCAGTCAGAGTACTCGTCCTCATTTTACACCAGAAAGGATACAGTGACAATAAGGAAAACGCTTCCTATAAAAAACAATCCGATGTGTCAATGACGTTCTCGAAATGACAAGAAGTGAAAGGTGGAGGAGCTCTCCGTACAAGTATGAGGTTCTTGGCTAATGAAAGTGCTATCAATTCTTCCTCAAAGACCCCGAGGTAATACTAAGGAAAGACTTCTAGCAGATTTTCCAAATGACGCATACTTTACTCAGAGAGATCCTCTGTGATTTATCTGCCCTCATTCATCTCTACGAAAACGATTTGTAATGCCAGAAAGCTCTCGAGATCTCCACTGTGAAGAGAAATCACCCAAAATTCTAATTTCTATTTGACTCGAATTTCATCATTTGCACTGAATATAGTCGCAGCTATTCCTTGCAGTGTTAGCTTTAATTAATTTATTATTGCAAAAATATCAGATAAATAGACAAATCTTGCCAAACACTTTCTGTTAGTCATCCGGAAATATAAATCGAATTGTAGACCCATGAGAAAATCGAAAAAAATTTGTGAGAATTATAGCAAACGCTGTAATATTTTGCTACGGGAGGGTCATGTTAATTCATTATGGATTAGTAAATATGTGTGTATCATTCTTGTGTCGTTACACAGGGTCTTAAAAAGCTGGTTATTCAGAGACCGAAATTTGATGAATTTAATTATTTGCGCTGCCCCATAGAGGACCATTTTAATACTGGGTGGCTGTTTTCTTACGACTAGTGCTTGTCGATGAAGGAAACATTGGTTATTCTATCAGGTTTTTGTAACAATTTCGATCCTTTACACAACACTAGCAACCCTTCCTGTTATTACTTTGGCCCCATCAGTGCAAACAGCAATGCAATTGTTCCATGGAATGTTATTTCCGTGCATCTAAATCATGCTATTGAACAACGCATTGCCACTGGTGTACTTCAGTAGTGAATCGCGCAAATGCATGCTTTCTTCCAAGGATATTAGGTGTTTGTGTCTTACAAACTCGATCAGCACATCTGTCAACTCATTGATTTGAAGAGCAAAATGAGTGTATGTGACGCGGTCGGTTAACCACTTTTTAACAACAGTTACTTGTGTCTTTGTTATTAGAGATACCGTATCATTTGATAATGCCACAACCGACAGTTGTTTTGCTGATATTTCATCCAGCACGCATCTGGTTATTTCGAATGCACATGGCTTGATAAGTTTCAGGAATATTGTGGGAGGTTTACTTGTCAATGCAATTTGATAACAGAATAGGTAAGATGGTTTAGTAGCCTTTCCATTTAGAGTCTTAAAATGTGTAGCATGTACTCTTGGGTGTTAAACATTTCATCTCTCCTGCGCTCAAGGTAATATATTTATCGGTGTTTATACACAAATTTCTTTTGATATAACGTCGCATTTTCACAGACACTATGTGACAGTTCGGAAGAACTTTGTTACACAAGACACAAGGTTGGCAACAGTTTGGTTCCATAAACCCAAAAGATAAATGCTATTGTATTTGCGCCTCTTATCTTCTGCTGCTGAGATTTCAGTTGAGAAATATTTATGTTGCTTCGCTTCAGGCATCACAGGTAAATCGAACGTCTCATTCTTTGCATTCTCATGGGTTACGTTACATGACACAATGTTTATTACATCGGAATTTGACGATGAATATTTATGTGACACAATTGGCAGTCTTCAGACAACGGTTCATGTTGATGTCACTAATCTAAACGCTGAAATCCAGATAAAACGTTTAGTACAAGTGTTCTGAAAGCACTTCGGGTTTGATTACTATGGTAACTTGAAGTTTGAATGAAGTATAAAATAATGGAAACCAAACAGCCACATGTTTGGAACTTCGCAGATATATTTGCTCTTCAGTCTGCGAAACCAAACGAGCATACTCGTAAAACAGAAATATACATGCTTTCTTATGTATTTTCCGTGGGTTCGATAGCACTAAGGTGCATGTGCCCGGTTTCTCATTAGCTGTTGATAACAAAGTTCGAAATGGGCGCAGTGTTCATATTGTATGACTTACTTTTTGCCCTGCGCCGAGCAGACAAGCATTGGCTTACGTGAGTTTGCGCTGAGTAAAAGATTTTGATGTAATTAAGTTAGACTCTTCGCAGCCAGATTCCAAATCAGATAGTCGTCACATAATTATATCAAAATCAAATACTCATGAGTACATCAAAATATATCAGCCCTGACAGTTTCTAAATGCTATGTCGTACATAGTTACTGTTAGTGAAAGTCGTGTCTTTCGGGGCCAACCCTGGCCTCTGTAACGTTCGTAACTTGCATGGCAGTAGAGGATAAAAAACGCTACATCACAATTAGCTTGTAAATCATGACGGTCCGAAGCTGTCCCCCTTGACCCAGTGGCATATGCTGCTGACTGGCGGTTCAAGCCGCTGATGGTCATGGGTTCGAATCCTGATGGATCCGAAGGATGCGCACTACTTGGTCATTAACCTAACAAATAAATTGATTGTGTCCAGAAATGTTGGTACGGAAAACATAACATGTAGGAAAAAACCACAGACCCCCAACGGGGCCGCGGACCACCCTTTGAGAAACAGTAGGCTGAGCTGGCAATTCATCCAGTGGCGTAGCAACTAAGTATGCCACCCTGGGCGGTGTTAAAATTTTCGCCATGAATGGGGCAGGATAGGCGCGATAAGGCCACGCAGTCCGCTCGGGGTAAAGTGCACCTTAGGTTTCGATAAAATAGATGATCGTTTGCGACACTGGGGCAAATGTGGTGAAAGTGGCCACAATGCGAGAAGTAAGGGAATCGCTTGGAGGCAGATGTGCACAGCTGTGCTACATGGCGCAAGGGTGTTGTTTGTCATACAGACCCAGGCATACGGGGAAATTTCGACCCTTAGCTTTGGTGTCGAACAATCATCTGTACGAGAAATGCCGCCGGGAGCGGACCGTCCCCTTGTTACGCCTCTGCTTTCGGCCTATTTTAGGCAGCGTAGTTTCGACGACACATGGACTACCTTGATATCAGGCAAACAAATCAAAATGTTGAGGGAAAATGTATAGTTTCGAAAATATTTCTATTAGTTTTCACTGAAACTGAAAACTCTTGTAATTGAAGTATAGTAAATGATAGGCAGTCAGGATGTCAGTGTGCTTTTCCTTATAGCGGAACAGGCTAGTTCATAATTTCTAAAGGTTTAAGTCATAGTACTGATTTACACAAAATGGTATTCACTTCTGAACCTTAAGGAATCAGTTCACTTTTCGTCCATGTGCTAACAAATATTTAAATATTTTACTCGTGAGTAGTTGGAGTAAATGTTTTATTCTCGACAGAGCGAGGCACACAATTGAACACATAATTCAATAGGAGCAACAAACATAATTACATTGGATTACCACAATTAACTGATCGAAAATTGCCGCAGTTTGTATATACACTTTGTCTGATAAGTACGGAGTCGAAGTAAGTGATGGTACTGGTGCGCTGAAAAATCAAAGTGACAAACTGTGGTTGTGATAGCCAATATTTCGTAAGGTTTGGCTATGTTACATCCATGGTTTCGTGCGTACAGGAACTGTGGAATCGCTTGGTACCATTGCTTCTGGATTAAAACTCATAATGTCACGCGTAATGTTGCAAAGAACAGTAGTTCTGCTGAGAATCGTTCCAAAGAAGTTGTAGAGCCAATGTGAATCCAAACAACTTCCTAGCATCGTTGCTTGTGACGCTCTGGAGACAACGAATTGCCGTTTAACTTAGGACAACAAAATTTGAAAAAGGACGATGATTAAAGTTATCATGCAATCATATTTTTATTTCCGGTTCCAGTCCAGGCTGTACACTCATGAACACTTGTCATGGGCTCGTCAATATATTCCGCGAGAGCAAATTCGTGCATGGAATAATTTCGAAGAATGGCGTAGAAGAAATTGGCAGCACATTGAAATTTTTGTGACATCAATGAATTACGCTTTTTTGATCATCCACAGGGATACGAAAAAAGCGTTACCAAATCACTTAAACTCCCCTACTGAGACTATAAACTTCACGATAGGATTAGTAGATTGGTGGAGTAAGTAATCACTCCTTGACTACATAATTCATAGGAATTTTGCGATCTAAAACATTCGTTTCGTAAACCGACGTTATAGCAGCTGAGCGTTTACGAGAGCGTAGCGAGGCGCAGTCACTGGACTGAAGCGGCAACCAGCGCTGCAGTATATGTTGAACATGCTTGCACGGGCCGGAAGAACAGTGAAGAAGTAGTTTCAATGTTTTGAGTCATGCAGAGTTGTTTGCCCTGAACAAAAGTTAGCGAAATGTCCGCGCTTGACAATTATCCTAAGCGAACGGGGCAATGGTGCGATGTCGCTGATCGATCGACCGAGCGAGCGAGCGAACGAAATTGGAGGAACCAATAGTTGGAAAGCCAATTAGCACTCCCAGCGCAAACTGTCCAAGTTTGCACGGACCGGGTGAACACCTTATAATAGGTTTGTGGAATTGGGACCATAGCACACCTTCATTCCAGCTAATGTATTTGTGGTCCAAACAGCAGCGAACAAATGACAAACACGAGCAAATTAACTCAGGTAGATGGCTGGAAAGACTATGATTAAATATGGATGTAATATAAATCAACTGTTGGTAACTTAATAAAGGAGTTTTGGATCGCTGTCAAGTCCAAGTTGTGATTCTTATAGAATCATGTCGACACGATGGACACAATTGGGGTACTCCACACAGCTCGGGTCATGCAATCATATGTATGCTGAGATCACCTTAACTGCTTTTCAGAGAGTGAAATCACTGTATACAGCAAAGAGGCTATGAAGGGAGCCACGAAACAGTCACAGTTAAGCAAATACCGGAAACACTTAGGGACCTGCTAGTTGAAGCTGATTCAAAAGCCTTCACCACGGTCTGCCATGGACTGGAATGGGGCGGTAGGCACTTTACAGAAAGAAGACATAGGGGATATCCGCAGAATATAAGGCTGGAAAAATGGCAGGATTTCCAATTGTGCTAAACACTCTGTGCCAAGCAAGTTCATTTAAAGGAGTGAGTGCTCGCAGGCAGAAAGACTGCATTTAAAATCATGATATTCTAAATTCGCGCAAGCTGAAAACTGTCATCACGTACCACGGTCTTTACAGCCGTTACGTCAACGATATCTTCGTATTGCTGCACTCATCTCGAACCACCGAAATTCTTACTAATGCATTTAATCATGCTCACGAAGCAGTGAAGTTCACTCACCCACCCCCCCCCCGAACTAGAAGAAATTGGTAGTTTTCACTTCCTCAACGCGGCAATGAAGAGACTGGACAGTGGCATGTCACAACATCACGTGTATGGGAAACACAAGTGGAATAGACAATACGTGAATTTCCAGTTTCGTCCCAATGAAATTAAAACGGAATCTGATCCTCAGTTTAATGAGTTGAGCAGAAAGCATTTGCTAGAACAAAACGTTTCTCGAAGAACTGAATCAAATACGTTCGACGCCGAGAGAAAATGGTTACCCTGTCAGTTTCCTGAAAGCTGACATGGGGAAAAGGAAGAAAGCTTCCGTAACCCTTACCGTCCAGAGAGAAACCAAATGTTTTCCAACTACCTTGCAAGGGAGAAATCGCTGCTGAAATCATAACTCGTCGCTCTTCTCATGCCCCCAGTGCACTTTTCCAGCAGCCAAAATGCACATCCAGTTCGCCGGTAACCCAATAGTTAGAACTAGCCCTAAACACAACAGGCCGGTCCACGCGGAATCGATGTGTATTTATTCTTTCTCCTGTTCCTGTGGGGCAGGGTACATAGGCCGAAAAACGGGGCTCCTGTCTGAAAGTGTGAACGAATATCCGGCTTGGCTCAGGACCGCCTGTCGAGAACAAACCAACTCATACATAGCCAAGCAGTTCGCCGACACTGGCCAATCCACTAACTTGGCTGAGTTATGCAAACTGATCTATCAGGTCCCAGACAATCGATCAAAATACGTTCATGGGAGTTTGCTTGAATCCGCCGAGGCCATCGCGATTCCGTTGTACGAGCCGGAGTTGTGTGTTCAGAAACGGCTGGTTCGGACTTGAAAACTGCCTTAACTGCCTTGACGAAATCCGGCTCACGAAATGGAGTGCACACCGCAATTATGACCTAACGGATAGTGATTGTACTTGAAAAGCGACTGTGAACCGAATTTGTCGTACCAACCTTGACATTGTGTCAAATATTTTGTTATTTCCACATATAATTGTACCTGAAGAAGAATTATGTAAAACATATGTTCGTATGCATCGATTTTTAAGCATGCGCCTACTTTTCCGTTCATATTCCCTGCAAGTACCATAAGATCTGAACTAGTAGCACTGCGTAGTAGCGTGTGCAATTCGTGCTGGAAGGTGTTCTTGGTATCATTTGAACTGCATTCCGTGGCAGCATAAGTGGAAATAACCAATAATCACTGTTTTATGCTACTTCGTAAACCAACCTTAGCTGATGTCGTCAAACGGACTGCAAACAAATGACCGTTCACTCGAATCCCATCGACCAACGGTGGGTCAGCCTTGGAGCTTAGAATGATACCTACACCAGTTTGACCCGTGAGTGCTGCATCAGCGTCTCCGGATACGTGCAACCAACAACGAGATGATAAGCCGGGTACAATTAATTCAACAACCCCACTAGGGTCACTGAACCTAGTTTCGGACACACAACAAACGTCAATACCCAATGTGTCCAAGGTGCGTGCGAGTGCACCTTGTGGAGCTATTGGTCTTCCAGTGCGAACGTTGAACACCGCCATAGAAACTGGACAGCGTGGCCTTATAAGGGGCTGTTGGCGATAGACGTCGGATAGGTGTTGTGGTTGCAGATGGTTCTACTCAAGTGGCACTTCGGTTGTTGTCAACTTAACTGCAAACTATGGTAGTAAATTTATTAATGAGGGTCGGGATTAGAGCAATGAAAGAAGGGAGGCACAAGCCGTAGTATGTTTTCTTTTATACTCTTGTTGTATGTAGCAGATAAGGCGACGCTTGATAATCTGCGTGAGGGCCAATTCAGGATGGTTATGTGTGGACTGAGATACTGCCAAGACGCCCAGACCTAGACATGAGGAGGATTAAGTAACTAAACTAAAGCCTTCGGCTCAAAAATTGTCCGCAAGGCAGTGGTGAGGTGGCAATGATTTAGTTTTACAAAAATGGAAGCCATCCCATTTTAAACCCCAACCTGGAGAAACGGGATTTTGAGATTGTCTCACCTCTCATCATTGATCAACCTGGTAAGAGTAGCTCTAAAGCGGCCTGGAGGCACCACCAAGTAAAGTTAAATGGGACAAGGATGTACGCAAACTGTTGCACCACTTTAAGCTTCAGCCTCGCTGCGACGGTCAGTCCCGTCTGGTTGAGACGGTACGCAATTTTTTAACCTGCACATGAAGCGCAGCCCCACCGGGTATGTCAAGCAACAGGCAATCACTCGAAAGGACAATATCAAATAAACCAAATATAATAAAGCTTGCGGATGTGCGTATATATGCATGTGAAATGGTTATAAAAATTTTATTTGCGAATAATTGATGACAGAGAAAGAGACCAGAAAATCTACACAACAAATGCAAAAATAATTAACGAATTTGACCAGTTTTCCTTTAAGCTACCTGTGCAAATACATAGAAGAGTACTCAGAGCGACATTTAACTGGGGTAACAAAGTATGCATTAACAGAATATCGCACACAGATTGGCTGAAATAAAGAAATTTAGCACGCAGGTACGTAGTAAGGAGAACGAATACAGCGTACCTACAAACGCTGCGCCGGTTCCGCTTACGTTCTACAAAACCCGTCAACTTGTCGTTGCTGGTCCGTAGTGGTCTCGCTCGCAGTTCATTAGGCCTGCCTGACTCAACCACTCGAGTTTGCATTTTCTACAGCACCATGCGCTGGACGTCAATGGGGTGCACTCCATCGGCACCTGTCGCTTCCGTTCCTAGCGCCTCTTCTCCGCATACACGAGGACTTTCTCTTGCACTTTGGCAACGGCCTTCTTGACCAGAGCGCACCATGCACATCAACCAAGCGTCTTCGATTACCAACAGCTGAAATTAACATTTGAATCTGATAGGCACACCTGGATCATGTTGTGGTAACGAAGTTTTGTTTTCCCCGCATGCCGCTTCCGCACACTCAGCTGACCATATGACAACCGCTCCGCTATCCACGTCAAATCCATGCGCCCCACATGACTGAGCCACCTCGTGTCTCAGCAAAAGTATGCAGTCCACTGCATACATCCCACTTTTGCGCAACACTTCGTGTCTGCGAATCTGTCGCAACGAACGATGCGCAGAGTCTGTAGCAGACACTGTTGACGAAATTGAGCGAGATATCTCATATCTCGCCGACACATCGCCAAGGTCTCGTTGCCGTGTAGTAGAACGGACAGCAGCATGCATTTGTACACCATCAACTTCGTGCCAACGGTAAGCTGATGGTTGTTCCACATTTGATACGCGAATACGAAGCTCACTGTATATCAGCCGGTCAGTGGAAACCATGTTTCCAAGGTAGCACAAGAGGGAGGTGGTTTCCAAAATTCAGCACCAATTCTGATTCACGGCAATATTGAAGGTTGTACCTCCGGTGAAGGCTGAAAAAGACAGACAGTTTTGCTCGTGTTGGTGGTGAGGCCGGATTTGGCCGCTGTCAATGCCAGAGCACTAGTCATGTGCTGCAGCTCAGCCGCGCTGTGTGCAAACAACGCACAGTCGTCCGCGGACAACAAAATACGGTTAGTTGTCTTACAGCCTAGGGTTTTCGCACAGAAACAAAGGATGTTCAGCAACCCACCATAAATACGATGCTCCACACGAAAACTATAAGCACAAGCCGCATTAAAACTACATCATTGCTTGAAGATAACTAGTAAGCAGAACAGGAGCTATGAAACAGGCTTAATTCATATAAGAGACAAATACAAACTCATCCGAGGTCTCTCCACTCAGCCGCACCCTCGCTCGCATACCACTGTGCAGACATTCAATCAAATTTACAAAATTACTCGGTGCAGCGCACTCACCAATGCAGGTCTGCTGTGTCTCAATACTTCAAACAAGCTCCGGTCGGCACTTGCACGCTTACGGTTTCGCAGGTGAGGAAGTGCTCTCTGCGTCTCAACCTGGGTCGGTGTTTTGGCACGACATGTCTTCATCTAGTGTTGTTGCATGCCGTGCACCGCAGTGCCGTGGATCTCTGAACGGTTGTTCAAGGGGCGGTCACAGTTATTTCGCCAAATCTGTAGTCTGTATACAGGTAACGCCTGAACTACAATCCGGTGGCGTCCTCAGCGGCTCCAACCTCGGTTTATACATCGCCTTCAGTCAAAGAATTCCTTGTTTTGGCGGCGTTCGGTGTAGCATTCCATCTTTTTTGCCTTCTCCGTCCACCGTGCGTTTTTAATGAGAGGGAGATCTCGTGTCAGTGGTTTTCGAATTCTGCGAAACCCACTTCTTCCTCAAGTCACTGTGATCTACCGCATGTGCAGCAAATGCTGCATTCTTCGCAGGCACCAATGTGCAAATAGTTGCATTGTTTGCACCAAACTAATCGGGCCGCTTACACTTTGCGTGTCCGAAGGTCTCCTCGGCAGCAGCTGTACCGTGATCGCGAATGTATTGCCACATTTTGCTCACTGCGGTTATGCATTCCACATAACACAAGCTTGCAGAAATCTCCTTCTCAAACTCAATAACTTTCGCCACAGTACCAAGAGTGAGAATGTTAAACTCACACCGGTTCACGACAGGAGTGCAATCGAATGATTAAAGAAAATATATGTACACTTTGGTCCGCACCAACTTGTGATCAGTGCCACACTCGGCTCCACGCAATAAACGCGTCATGTGCACCTCACGCATGTCACGCTGACGTACGACGATATAATCGAACAGGTGAACATGATCATTGCGTGGGGGTGTGAAAGTTGCTATATCACTCACACTCAGTGTAGACCAAGTGTTCGTGATCGTCAGGTCGGGCATGGCACACAGTGAGAGAAACCGATCACAGTTCGCATTCCCTCAACCAATGCCATGAGGACCAATGACATCTGTCCACACCGGTGCATCACGCCCAACGTGCGTGTTGGAATCACTCAGCAAATATGGTCGGTCGCACCTCGGCACAGACCGTATCACAAAGGATAGCTGAGGCTGATAACACATATATAAAAAGCAGTATATTTGGGCACGCACCTACAGTTTTCTTTCTCCTTACACATTTAATATGAGAAATTGAAACAGTGTAGGATAACTAAAAATTTAAAAAAGGTGGTGAAGGGTACCTGAACACGATAAAGAGATTCAAGACATCTGTTGCAATGCCGATACCCGCACATACGTAAACAACCTATTTTAACTGTATTTTCGCGGTTGTTTCGGACATATTCTCTTCCACTACCAGAAGTTGACTAAATTTATGTGTTCATATTTCATTTTTCCAATTCAGTGTCTGTCAATTTCGATAAATGTTGGTTCATTGTCGTCTGCCGTAACCCACATAAATAACGTAGGTTCTCCGGAAACTGTCCATGTCGCCATTTCCCAATTTCTGTTCAGTGCCTAAAATGCATGGATACAGAGCCTTTACACTAAGTCCCTCAAGCTCATTATAAAATTATGATACTAACTTTTGCCATACGCTTTGAAACCGAAAGCCATGGGAGACTGCGATTTTGGCGTTTCCATGCCGACCTAAGTTAATCGTTTGCCATCTGTCTCTACTTCGTTTGGAGTAACCGCCGCATCATGCTTCTTAGATGGCACTTCGTTCTCTCACATGTTGCCTTCACATACACCTACGACAACATAGGTGGAAAACGAAATCCTTTGTCCTCTATATTTGATATGTTAGTTTAATAAACCATACAAGAATGTGTGGCGTTTGATGTATTTGGAGCCATCAGCTCCAACGAATTTATCACAGACAGTAACACAATCCGTTGTGTGATCCCTTTGTGGGTAGATGTTGGTTGGAATAGCCACTAAATAATTTCGTTTTTTCTTTAGGTTTAATGCCAAGACTGTGCAATAAGTAGAGTTCAAGTCTTTTTGGGGCTAAACATTACCAAGTTCAACTATCTCCTATTCGACTGACTAAATTAATGACGAAATAGACGAAGATAGACGGAATAAAAACTGTCGTGGATCCACTGGACAAAATGTAGCATGGCTACCAATAATCACACGTGTTCATTGTTAATGTTGTTCGCAGTGAGACATATTCCATATTTTTGGTTTGTCTTAGGCTAGAGCTTACGTTGTCGTATAATTGTCACATTCAACCACGCAACGACGCGAGCATCTCGCAATGTACGCGGTTAGTAACTTCGGGGTGCGATGCCCGCATGTGCAACTTGTACCCAAAGTCGAATGGAAACCGGAGTGACCACCGAAGACACGATGATGCATGATGTAAATGTTAACCATATTTCCATTATGTTTAAAACATAAAACTTTTCCATATCTGGGGCAAGATGCCGTTGTGCTCGAGAACCATATAAAGCTTAAACTCGTTACAAAAATTACAGTTGCTCGCCGCTAAATAATGGGCACAGTAAAGGCTTCCACTTCCTCATTCCATACGGTTTAATCAGAAAAAGCATTTTTACTGGTTAAAAGGTATATTTTGTACCGTTCGGTTAGGAGCAGAGAGTTAAAAGTAGCTACCTAAAACTCTGGGTTTCTCGTGCTCTCTTGGCAACTGGGTTGCAAAGTTTTCACTACTAAACGAGGTGACATCCTCAATGCGTTAATGTCTTAAGTGCAGTCTCACTTATTTGCTCGTCCATCTGATATTGACCAGCCGGTGAATTTTGAATTAATGAATGGTGCCCATGAACTTTGCCCGTCTGCTCGAGTTCGCTGATTCACTTAGGCGGTCAGCGATTTGGGTTCGCTCTAATTGCTTTTCTGATGTCGTGTTGACTGCCTATGACATTGCACTCGACACAAAGATGCGATGACGATGTCGCCTCGTTTCGTGATGAAACGTTTTCAACCCGATGTAAATATTTGCACACGATGCTAAAAATATTGAGAGCAATTCGCTCAGCATCCGACCGTGCCTACCTCCAGGAAGATCTGACCCGGATTAACGAATGGGCAGAAAACAACCAGCTCCCACTGAACCCTGCAAAGTACCACCTGCTGACGATGCGCAGCAGCTTCTTCAACACATACCTTTTGGGGCAACACGTGACTAGTGAACGCGACTTAGATATAATCGTGCAAGGGAGTCTTGGAAATTCGCTCAAATTTTCGAAAGCAGCAGTTGTGGCGAACTTGAACTTGAGACTTTTAAGGCGAGCTCTGAGCACTTTTAAGCGGCGACTAGTACCATTGCAGATTAACTCCTACATTCGTCCTCATGTTAAATATGCAATCCAGGCTTGGTGTCCATGGTTAAAACGAGACTTCCGCCTATTGGAACAGCCCCAAAGATGAGACACAAAGGTAACGCGTGGACTATCCGGTATAAGTTACGAAATGCGTCTTCGTGTACTCGGTGTGTGCTCATCAGGATACCGACGGCTTCGCTGAGATCTTACTCTCACATACCGGATCCTAACTGAAAGTGAGCATCCGTTTACATCACTGTTGACTCTAGCCCCTTACAAACCAAACCCAGGCAACCACCTGAAACTAATGACGCAACACTCCTGTCTGAAGTGTAGAACATATTTTTACTCACTTAGAATCTGTTCTCACTGGAATGCATTACCGAAATATGTGGTGAAAACACCAGACATGACGACATTCGAAAGACTCTTAGACTTTCACGTTAGTGATAAACGATACACTACACTGCCAAAATGCAATGATTTAACCACTGATATTTCACGTTCCACATCGGAACAATTTGATTTTAATTTTCTTTTGCATATCCATCCTGTGAGTCTTGTAAAGTTATGCTTTTTATCCCATCATACACCATTGAACCATTGAACCCAATTCTCAAGACCGTGGAGCATGTGAAACTCGGAACGAGTAACGCGACCTACCAGGGTAGTTCAATTCAAGGCAACTCCGTATACACTTTATCTACCCGGGTTGGTCAATTTTCAGTAAATAACAATATCCACTGCGGGAGTTTTAAAACAGTATCATCAAAAGTGCGAAATGGTAAAACTAGAAAAGGGCCATTATATGTTACTCAATTTTACTCAAATAAACAGTCCCGCTTCTGCATCCTCATGACGGTGTATCGTCGAATCGTTTTATCGACCGGATGAGAAATCCTTATAATACAAAACGCTTTCTGGTGTCTTCGCTCAATACACATAGCATAAAATTCATTTTTTCTATCGGAGATGGCCTCTGTGATATCTGACACATCTAACGGCAGAAAATGTAAAATACTGGATGAATGCTGATAGATCCGCAGCAGATAAAGTAAAAGCGATGTCCCATTAAAAATGCAACAGCTGCTATAAAGGCCGCACGATGTAACAAGTTACCATTCATGTTAAAACTTTGGCATAATGATCAACCCAAGGACGGATTCTGCAACTTTTAAATTTTTTGAGGTTTTCTTACAGTGCCATTCAATGCATAGTCTAACACATATCCAGAAACTACTAGGAGGCTGTGTCGTAAAGCGTCTGCGGCTCGTGTGCTCTCCGCCCCCTAAATGTCTAGAATCCGTGACAATACTCGTATTAAAACTATGATAATAAACCTGGAATACGGGGGTGGTAAGGACTGTACAAAACTCGAAGGTGCACACAATGCTGCGATATAGATAATATCTCGATAACGCTGAGTCCTTGTGTGAAGTATTCGCTGCTTCTTTGCGGAATCCTTAGTGAGAACTCACAGCGTTGTAGACTCCTTTACCTTGAATACCAATGCAAGTCTATGTAAATTTTACCGCTTCGGAACTTGGGAAAAAGATGTCGAAACAAAACATATAATTCCACCGGTACCTGATGGAATGCCCCAGGTTTGTTTAATCAAGCTTGCAATGGCTTCCGATTATCGTCATTTAATTGTCAACTATATCTCCAAATAACCAAGTTAACTCAAATGTCGACTACCATATTTGCACACAAAAGCAGAACAGATTCAAGAAGTCCGGAGCTACTGAAAAACAAACCATACACCTGTCATTCAATGATTGATGAAAAGAATAGTTAAATACGAATTTCTTCTTTAGTTAAAAGCCATTACTATGCCGCAACATTGTTTTCTATATGCCCGGTTATGCGTTGTATGTCAGTTTATCTTTCTTAACCCAAAAAAGTCTAATGATGTTGCAAGGATAGTTACACATCTCGGTATACGTATTGGCCAAGATCGTCATTCTAGGTTTAGGAACAATTTGTAATCTAATGACGTGAACTCTCCGCAATCTCGACTTTCCTCATACGACTGCGCTGAAGCAATTTGGGGAACTAGGCAAGAAATTCTCACGTCCAAAATGACTCAATGGTGGACTAATCGAATGGATCGTGCTTGGTCCCTCATAGTTACTTACCTGCGTAATTGACACTTGGAAATTAGAAATCGGTGACAGCACTTTTGTTTTTCTAGACGACATAGTTGCTTATTCTCACTCAGGGTCCATAGCATGAACAAATTATCACATCAGCTTTGTATCGAACGAAGAATCGTAAACTTATGGAACACACTACCTGAAGGATTAATAGAGGCCGATTCTGTGAAGTGTTTTAAAACCCGTATCGACGATTATTTTGGAAACCTGTGCTTTTGTAAAACGATGCACATACAGTGCCAAAAAAAGACATTGTATGTCCAGAAATAAGGACGCTAGTACAAATGTCCTACCGAACACGGATAAACGATTAACGGACCAGACACAACTGCTGATAATTCACAAGTAAATTTGATTTTTCGTAATTCGATAGAGTTGTACAGAAACCTTTCTACTTACTCTTAAATACAGTCTCAGTCTCACAGTCTCAGCATACGGAAACAGGAATTCATGCGACAACTTCAAAATGATTTGTCGCCTCCTGAGACTTGGTATCCTTTTCTTCTAAAGTAAATTGCCCCAGTTAAGCCAAATAAGTTGGAATTTCTAATAAACCATTGCCAAAGACTAACACATGCAATCCACGACATACGTTAATTTGCTACGTAGTAAGCCTTATAAATGCAAATTTGAATTTATTGCCGTCCAAGAGAGGAACTCATTCTGGAGTACCAGGCTTTGAAACACACCGACTACTTTGGTCGGCACTTCTTGAGGCGTAGTCGCAACACCAACTGGCCACCGAATATACCCGATTTGAATGTCAGGACAGGACAAGACAGGACAGGATCCAGAGACGAAATAAGCTTTCGCTTAAACAGCGTACCGCATCGTTCGCTAGTAATCGAGAAGAAGTTTCAGCACTTCAAGCGTTTACGCTCGAAAAAGAAAGAAGAGACGAAAAAGAAAGAAATAAGGGCAACAAAGTCATTACCCTTTCATGTATTTGCTTAGGCTACTTGCATGTGGTTAGATGTTGAAATGAGCATTTACGTGCAATCTGGTTACAGGGCCAATCACATTTCGTCCAGGCTTTGATTGAATTCCTCTATGGTTTTACATCCCAATAGTGCATAAGTTTGTTCCAACTAAGCACAACACGATTTGAAAAGGATTTAGCTCTTATATCAAGCGGTTTCAGCTTTAGACTGTGGTCCCACAAGTGGTTGGACCTTTCTGGTTCAGATAGATCGATTGGCTTGAGACCATTGAGATCTTTCATGATCTTGAATGGCTCTATTAAGTCCCTCTCAATCTGCGTCTCCACATCGAGTAAAATTTAAGTTAGATAACTGAACCTCCTAAGGCAAGCGGCGCTGGCTTTCTATCATTCGAAAGACCAGTCTCTGGACATTCTCAATACAATTTACATCCTTCGACAAGAAGGCCGCCCAGGCGTGAACACAGTATTCCAAAGGTGGCCTGGCCACGGATTCATACAAGGGAAGGAAGACCTCTGGCATGTTAAAAATGATAGCTCTCCTAAGTCGAAATAACTTCAGTCGTGCCATGTTAGTAGCAGGCTTATTTATGTACATAATTTTAATAAGCAATATTGTTTACGGTGTGAATCACGGGCACATTAGCTGTTCCATATGAAGCGGCATTTGTGTAGGAAGTAGACGGTTGCGTATACAGCTGTTAGATGACGGGTATTTGCCAAATGGACAAGACTAGTGGAGTTTGAAACAGCAGTAGTAGTTCCGTCTCTACTGACAACCAAGTCTTTTATATAACCAGGTAACGGTAGAGAAGAAGCAGTTTATATCAGCTGAGATGCCTCCATTAGACTGTTGGTCGGCATATTTCGAAGACCAGCTTATTAAGCCATGCGATGTAAATTGTACTAAGGCCCACAGAAAAGCACAGGGTGTAAGCGACCCGCCTCCAAAGTGTACTAACCCGCTGGCAAAGGTACAATCTTCCCATTCCAAAAGACTCCCGTTGTTATTTCGGTAAACGGGGGAGCAACCATTGGATCAGACTATCAAAACATTAAATCAATAGAAAGGCAACTTTGGCTTCTGTATGCCTGTCGCCTTCGTCTCCAATTAACTGGGACCTAGAAGGTTTTAAGGGGGCACTCGAGGCATCATGCATTGCAACTAGCTCAGAATTTGCACCATGAGGTTGAGGCTGCGGGAGCTGGCTGTCTTCCGAAAATCGATAATCTCCCAAATTGCTTACACACTTCCATGTGTTGGAACGGTACAATGCAGTGATCTACCTTGATTACAGGAGGCCTTGCATTTGTTCCATTGCGCTTCCTAGTAATGATATCTTAATTCAAAGGGGATAACAACATAGGTCTTCAACTTTCTTAAATTGGAATACTACTGGTGGCTATAACACTCAAGAAAACCGACCTTGAAACCCATGCTAATGAGTATATTGTCAAATTTGCTTTCCGTATTCCAGCGTACAAACTTTCACGAGATTGAGCAAACACAGAAACAGACAAATCTCTGTTGCTTTTGGCTCTAGTATTGTTTGCTGCAATTGAAATGTTTGAATAGTGTAGAGTTTCCAGGTGATGTACTAAATTTTAATCGACGGCAAATACAAATAAACTGGGAATACCTCCGAAATACTCAGCCTGATCGAATACTCGTGGCATTCTGGAGTGACTTTCGCTTGCAATATCTTTACCATATTAACGGGCGCCAATGTAAGCAGCAAGCAAAATCATACCCGTCGACATTACGTTGCTTGAGACACCTACCAGTTTCCTTTTCTCGGTGGATACAACTTTGCCGACCACATCCAGTCCTGAGCTCTGTTTGAGAAGCAGACTGTACACCAGGTTAGCCGGAAATTCCCTAGTATATATCACGACCTATGTGGAACACGTGTTTGTAAGAGTATAAAACTTCTTCCAAGTTCTTAGCGGCAGTATCGCTAATTCCTCTCTACCTGATGATGCTAAGATAAGACTTGAAGGGGAGTATTCAGAACATGATGGTACCAGTAAAAAGATTTCCTTACCCGCACATTGATGGACGCTCTCATTCGGTGCAAGCTACACACTGATTGACAATCTCAGCAGTAGTGCGTACACGGAGAGTCTGGCAATAGATGAGTTTGTTTGTCGTAGTGAACATAAATTCCATTCCTACAAGAAAACGTTATTGTACGACAAAAATGTCTGCGCCCGTAATGTTGAAGTGTGCTCAGACTGCAGGCAAAATATAATAAGTCAAATTGGTGCACCAATTTTAGCTCGTTTATCCCATCAGTTTTACGGGAATTCGCCAAGTTTCTGCCGGCAACAACCCTCAAACAGACTCATACTTGTACACTGGAACTATTTGAAACATACTAGTTTAATTTTTCTTTCATCATCAAAACGATTATTTCACATAAGTTTGCCGGACAGGAATGATTCAGTCGGGCTTCGAGTATGTTCGCTACGTCAAACTCAATTATGTTTCTTTGTTCATCTGCTGGAGCATCGTAATATCCGAAGAAGGTAGAAACTAACCAAGGGACCTAGATATGTAAACACATTATTTTACTTTGAGTAAGAATATAAATCAGCCACCATATTAAGATAAAATTTCGCTACCTGGCCACCTTGAATAAACACTGGCGTAAAGTAACAGAATGAAATCTAATAATGTTCTGGCTTGCGATGATTGAACTTAAGTTCAGCACTTTCAGAGTAGTAGCGTAGCAACTACTTTTGCCGCCCAGGGCGTTGGTAAAAGTTTCGCCCTGACTGAGGGCGGAATAAGCGCATGGAAGCCACATTATCGGCACAGGGTAAAGTGCACCCTAGGTTTTGATGAAGTAGATGATCATTTGGGACACTGAGGCAAATGTGGGGAAAGTGACCACAACGGGACAAACAAGGAAATTTCTGGGAAAAATGCTTGCACGGATGTAACAGATGAGGCATTTGTGTTACTGGGCATAAAGAGTAACATTAAAATCTTCGACCCAGGACTTATCTGGAAACGTTTTCTTTATTTTTAGTAGCACACAACCAACGGTACTAGAAATGCCGCCCCGTTACATGCCGCCCGAGGGGGACTGCTCCCCCGTGTATGCCCCTGCCTCTGTGTGAGAAGTAATCTAAACAGTGCACTCAGTCTTATTTATGGGCATCAAGTGTAAAGTGGATTATCCCCAGAACCTATCTAAGGCAAGCTGAATCCAAATCTATAAAACGCCCTTGCAGAAAATCAGAAATTTTGTAAAATGCATCTGCCACCCGTGCTAATCTACTCCTTCTACAAGTTAGTATGTAGCAGTTTAAAATGTCTGAATAAAATTTTTAGTGCGCTGTTTGTGTGTTGTGTTTTGTGGCTATTGTGCCCTTAATCGGATGAAACCTCCCATGTTTGGACGAACGATAGCCCAAACATACCACCTGGTGCTGGAAGTGAAATTTTGGCAGACAATTCAGCGCCCTGGCACGTCGAAAATTGACAGGTAACACGAGTGAAAATGGGCACAGCGTACTGTTTAACTGAGGTCTCCCATGGTGGGGATAGTTGGCAAATGTTATTTGTCACCTTGTGTGCTATCCGCTTTTCGCCCTCCCGCCGCCCAACAATCTTTTATTAAGACCACACGTAGTTTAAATTTTCAATCATACTCGGAATCTTGAATGTACCTCTTGATACACAACATAATTCAAAATGCATGTACGTGCGGTCATCAGTTGAAATAACCTGGAAAACTACCAACCGTGAAGTCTTGTCTTCACAGTGGCTGATGACAACACTACGTGTGGCTGTGATGACCTCAGTGTTTTGTTCACTCCACTTCAAAATGTGATGGGAGGGCACCTCATCAGTGTACGTCACTTGTACCCTCAGACGACAGTTCTACAGACCTGAATTGCATATGTTATCTTCGTACGACGTAACTGTACTCTCGGAACCATCATCACCCCTGTCTGCCTTGGGGTTCCACCGCCCCATTTTCAACATGACCACAGTGTACCTACACCTTTATGCTGGCGGGCATTACATCTGCGAACTACGCATGGACTGCAGTCTATAATGTCGCACAGTACGAGAATCGATAGCAGGCTGACACCGTGCCTGTTAACTATCTATCCTTTCTTAAAGTTAGTCAGTGAATAACTAGCCCGAAAACTCCGACACATATGTATGATTTGTCAGGTGAAATCGGATATGAATTTCTTCCATTTGGGAGCACGTTTAAAAGATACTAACTACATGAATAGAAAAGCATGTTTCCATGCTACTACTCGAGCACTCTAAAACGTACTAATTTGTGTTGCTCAGACCTCATTTGCTGTGCTTTTTATAACCATAGTATACACCACTACTTGCTGGACTAGTCAAATACATTTTTATGTCTGCTCTCGAGAATCTCAAGCGCAACTGTACACGAAGTACGTTTACATGACTTTAGTTCACAGCTCTCTTGCACACCTAAGGCGATCATTTTGCAGCAACTCATGGATGTCAAAATCGTTTAATGTGTTTTTTAGAAGGGAAAGAAAGCTTTTATCACTACATACCTGAAGAAACCTATTTTGCCTCAAATTCGCTGTTTCACTGCTGACGCAAACTTTAGTTATTTCACTTGTCAATTACATAGCATGCATTGCGTAAAACACGTGGTTTTATTGCACGGTTCATTTCCACAATATTGTTGCGAATGTTCCGTACAAACAAAAGAACCGTTTCTGTTGGACAAAAGCAAATAAGATTCAATAGGTTACGTGCGTCAGGTAGCCTCACGGTATCTTGTCTGTCCTCTTCGTATATGTGCATTACACCAATGTTTGTTTACTGATAAAACTAATACTTGATTTGACCTCACTTAAGATATATTGAAACAAATAGGGCGACCTCGCGAAGAAAAATCAATTGTAACATGCTGTATCTTTTGTGCTTCCATAGAAGGCGATTTCTCGTCAACTAATTAATCTGGTTCGCAAACTTAGAGGACCGTCCATCTTTGTGCTGCAAAGTGAGCTGGCTGGAGCGGTCACTAAGGCTCACCCTGCATGGTAAATCCAGCATGAATGCTTTAGTTAAACGAGAAACACTGAGAAACACTTTCTCATCACCTGGACAGTTTTGTGCGATGGTGTGGGATGGATCGGCTAGATGATCGAAACTCATATCCGATTGGTTCAAAGCAGAGTTGTTCGAATGTGCATGACGTAGGCTATGTGGGTCAACTACGCGGGTAATTTGAGTAAACGATTTTTGGTGCGGGCAACAAAGTTTAGCTCCGGAGTGCATAATCAATCTGTTTTTGTATGAACCAAGATGATTTGAACATGTTCATTCAAAGCATTTACGGAAAGCCTTTACTTAATCAATTTGGGCTTACCAATGAACAAATAACTTACTAAACTGACTGCTTTGATGACTGCATGAGACGGATTTTTGATTCATCATTAGGCTATGCTTAGGATATACACTTCCCCATGTTGCCACGATCCGCGTCCACATAAACCTATCATCAAACCAAATGGATGCGCTGAACTGGATGTTCAGAAACCTGTACAACAAAGTTATTAAAAACCTGTATACATTTTTAACTCCTAACATTGAGAAAACTATATAATTTTACAGAAGTAACAGTTATCATGCATTTTTGATTTCTTTGTGGGTTGTGAAAGCAGTCCACTTGTTATGGTGCAAAGTGTGTGAACTTGCAGTCCGAAAAATATGGAGTCTCAAAGGTCCGACGAAATTTCCGTTAGTCAATGCGCATAGCGCCCCAATAATCGGCAAACAGAAAGATCAGCAAGGTCCTACATTCCATGTCCTGTTATTGGAGAGCTGAGTTCTAATGTACATGGGAGTGGACAAAAGATTGTGTAAGCTGAATCAATATGAGCGTTGCCAATGAAGCGTAAGTAAATAGACTGGTGAAATTTAGGGGGATGCTAACTTCATGTCAAACGACAATGGCAATCTATGGTGTTGTGGATACAATCACAGTGCAGACATGTGGGCCACTGAGGAGCCCCAACGAGCTATTCTCTTATTATTTTTATCGCCTATCTTTCAGCACAATACCACCTCCTGAGAAGGCGAACCTGATGACTTACACAGACGACGTTGTTCTGGGCGTCAATCAGTCGACCATCAGATTACAAAATATTTTGCTAACACAAATCTTGGCTGAAAGCCCAGGAGGTGTTGCTTAAAGGTAAATTGCAACGATATCGTCTTTTCCCTGCACAGAGTTAATCGGTATCAGCAGCTTCTTCAGCGGAGGCCTTAAACTACACATCGGTGGTGAGGGGTTTCAATTCTCCGCAAAATTAAGTTAGCCCGGTGTCATGCGAGGCTGTAGAGTATCTTTATTACACTACATATAAGAAATGTTCACAAAAGTCAGGAGATTATCTTTCAACGACTGAAGTCTGCGAACTTCCTCTGACATCAATTTTTGGTACTTGGTTTGGGCTCTGCCTGTGTTCATCCACATGGAACTTACTGTCTCGCATGGTTTTTCCTTGTCTATTGCGCTAGCACTACAGATTAATCTGTAGGCCGTTAAAACGCTTGTTGCGATGTAGCGGTACATCAAAGCTGACTTGCTGACATAGTTTTTCCAAATATATTGGTTCTTACATGAGATAAGAATTAACAATAGTTGTCGATATGCCACTCCCACTCCTTTTGTATAGTTGAAACGCGTGTCGACTTCTTCAACTAGACAAAAGTACTAGTCGGTTTATTCCCGAACATAAGCCTTACATTCCACAGTTTTAACTTATCTGGCGCGCCTTTTGGATAGACCCTCAAAAATTTGTCCAACAACTAACTAACTGGATTATCCTATGATGGTACTGCCTTTTCCGCTAGTAAATCCACCTTGCTGACTTGCAATGATATCATAGTGCATCACTGAACGCGTGTGTCATACGGCTGCACAAAGCATTTTCTTGACTTGACCTGACTTGCATACCACTGGTCAGTGCAATCTAATTACCATAATATTCAAATCGTACAATTGTTAATAACTGGTTGTCGCCAAAGAAGTGTTGCTCTCTCTACCTGAGGAGAGCAATTTGTTAAGGAACCGGTCTTAGTGTGCTTGGTTAAGAGCGAGCAGAGCCTGAAATTCATCTAGCATATGTTCCTTTTTCGATTTTGCTAACACCAAGCACGTCACTTAGTAAAACCACCTTTTCAAGTTTCGGAGGAGTCAGAAGTCAGACATATGTTTTTTCATCGTGTTTTTCACTTTGGATATCGAGTTGTTGACACAAGCATGGGAGCTAATCGGATTAGTTCAACCAACTTCGTTTGCTGCTTGTTCAAAATATATCAATTGTAGCAAAATATGCACCTGGCAATATTAATAGGAAGAGTAACTAGTTCCGTTGTACTAAACGCTACTCAAGGCATGTAGTGACAAGTGATCATAACAATAATTTTTAACCTCTTTGAGCCAACTTCCACTGTCTGTCTGATGAGCTCAAACAATGATGAAAAAGGTCATAGAGTGCAGTGATGGTAGAAACTAACACCGGAACCATCCATTTCGGTCGACAGAAGTTGTTTTATACATTTTTCGACCAGAGCGCGAGGAGTAAGCAACGATACACACACTAACCAGTGTGTTGCTAACTTTGCTTGTGTACACCTAATGATGCTCGCCGGTCTCATAATGTCATATAAAGGAAGATATCAAGATTAAACATAAATTAGATTATAATACAGCCACCGAGCGCTTTCAATAAACTATGTGGTCGTTCGTTAGCAATAGGTCAACCTTGGACTGAATTTTACCAGCATACAATACCGGCGCTGATCCACTAGCACGTGGACCAAAAACACGTGGGAACTAGTGAAAAACAACCTGGGTTCAGCCGGAAAAGAAATAGCAGAATTAATTTACTTATCTGCCTAGCCTTCCCTCGCCGTTTTAGTTAGAATATTGACCCAACTGGATAAGATTGTAAAGTCGATGCGTTCAACATTGCCACCTCGGAGTTTGATGTTGGAACGTTGCATATAATTAGATGGTCGTTTATTGCTATCAAGTTGATCCGGTTAAAAATAAAATTGATTTGTCATGTGGATACAAAGTTTCAGCTTTCGTCAATGGGTGAACAGAAGGTTTGCTGGCAATTGCAATCATTCTGTGTCTTTGCTGTATTATCACTTGTTTCTGGGCCTACAATCTGCTTGCAGTTAACGGAGTCTGTTCTTATCCTGCATTCTCATACACATTTTATGTAGAATTATGCAAATATGAAACGAATGCCTGCGTCGTCTGACTACTATAGTATCAACATAGTTGCCAGGACATGTTGCTCCTCATGTTAACCAAACATGTGCTAGTTGCATGAGTCTATGCTGGTGCCAATACATACTCGTCTTCCTTCTGTGAAGGAATTCTTCCCCCTTGGCTGCTTATTGGCCTGTTCTTTTGACTCAGCAACGCCCCATCGGCTTACCTTCACAACATGATGGAGGGCGTGGGATCTGTCTGAAGAATAATCCCTCAAACATAGCAACTAAAAGAGATGGGTTTCTATCATGTGCTACAAAGAAAGGACAGTGAAACCAAACCCACATACTGCTCCACAATAGAAACACTGCAATCCGTCAAAAAGGAGGTCGATTTATAAGCTCCGGCGTTGGTCTCTTTCTGCTTAAAATGAAGGCATATGAAAAGCACTGGAGGGCGCCTGGGTGGTACACCACTGCGCGTTCATTGTGCACCTACAAATTTGGAGAAGTGTTCTAGAAGAATAAAGCAATAAGAAACTTGTGAAAAGAAGCCAATCGCGGTTCAAACTGCGCCACTATATTGACATGCCAGTCTCCAGTATTTTTGTCAACCAATGAAAAAACTAGGTGATGTCGCATTATTCCGCTCAAACTGCATAATTTAATGCCGCTGAAGTAACAAAGAATCGACCAACTAAAACCTAACCCTGCTTAGTTTTTGCATTCAATGATTTGATTAGGGAGGTTACTCCCAATTATTAGTGCTTTTTACTGTTAGTAGGAATGGTTCTGTTACTCAATCAGTGCAGCTTTTCAGATGGCAAAAATGTTTAGAGATTTTTCACATTTTATTGCCTCAGGAAATTTAACAAATGATATTGTTTGAGTATCCAGTTGACAGATTACCTGGTCCTTATTGGTGGCGCATAAAACCGTTTCGCATCCACTGGCTTGTCGGCTTGTTTACTCCATGCACTTCCGTCGAACTGTATTGCACAACAAAATTTATGGTGTTGAGGAGGATGTAGGTCTTAGATATACGCAGTATCCAAACACTTAAGCGACAGCCAGCTCTGCGGATAGAATGAAAGTTGAACATTTTTGTTAATACCGTTTGGCGATCTCCTAAGCTTACCAGGTCTGACGAAATTCTGTCGTGCTCAGTAACCGAAACCTGTAGTAACCATCAATGAAATCTGCATGCGCTTGTGTAGCAAAAGATGGGAACTTAGTGTGAGTCTGTTAGATCTTTACTTTTTTCGCTATTCCGAATTAACCACCCAGAAATTTCTCCGCAAAAATTCTAGCCCTGCCGAAGAAAAATCAAAATTCCAACAGTCGTGACCACGAACACCGTGTTGACAAAATCTCTGCCAGATAATGCCGCCGAAAAACACTGCCCTCTCACCTCTGAGGCAAAAGTCTAATTAGCCGGGTGTTTGAAAACGCATTCGTCCGCTCGATCGATTGCCTGATCGACCGCACGGGGTAGGCGATCCCCTTCAGCCCAGCTTTCAATCACCATTATATACTTTCCCTTTTTTCTTTTATGTTTTTATCTGATTCCCGGATAGACTCAATGCTAAAACATGTTACTGGGAATTTGCATTCACTGAATCAACGTACCAGAAATCAAAAACAAAATTTCTCATTGGTGAATATTTCCCTCCACAGTGGAAACACTCGATAATAGCACCAAAACACAAAGGTGACTCCCGATCTGCAATGAAGAAGTATTGTTCTATTAATCTTATTGCGGCAATCTCAAAAGCACTGGAGCGAATTGTCGAGAATGGTCTTATTCAATTCACCAAATTAGACCTGATAAACAAGGCACAACACGTCAAATACAATTCTTCGACCACGTAAAATCGCTTGCTGACAACATAGCAGTTATTGTCATTCTACTGGATATCCACAAAGCCTTCGATGGTGTGCCACATAAACTTTTGCTATCTGTCTTTTACTCTTACCGCGTCGGCAACCCACGGCTGAGCTGGTTTAAATCCTACCTGGAATGTTCACTAGATAGCGTTACAATAGGTCAGAAACTCTCCTCCACGAGTGAAGTTACAAGCTGGGTTGTCCAAGGCAGTGGCCTTGGACTAGTACTTTTCTAAATGTATATAAATACCATATGTGATTCCATCAAACATGGACGATCATACGACTTTTGCAAGATATTGAACTCGTCTACGCATTTCCATTAGATGGCCTTGAGTCGGGCTTTAAGAACACATGTTAGGACTTATCTGCGCTTGAATCTTGGAGTTAGCATTAGTCTGTGAAATTCTCTGCTGAAAAATCGTATTTGATTGGGTATGGATACTGCATACTTGATGGCTCCATCACCCTAGCAGATACAAACATCCCAAACTCTTTTTCAGTTAGGGACCTTGGAGCAATATATTCCGCATTGCTGTACTTTTCCGAGCACACCTTGTATAAGGTAGCATAGACAATGCAAGGCATAAATAACAAAATCCTTTGTTCTACCTGAAGCGAGACTGGAAAAGCTTAAGCTTTTGGTGAGTCTTATGCTGGAGTACGACAAAATTATCCATAGTCACCTGCGTAGAACGGATCAAATAGCCTAAGAAAACATTCAGAGTTCTTTCACGAAAATCCTTATTGGCCGGTGCACTACTGAAATATGAATACCGCTGTCATCGCCTTAAACTTGACCCACTATGTTTGCTCCGTCTGCGAAATAATCTAGATCTCTTTTACAACATTATACATTGCCGAATGTACACGACCGGAATAGATCTAAACTTGCAAAATCCCCCAAGGAACCTCATAAGAAATAGGGATTACCTATTACCCGTAAAGAAGGGAAATTTAATGATTCGCTCCAACTTCTTCCTGGTAAAGTATACTCACATATGGGAAAAGCTGCCATTGCAAGTACGGGCAAGTGAGAACGTCGCAAATTTAAAATGATCACGGGATCTTTTCTTACTATGGAAAACTTAATGTAAACATTTGGTCTTCAAGTGTCTACAGATGTGTCAAGTTCATCAAGTTCAAACAATATATGACCAATAATGCAAGTTCACCACACTCCAGAATATCTAAACTTTACGCTCGAAAGCGCCATAATTGAAGTCTCACTTGCATGTAGATAAACAAAAGTGTATCTCCTGCTTTCCCTCGTATATTGGAAATATTCTACTGTCCTATGGCATCCGGATAGTTTGCATCACCTAATTCGTATTGAAAGGAGAAGCCAACTCATTAATAACGCTACCAGTTATTCGAAACTTCTGTAATATTTTATCACACCCAATCATATGGCATCTCACAATGTCGCTAGATATGCTATTTGGCTACTTGTTTCATTGATATTTCTACCCCTAATTTAACTATTTCATATTATTCTCCGGTTAATCTGTTGGTCATGTGTGGGCCGATCTCTTGAGGTGTTGGTTTGAAGCTTCCAAGCAACTTGTATGCCCATGCCAAAAGACTTAATGTGGAATATAAAAGGTCTGCTGAAAGTTAAAAATACAGTATAATCCGAACTACTGTACACACACTGAATGGCATTTGAAGCCATCCGGTGATTTCGGTCAGCCTACATGCCAACAAACTACTATGAATGACAAACGGGTCGACTGCTTTGAGAAATTAGCGCACCAGAGTAAAAGCAATTGCCCAAATAACGAAGAAAATCGGTAGTGGCTAACGTGCTTCTATAGCACACTGATACATGACCAGATGTGGCGTGGAGGTGCAGGTGAAACCTCTCGAGGGACTACCCCGCATGGAAGCAGATCCCCGAAAGATGGTTCCACGAATGACCGTATTCCTTCACGTGTGTTTTCTTACCCTACTTCATTCTGCACTGAATCGGTTGTACTCCTGTTTCCTAGTTACTTTATCTCTACCGTCCTACTTTCTTACTGATATTTCCCATTATCTGTTTCCTTAGACCATGGAATCGCTCTTACTCGTGTTACATTTCCTCTATATCACTACACCAAGAATCGAATAACTTTTGCACACTTTCCTATTTGCCTTGTCTTTGGCATCTACAAGACTACGAACCGCTGACTGCAGTGAAGAGGCTTAGGTTCCCTTGTCTACTTATCTGTTTAATTCTTCATTTTCAACATTGCTTTTATCATGCGTAGTCACGAACGCCATAAATATCCACCTACAAGTGAAGGCTGAAAGGAATGCAACCGAGGTCACCTAGTATCTAGACCATTTGGCAACCCAAAAGACAACTTGATTAGTTCAACTGCAAACTAAACCAAGGAATGTCTATATATAGGCACTACACCATGCCCCGTCACCCCAAGATGTAAATAATGCCTATATTATTTTGATATATAACTTGGGTTTGATAATCCACTGGAGTTACCTCATCATATTCTTTTCCTTATTTTCGCCACTTCCTAGTTTGTTACTCCCAAATAGCTCCAACAGTATTACTCCAGTTGATTAAGTAAGATTGTATATTGCTCACTTTGCTTGGTGAATGTAACTGCTTCATGGGACCACCAAGATGCACTGAAAGAAAGCAAATGAGAATATTCGCGAACTGACAAAAGTAGCCAATGCAAATTTCCGCAAAAACATCCCTATTTCAACCCTGTAAAAAAGTCAATTGACAGCTTCCCATGCCTGAGCATGTTGCGTTGTAAGTATCCGTCTCTTCGTGGGCTCGGTTTCTCGGAACCACGCGAAATATACCTTATTAACGAAACTTAATTAACCAGCCAATTTGTGCTGCTAATCTCATTGTTTTTTAAATTCACAAGTCATTGGATATTAAACAACTGTAAGCTAGCCCTTGCTGAACTTCAAGATAGAACATATTACAGAGGTATGTCAATCATTATTAAGGTACCCAGTAAAAACAAAATGTTTAAGAAGAACTAGGAATTTTGACTGGAGAAATTGCTACATTTTCATGATGAGTGTATTGCTGAGCTTAATACTACATCGTCAACGAGCTGATACAAGTAAACACCCTCACGACAACAGTTGGTAACCAATGAAACCACGTTTCGCAGCACCATTCTTCTCAACCTTATCATTGTGAAAGTCGCTAAAATTCATAGCTTGAAGTTTGCAGCTTTTATTTGTCCGACAAGGTTTTCTCCATTACGATTATGACGGTCAGACTATCAAAACGGTTCTTACTATTCTATCATCAACTGCACCAACGGCTTCGTGATTTTCACTGATTCCTCAGTCAATCACTCTGACACAGTACACACATTGTGGTTGTAATAATTCGCGATGTCAGCAACTCCATGCCGACTGGAATTTCACTCTGATTTTGTGTATATTTAAAATAGCTATAAGAAAAGCTCATAAAAAAGAAATCACCGATTCCGTCGAACCATATGAGAATAATCCGCCGCATTCAGCTAAACAAATTTCATGAAAAATAATGACAACTACAAAAGAATAAAATCACTCTAACCTACTTCCTGCAGCGCGTCAACGATCGTTTCTTTGTCATCGAAATATCAGCCAGCAGTATGACCTCAATTAACCTGGATAAGTCCTATAACCCTACACGAGTTCTAGACTCCCTACAGAAGCAAAGAAAATTTCCTTTTAATACATATTGACCTTTCTTTACACTTTTGTCGATGGGTTATTGTGCGTTTCGTGATCTTCATCTGCAACGGCATGTATTACGTGGACTGCATGTTCTAAAGCGGCACCTAAGATGGTTTGGACATGTCCAGCGTATGGATTAAGCGAGTATACCCAGGCAGCTGCCATAAGGACGGATTAGTGCTGGGAAGCGGAACGTCGGAAAACCGAAGTCGGGGTATAAGATATGATCAAGCTTAGTTTAACACGAACTAATGTTGAATTTATGTGTTGATAATCAAAGGCAGTGGAGCACGGCCATAGCATATTAAGATGTCGGTTGGCCACTAAGGAGAGTGAGGTTAACCAGAGGGTTTGGAGATATGTTGCATTGCGGTTGGAGTGTTTGGCCCAATTTTTCTGACTAGAGGCGGAGCTTGAAATGGTAGAGTGAGGTACCAACTTCTCTACATTCACTTCCGTGTGCGTAATCCTGGCACCTACCAGATGGTCGACCGTCTCCGTTAAACTAGCAAATTTCATCGTGAACACGTACAGGCAGTTGGAAACTGAAATGAGGCGGCATTTTTTATAAAAACTGCGGGTATTGGTCACTTTGTCGTGTTGCTTTACTTCATGATCCAAGTTCTTTACATATTTAGGATGGAATGATTCTATATAACATAAGCACGTTATCCCGTAAATCAATATGCATGCAATAAGTTCCTGGGAAGTGAAAAACAAGTTCCAGGTGATTGGTCTGTTCTTAAAGAATTTGTTGCGGCTACCTAAGGCACACTCCGCTTTTCATCATGCTTAGACTGGTGGCTGCTGTGTGTTATCATAGAATCACTACGGTTTACTAGTTACTATTCAGAGAAATCATACTTATCCGCAAGTCAGATTACACTCACATCCATTGACCGCCTGAACTCGGTCTGCAACACTGATTATACAAAACTTGAATACATTAACGAACAGTGTAAAAGTATATGTTATACTTGTGGAACTGGAACTAACAAATACATGAAATGATGTGAACGCATCATCGGTAGGCATATGTTCACCACTGAGATTTTGAACCATGTTCCATCTGACACAAACCTTAGACATAGCGCAGGTTGCAAGCACTGGCAACCCCAGTAAAAGTGTAAGTTCACATAACATTCTGAGTGACGGAAATAACTATGTTTTTATTTCTACTACCATTGGCGATTTACATTCTGCCATAGGAAAAGTCAAAGTTTAGAGTGGGCCTCACTAACAAACTGGGTCAGCTAGTGGATGATGAAAGAAGTCACAGATTCGTTGCAATGATTTCTCAGCTAGTGTTTTATGAAAACGAATTACAATATAACGAATTGCAAAGAGCTGTATTTAGAGAGGCTAAAGACAATGAGGCTGGACCTTACCGTGGTACGATGGTTTTCGTGCTCCAGAAATCCATCGAACTATGCTGGGTTGTGCTTTTTTGCACCTTCAGACCCACTCATACCAGATTTTCAATGGTTAGAGGCTAGACGAAATCAGCCTTCTAGTCCTTCAGGTTGGGGGTTGGAATGAGGGTGGCTCCTTATTCCTTAAAACAGACTCCTCGTAGCCCAACGCCAAACCCACTGCCTTGCGGTCAGGTTTTTGAACCAAAGACTTTGGTTGAGAACCCTAATAGTTCTCTTGTCTAGACCTGAGCAACCTGACAGTATCCTGCCCACGCAATACAATGAATCTTTCGTCAAACAATTTCTTGATGCTCTGGCCACCGCAGAGGATAATCAACGCTGACTTATCTGCTGCATCGAGAAGAGTGGATAGGGGTTTGGATGCTATCGCCCAAGCCTACCCATATTCTTATCCCCCCTTTTATGCTTTTTCACCCTTACCATCCCGTTCCCGCTTCACTTTTATACCCCGTGTTTTGAATCCCCAATTCTTGGCCATCCCCCAGCATGCTTTGATAAGCTTTTATCTTCCAGAATCAACTCACATATGAACGTGGAGCGTCATTCTTTCCCTGTTGACAAGCCCATGTCCAAGCAAGCGGCCAAGCCCAGTTCATCGCTTTCCGGTTGGAGCCCTCGATCATCCTTAAGATTGGTAGGTCTCAATGTTCGCATATTGCTTCTGATCGGTCAACAAGCAGCAATTGCCGGAATATTAGAAACCCTCGCAATCGATATCTGATGCATATCGGAAACCCTCCTGCAAGACTCGAGCTTTGCGCTTACTCTGCGGTCCCTTTCAAGTGACACCAGCAGCACTTGCTCATTGCGCCTCTCCGGTGACGATGTAGCTTCGAACACCGGCGAAACCGGTGGTAGTATTTCACCTGAGTCTCCGGGCTGAAACTACTCTGGTTGATTGAATTCCAATCAGTAGCCGGATGTGTGCGGTCCGAGTGTCTGGTTCGTTCAAATCTTCGAAGCTTCACGGGACTAACAGGTGTCTATTCGTTATCGCTGCCTATGCACTCACAAACTGAAGCATTGATTGGGTAAAAGACGACTTCTATCACTACTTGAACTAGGTTCTTCCATACGGAAGAAGCTCCGACACTGTTGCGCTGGCTGGGGATCTGAACGCTCAAGTTAGAAAATTATCCAGTGATGAACTGCATCTGGGCGGCCAACATGTTGTAGGCTCCCGTAATGATAACAGTGAGCGGTTACTTCATTTGTGTGAAGATGCTCGCTTATTTCTTGCGAGCACTAATTTCCGACACAGCACCCGTCTGATGGTGACTTGGCGGCCACCAGCCTAGAATCAGTAACGGACGCAAATTGATCATCTTGCGATAAGCTACCGATGGAGAGGCTGTCTCCGGAAATGTCGCTCAATTTGGAGCTCATGTGTGGACACCGACCATGTACTTGTATGTGCTGACTTGCGGATGCGTTGAGCAGACGCCCATGACGACGTTGTGAGCGTACTGACACCAGCTAACTAGTGAAGCGAGCTGTTCTGATTGCCTATCAAAGTACGCTGTTTTGCGAGTTGAATATGCGCTCACTTGATGCAATTGAAGCTCACTGGTCTCCTCATCAGCAGACCGTGCTAGCAGCAGAAAAATCCTCATTTGGTATGTCTAATCGCGGACATAGACATCGGCTCTTTTCCCATTCACTGCTACTTATTGATGCTCGCCAACATATTCCGGCTGGAAGCGAACATAATGAAATTCGCAACTAGCTCCGGGCAAAACACTGTACTAGCCTGAAGAGTGGCCGCGAATCCTGGTGGTCTCCCTGTGCTTCAGAGATGGAAATGGCCACTGCACTTGGTAACCTTCGGAAGTTATTCCGTCTGCTAAGGGAAACGGACAGTAGGAGACTTGGTGTTAGTGAGACTATAAATGAGGAGAGTGGACAGCCTATCCAATACTCGTCAAAACGCTTGGGGCATTGTCCTGAGCATTTTGAAAGGCAAGTTATTCGGTCGGAATTGTTAGATTCCTCACTGGCCAGTGATGGCCACGCTCCTTGAGCTGTCCATTTGGATCCACCCTCTCGCTCAAAACTCAAACGTGAGATCAAACTGTTGAAGATGAATAAAGCGGCGGGACCATATGATCTTTATCCAGCCTTCTACAAATTTGGAGGACCTGCTATTGTGGAAGTTTTACACCAATTATTAGTGAAACTGCGGGAGCAGGAAACTGTCCCAATCGAGTGCAGATGCTCCGTCATAGTCCCCATTTTCAAGCAAGGCTCACGATAGGAATGCGGCAACCATAAAGGAATCAGTCTGATCCCCATCGCCTCTAAATTGCTTGCCTCTGTCATCCTTCACTGACTGACTGGCACTCCTGAAAGCCAGATACGGGAACAGCAAGCCGGGTTTCGTTGAGGTCGTGGCTGCATTGACCGCATCTCAACTTTGCGTCAATCGTTGGAGCACCGTCACATATATTGACGTCCCACCGTTGTCCTGTTCCCCGATATCAAAGGTGCACTCGATTCGATGGATTGACGTGGAGTTTGGGACTGTCTACTCAGGAAACATGTACCTGAGAATTATGTAAATATTATACGATCATTATACTCGCGTAGCTCGGGCAAAGTTAACGCTTCCGGCAAGCTGTCGTCGCTCTTTATTATCTCCAGCGCAGTGAGACAAGAACGCTCGCTGTCCCATTTATTCTACAAGTTTGTTATTGACGAAGTCTTGGGAATCGCGGTAACGGAACACGATTTAGAAGATGTGCATCTGCTCCCAGGAGAAGGACTTCTTGACTTGGAGTATGCTGACGATAATGCCCTAATCTGTGACAGCTTACAAACGTGCCAAGCATCATTGGACAGATTAGCACTAGCTGTCCATCACTTCGGTCTTTGCTTCGCACCCACGAAGTGCAAAGCATTCCTCCAAGCTTGGCCTGGACCGCCTGGTTCGCAGAACCTTTGTGGGGATTAGCTAGAAGTCGTTCAAAAATCTAACTACATGGGAAGTTGTAGCTGAGCCGTGGGATTGAAGATGAGATCACGAACCGTATATCAAAAGTTCGAGGCGCTTTTGCTAACCATCGCCACTTCTGACGCCGGCGCGACATCACTCTCGCCCTGAAGAGTAGAGTGTACAGTGCAGCAGTACGTTCGACCCTACTATACCGTTGTGAAACCTGGCCCCTTAGATCAACGAACATCAACAGGCTCGTTACGTCCGATCAACGGTGCATTCGCAATTTAGCTCACATCTAGTGGGAACACTGCGTGAGCAACGAGCGTGTTGGACACCTTGTGTACAGCGCAGGAAAAGGAAATGAACCGATCAGCACCGTTATTTCACGCATCAGGCTACGATGGCTCGGCCAGGTGCTAGGCATGCTAGCCCACCGACTCCCGCTACTTGCGTTGTTTGCGCGCCTGGAGTATAGATCGAAGAAGTGGGATGGCCAAGCCATGACTTGGTCGAGTGGAATGAAGGACCTTACTTCGAAGCCGGCCTCGGTTGGAGCATCCCGGCTCTCTGGTTGGGTCCGAAAATCGATGGACAAGTTTGGCTGGATACAATTGCTGATATGGCTAGGAGCCGACCTCAGTGGCTTTCGAGCTGTGAGTTTCTTGGTTCCACCCCATCCGTCTTAGCCTCCATCTCCAACCACATCTCACATTTATCCTTATATAATTTTCATAGTAAATTTTTTGCCGCTTAGTAGCCGGATGGTAGCTTACCAAAAAGATGGCAATCCGCTACTGGTAGCTCAGCTGGCTTACATCTGTCACATATTTTACATTATATCGGCTATGTATTGCGGCACATTAGCTGAGGTTTTCCAACCTCCAGCTAACATTTACTTAAAAATATACACAGGGAAGTTAAGCAAACTGTTCTAATTGTATTCTGCTAGGAGCACGGGCGCAGTCGACTGTGCGATAGCAAGTTGATGTTTATATTTATTTAAAAACCGTAGTCTACACCTGTACTGGACTTGAACTGGGCTTCTTGAGCTGAATTTAGTACACATGTGTAATGGGGTTTATTTCGAGCTTGCTTAGTCAGGTTTGTCTAACACTATAGCTATTGAATGATAAAAATAACCCAATCAAATCCTTGACTTCTCTCCTAAAATGAGGAAGAAATATTCTAAGATATTTGTTTCACAAAATTATCTTTCATTAAACACTTTATTAGCATGTGGATATAAAGGAGTTGAACTGGATGCTAGCTTTATAAATCATCTAGACAAGATTGTTGAATTAAACAAGCACCGTTTCCCCCAGAAACCTGTGCTTTAGCATTGGAATTTCCTGATATGTTTGGGCAACTGGACACCATTTATAGAGAACAATCGCATTTCAGCTTGAGAACCGGGCAACATAACAGCGTCTTAGCGGTTCAAATACGAGATTAATTATCTGAGAAGTAAAGTTGACGGTTGCACCTGTGGATTTCTCTCAACACAAAATGAATTGAATCTATCATCAACGAATTTTCGCCTTTGGTCTTAGTATAACTAAATTTTAGCTCTGATTGGCTCACTGCAATGCGTCTTCGACAACATATTTAAAGAATTAAATGAAAGCTACTGCATCAAAAATAGGTTTGCTTTGCAGATATCCACTTATTACTGTTTGCGAATCGCATTCATTTGAATAACTATTGTAACGTTAGAGGTGAGTAATGGAAAATTCCTGAATGACGCCTAATTTCATCTGCTATCCAATTATCCGAATGCATGCTATCCGCGCTAAAGAGGAAGAGTACAGAATAAATCATAAGCTAATTTCTATATCACAACCCTTAGAAACTTGGAAATTTCCCCGTGGTGTCAGCGTTTTGTGAAAATGAACTCCTAAAACTAGTTAAGAAAGTCAAAGTGTGAGAGTATCGACAGACTAAATTGAGTTGCCGCGACTAAATTCAGAAGTCAATCAAAAGTCCCAACGCTTTGAGTTGACAGGCTGCCTGTAAAATCGGACTGCACTCCAAAATATAGGTGAAACAGCATATTCTGCGAGTAGGGCTCGACTGCCTGTAACGGTTAGAAACTGGCAACTTTGCAACTAACCGACCAAATATCACCAACCGATAACTGTAGAATGAGTATACCTAACTTTGTTTTCCCGCGACAATCGACAAGCGTTGCTTCTGTTGTTATATTGTGCGCTGATCCAGACACACCACCAATGCCAACAGGATCGTTTTACTTTTCGAGAGTTTAAGCAGCCCGACTCGCTGTGGAACTCCTTAGTATTACGTAGACGTTATGAGCAGCTTTATATCATAAAAACTCACATAACAGTATTATCATTACGAGGTTTATATACATGTATCTCTCCATATCAACTCAATGTAGATGGTACCATTCGGATAGTTTAAACGCTATCCTTTTCTGCGAAAGTGCAGACAGATCTAACGCTTTCGTCCCTCCTTCCAGTCTGTTTGCCTTATTAGGTCTCAGTGCTGAAGGAAAGCAGATTGAAGAAGATTTAAGTACCAGGAGAAGCAAATCATGAAAATTAACTGAACCCAAAGCAATACGTTCCAGTGATCAATATGTGCAGTCAGTTAGCCACTGACAGTAAACCATCAATGACACATACACTAGCCATGATCCTTCCAATCTATGGACTACTCGAGTACTTGTTCATCTGGCCACAACAGTTAACAAAGAATGTCTTTTCGGACTGTGAAGTAACAGTATTTGGCTCAATATGTCCGCCTCCTGATGGCTGTGTTAAGGAAGGAGAGTCTAATGTTGTAGTCGAAATGGCCAAAGCCTAATGCAAAGTAGGAGAGCCTTTATCAATGGTCAATAGTCATAATCGATGAATTCTTTAATACTATGTGGCCCTGATGTCAAAAGATAAGTTATGGTACTAATGCGTAGGAGGACATTCTAATTGTAGTTGTAATGATTTCGTCCCAGCTGCTCAGCAGCTACAGAGCAAAGCCTAGTCCGAAAAAGCACCAGACGCGATTCGCCCCATTGGGGCTCGTCAGTGGTGTGCATTTCCTCGGTCCCCTAATGGGGATCGTACCCATGACCGCTAGAGGCAAGTGCCAACTAGCCAGCTGCTTAAACCACTGAGCCAGGGCGGATGTCGACCGGGCTACGCAATGTACAAGCTAACTGGGATTTAGCACGATCTATGTTCCACTGCCACGCAGGTTATTACCTAAGCAGATAACAGTGGCTAGCCTCCGAAGGTCATGACTTCCTCTCATGACTTCCTCTCTCAGAACATATGAAACTAGGCTACATTTTACATTGCTACTGAATGGTTTCATTCAGTACAACTAAAGTAGAGAAACTCTGACACGGGAATTTTTCTTATTGATAAAAATTTAATACCGTTTTCCACCTTACATTGCGAAGAATTCAAATGTGACCTGGTTTCTCAATAAAAATTGTCCTTCATTATCCAAAATCGTTGTATCGGGGAACAGTAGCGACGAATTTTGCCCGACGTTTTCGTATTTGTAAAACATAGTTCGTAAACCGCACACACTTAACCAAAACCTATATGGATTCTCCAGCTAATTGCACCATTGTACAAGAGAACATGATAAACAAGTTGAGAAACAATACTCACTGGAATGCCATAATGCCAATGCTAACTGCTTTGTTTGGGGGATATTGAGGGTCATGTAATGAAGTGCACCATCATGCATGAATGTTAACTGTTAAAGTTTCATTTAGCTAAGCTACAGAAAGGTATATTAAATGGCGACCATTTCACAATATCCATTAAGGTGTCTCTTGAAGACTATCGATTTATGCCTATTCTACCCTTCATTCTACCATCATACTAAAACAAAAATTGTGTAATGATGAGATCAGTACCTTTGTGTTCTAATTTAGACGTGGCCAATATTGTGATAGTCAGCCAAAACCGTTATAGATGGTGACTCATTGGTAGGCAATTGCATGAACTGTAACCCAATAAAATTTTCTGAAGCATGCGCATCTCATTCAAGGACAACCCACTAAAATTGAACATGTTGCAGCAAGATTGATATTTAAAACAAGGAATATTTATGACAAGAATATTTTGCTACCCTAACCGAGGAAAACCGGACAAACTGGAAACATACATGAGCATTGTAATATTCGATCCTCATACGACGAGGGCAGGATGATTACTCTCCACCCAAAAATTTCCACAATTAAAATAAATATGGGCATATAGCAACTGCACAGAGTTGCATGCTCTGTTCTTAGATATATCTGTATAAATACATGGATTGGCTGCGTCCGTATCCGGAGTTGGATATCGGTTTGGCCTCCACGGGGACAGTCACAGGACGTCTGCGCCTGCAATGAGACAGTGGATGGCTTGCGCTGCACCATCCACAGTTCCACCCACACACTATATATCCGGTGTAAGACAGAAGGAATATTTTAGGTTTATCACCGATAACATGCACATCCAGGGACATGCATTGCTCGTAAATTTTATTACATTTTCTTCTTCCAGGGATTAATCGATGGTAGCTTCGAGTACTGCTTGAGTGTGTCACAATGAGGACGACCATGGAACACCTAATTGCATGTAGTTATGTTGGCTATGATCAGCTGGTTTATTTTTTTGTACTGAAGATATGGAGCCGCAAACTCAAGTCACCAAGACCACGCTGTGTCTCATCAAGTCAACATAAATCCCATGTCCTAGAATAGGCATACAACTGCAAGCTTGCCTTTTCTCGCAATCAGTTTGGACGAACGTAACACATCCAGTACTATAGACACTGTTCGACTTAACTGTGCACTTCACAGTAACTCGCTTCAACATACTAAAGCAAGAGATAAAGGGCTTTCGGATGACTGGCCTGTTTGTCATTGCAAAAACGTTAGCGCACCTAAAGCTTAACTTAACTTGACTCCCAAGTTCTCCATCAGGTTGCAATCCTGACTGGATAAAATTTGTGAGGGATACTAAAAACAACAGTTTTCATGCTGCGAAACATGCTGAGAGGTTACTAGTATGTTACTAGTATACTGCCAAATATGGAATCATTAAAAACCATGGGCAACAATGGTAGCTGGAGTTATCGTCTAAAAAACTGAACACAGTGGAGAGCATTCCATAGCTTTGTGAGAGGGCGCGGTAATATCCAGTGGCCCATAATAATAATAATCATAATGAGGTATATTTCTCGAGGTACCGAGAAACCTGGCTCACAAAGCGACGGATAATGTATACATTGAAACATGCTCAGGCATACGAGACTGTCAATTGTTTGGATTTTACAGGGTTGCAACAAGTATGTTTTTGAGAATATTTCCTTTGGGACCTCTGTCTCCATGTGCTACCATGCTAAAGAAGGGAGTTATCTCGCGGGAATCCACGCTAACATTTCTTTAAACAGCCCACGCTCAAGGCCGAGGGGGGAAATCTGGTATTCGAACAACTTTGGAGTCGGAGACTGATGGTGCCTTTTATACTTCTTTGTTTACTCATTAGCCAAACCACAGCCCAATTCTCTCGTACAATTAGCAATGGATTGATGATTCACAACGCTCCATCTGGGTGATGCACGGGTCAGTGACTCTACTTAGTGGTGAGTGACATCCGACACTTCGCAGTGTTGTGAAACGGAACATTTTGGTAGTTGTGCAGTGAAGGCTTGTCGGACGAAGACATAACAATTTCCGCAACACTGCCGACAAACCATTTAATAGGATGAAAAAGCCATGAGCCCAGTAGTTGTCACGATGAGGAGCTTGTTAGGCAAGCCAGCTGAAGGTGAAGAGAATAAAAACGGATGTATCTTATTCCAAATATAATGGATTACTATTTGCTAATAAGTTATTAGTTCAGAGTAATTTCTGAGCTGGGCCCTAAATAATTACGCCACGAAAAAACCATAGTACAGGAGTTGATTCGTTGCTTGACTTTTAACGGTGGCTTGTGTGAATCGTTAAGATAAACTGTAGAAACTGGGGCTTCATGTCAGATCTCTACTGCAGTACAACTAAAAATTGCCGCCCTAAGACAACTGAAACAAACATAAAGCCTCTTGATTACTTTGCTGAAAAGTTATGGACCATTAAGTTTATATATGCCCACAGATAAATTCTCTTCAGTAGAATATTTTGAAGCGAACCCTCTGATTATCGCTTCTATTTGACTTAAATGATCATTTCCGAAAGAGAGTAGTTGGTACGAGTGTATCCCACTACAAGCCTTTATTAATCTCTTCACTAAGATTTCGCAGCAGGTTAGAACACAGTTTACGGTCAATTCGTGAAGAATGCTGGTTCCAAGACGGTGCAGCGTCTAGAAATTAGGCATTGAACAAGCCTAAATAATCATAGTAGAAAACATAAGAAATATCGTCAAGACGAAAATTGATTTAAGGTGGTACTCGTTGATGAACAAATAGAAGAAATCTGTAGCCTAGCGAAGGTATCATTTGGTATTAGTAAGTGTACACCGATATGGGATGAACGTAAACATCATATATTAGCGACATATCGAACTTCAAATAGCTAACTGGTCTATTCATATAAACCGTCTAAGCCAAAGCAATAGCTGCATGTTGAACATATTATATTCCTAGCGGTACCGAGAAACCGTGCTTACAAATGGCTGCTCAAATTCACATGTACACTATTCTTATGAATTTATACTGGATGCTATATAGGACTTTTCAAGAAATATTTTCCTGTAAGCCTTCACTGTAATTTACCACCAGTTCAAGGTATTCTTGGTCGTTCGGTTACCGTGCATATCGTGGATGACCCTGATGCCAGTGTTTGCTTGAATAGGGAAAAGCAATTTGGATGGTCAAACAGGATCCGATGAGTAACACAATAATGGAGGAAGATCAGCATTAAAAAATGAATTGGTACACACAGGTTTTGGGAGTGAGTATCCGCAATTCTTACCTTGATGGGTTCGTCTTCTAGGTTATCTTCCAACAAGGTTTGCATGAAACTGTTGCGACCGTAGGGAGCAAGCATTTGGAGAAGAACGAAATGATTGACCCCATGAGCTGATGTCACCTTGAGCAGAGCATTTAGGAAAATGTAACAGTTGCTGAAATTAGAACGACGCGATTAATTTACAAAGGTGACGGTTTGGCTGAATGCTTCGAATACGCAAATAGTTACGAGAGCCTCCTACTCATGAGTGTTTGTTGAACATGGGTACACTGAATCCATAGCAGCGAATGGTTATGAGTCATTCACCTCCGCTTGCGTCAAACACGCATGGTAATAGCAAATTCTCAACGGGAATTCTCCGCCCTAGAACATCTCATTATACCTGAGTGCCGGCATGATTTTAACTACCTGCCCGTGTAGCTAAATTAGGTGTAGATTTCAAGATTACCGTGGTTTTGATTCCATCTGGTTTACACTGGAATTAGCGTATTATGCTGGTTGTGCTCTGTGTGCTGAAGGGCATGTTGTCAACACTCCCGTTGACACCACTTGTTTATCATGGGTATGCACGAATAGTAACGGAGAAACTTGTCAACGATTGCTATCAGAGGCTAACACATCTTGCAATTTAGTACAATTGTTTTTCCCTATTTTGTAACTCCACACAGACTATGATGCTAATGATCTGTCTGAAGTTACTGAGATTTTAGCAACTAGATATACTTCTCATTTTATTCCATCAAACTATAAAGAAAGCATAGTTCCGAAGTTTGTCATTTTTCAAATAGTATTAATTTGTGGGACAGAAGATTAGCGTTCACGTGGCGCTGCTCTGATTGAGTAGTGTGCCAGATATTGCCTAATTGTTTCAGCGTGCCCCTTTGCTACTATAAAGTCAAGTTAAGTCGTTCGGAGTTATTGACTTTAGAACCATATCCAGATTTTAGCTTGTCTTCTAATCTGTGCCCATTAAAGTATCTTCTTATACGCTCGGAGCAAGTGTGATAACCGTCGGCTGCGCAGCGCAATCTTGAACTGGCCATAGCAATGTAAAGAGTAGGCCAACAATAACCGGCGTATGGCAATTGGAATTACCAAGATTGAGGGTGTGAGAAACGACGGCGCGCCGATCTCGATGCAGAGACAAGTTGGTGATAATTGGCAATTAATTGCTGCAGCCGGTACCTGTGCATAATGTTGTCCGACGGTTAGCAACTGCACATTTAGCCATGTGAAAGACAAACAATATTTACGGTTGCTTTGGTCGATGTCCTACCCAAAATGAATGATCAAGAAGTCTAGGCTTTTGTTGTCGACCAAACGATTGTGTGTATTTCAGCTGATTAAAGAGAATAGATATATTCCGAAAGTATTCAACAGTTCAGTAGTTTAGTTATGACTAGTGTACTGCAAAGGAAGCAAATGTAATTTCATTGCTTCCTGTTGTAATAACTGTATGGAATCAAACATAAATCGGCAACTGTTTTTGTTTGGATATAGGAAACAACAGACCTAAGCGAAAGCAGCTGAATGTTAGAGGCTGTTGTTTTCATGTCATTTAACACCGTCAACAAGTTCTCACTTAAACTGCTCGTACCGGAACATTTGATAATTTGCACGTAAATAAGTACTTCGTTGCAGGCATGCAGGATTGCTGACGGCGAACACATTTATGCAAGTATAGGTAACAAAATTAACGGAAATAACACAAGTGCAAATTTAGTGTTCAGTAGTCCACCACACGTTGAAGCTGTGTGGTTATCCTCAAGATTTGTGTTTTGCCAATTTTTTTATTTCTCACTGGGGATCTAGACAACCTAAAATTACAGCATTGGAGGGAAAATCAGGGCTGAAAACCGGACGATTACTTTCATGTCTATTGAAATGCGACAGGCTGATGAAATCCTCTCGCTCGGTACTACACCAGCGCTATACACTTCCCATGTTTAAGATGAATCACCATGAGCATTCCACTCTTTGGAGCGTCAAAACTTAGGTTGGTTTTTGGGAAATTTGTGAGTTGCTATTATTTTACCATTTGACAACGTTTCAGCGGAGCAGGTTACCATTATTGTACATATTTCAGCGTTTAGAGCCGCCGCCGATTGCAAGTACATAAGCGCTTTGTTTGATGAGTACATGTCATCTGTTTTTAGTGCCTGTAGTGTATCCCGACATTCCGCTAACCATTGCAAAATCATCTCACATTTAACTGTCCTTGGCCGACTGCTTCTTATGTAGCATAAACATATCCACACAATAAAAAACAGATTGCTAGTTTGACACTTTTCACCCGACTACTCCCTATCTTTCTGCTGGAAGAGCATCATATTTCTTGAATTGTCGACTGATGAATTAGTTACTAGTAATATCACAATTTCTGCATAGCCATGTAAAGTAAAAGAATTCCTGCTGCTTCAAAAACATTCGATAGAGTAAACCAACTTAGAGCAACACCTTTGCACCGCTATAACTGCTCAGTTTACGGAATCAAACAGGCAAAACTAAAACAACTACGGAAACCCACGAGTGCATGGAGTACATCACATGAAACTTTAGGCAGAGTAGCCACAATGGGTTACACAAAACATATCATAAATTATTAAATTAATTGTTGGCAGTATTAATACATCCGTCGTTACTGCAGCAAAAAATATTTTGATTTATCAGCAATTTAGTAGGCTAGCCTTCGGGCTAAATTTATCAGATTGTTTTAATACATGCGGAATAAGTCATTGAGCGTCTCTCAATAATCCTTCCTTGATTTTAGGTTGCTAATTTCCTGCTTCAGTCAATGTTAGATCTCTGATACATCAAGCCTTACACATACAAGTCGAGAGTAGCGTATCGCAGTTATCACAGTTAAGAATACTGTTGTTTCACAGCTGCCCAATCTTTTCGCACAGATAATCATTCACTGCACATTTTCCTATTCTTACTGCCAATTTCAAGATAAGGGATTTAAAATGAATGCTGGTCAGGAACTGCTTTAGCGTGACACAGAAAAAGGAACAGCCGGAAGTATGTTGCAGTTCAGCTTGAACAAATATAAGATACTCTCCATAGAACACCAGAGAAGTACTCTTACTAGCTCGGCGGACATAAGATGCACAGGTGTACTGTAGAACGAAACATTTGTTTGTTCGTTCGCTATGACTTTCATTGGTTGGAACCGTAGGAACACTTTTCGAAATTTCGCAACGGACATCTCCATAATGGGAAGAGCGTTCCAATACAAACTATTTAAATTTCGCGGCATGCTTAGGACTGGTTTTCATACTCATATCATGTACATAGTCGGAACATGGGCTTGCTACACTAGGTCAATCCCAACTTTGGAACACAGTATCATTGCAATAAGTACTACAGTATATGATCAAGACCTGTACTGCCTGGAAGTTTTCCGTATACGTTAGCGTTTGCTACGAACTTACTATAATAAGTACCTACCTGACCCAGAGCAACACAGTGGAGGCTATAACTCCTTGGAGAGTGTCAGCAGTAACACCAATATGTAAGGCCATGCAGTGAAAGCGTCAGAACAGTACAGTCAATGGAATGTTGTATGAGTTTCTTTTATGTTAGCGCATGCCTATCCAGGGAGGCGCTTCCGAATCCGTTGGTTCAGCATCGACACTAGCGATAGTTGCTGAACATTCATTCAATCTACTAAGTAAGTTACTTACATTGTAGCGGACGTAAGTGAAATCTCACGAACACACAAGTAAATGCTTTGGATTCTTACCAATCTGTGGTATAATATGATTTCTAATGAAGGATCCAAGTAGCCAACTTGACGGAATCCTGAAAGTTGGTTTATCGCTTCATGAATCACTGTCTAGTTCTCAGTGACATGAATGCCCGATTCGCATCTGGAGAAGACCTTTGTTGCATACTCTGCCTGCATTAGCAACATCGCAGCTCAGTTAGCAGGAGGTAATTATCAGTAACACTTCTTCAGTATTCTTCGCCTCGAATCAGTTGAGCTACGGAAGTTTCGGTACATCTGCAGGTGAAACAACGTACACTGACAAATTTTGAGCTTGCCAGAAGCCCTGTAAATAGCGAAGGTACGATGAAGGAAAGGACTACATACGTAGATTTGTCTTTGATTCATGTTCGATGCATCTGACTATGTTCCCATAGTGCACTGACTTTCTCTTCTATCTATACTTTCGAACGTATTTGGGAGAGACATCAACGTCGTCACCATTGCTTTCTGAGCAAAAATGCTAGTAATACGAACGATAGTTTCAAAACCGCCTGCGTTACACTTCATTCGAAGTGCGTTAATGAAAATAATATTATAGTTGAAGGGTAACGTAATTTCTCACATCGCAAGGCATACATGGGTAAGAGTCGCAAGCCCGGATGACAATCAGTTTTATTGTTCGTAAACCATTCGTGTCATAATTAAGTCTTCAATGATTTAATAGAATCCCAAAGCCAGAAATAGCAAGCATTTATCTTGCATCGCTCCACACACTACCTAGGAGTGTGAAATACCTCAGATATAATGCTGCAAAAAAGCCAATCATGGGACAGTAAGAAAGAAAAGTCACTATAAAAAACTATAACGTTTCTTATGCTTTGCTTAATATCATGCAGAAACAACGAGGTCGCTTTTGTGGAGGAAGGATTGGCCAGATATAACGGTATAGTTATTCATAACACAGACTCCTCTGTGGTTCTCTCTTCGCTATGGCAAAATTGCATCCAACCCAACTTACTCACACTTTTCGGATCCCAACCGAGAAGTTGGTTGTCTCCAACCGCAGCCAAGGTCGAAGTTAGCTTCTTCAAGCCTACTGAGCAAGTATTCGGTTGGAGTACCTTTTTCTTCTTCCACGCAGACCCAGGTTGCGCAAACGACGCACGTACCAGGAGCCGGTGTGTTGTGATACGTAATATATGACCCCAATATCGGAGCCCGGGGCATGAAATAATGGTGCGGAGTGCTTCACTTTCTATTCCTGCACCAAATGCGAGACTCCCAACACGGTCATTGCTGAAGAGCTGCCAACAATACAGTTGAGCTAAGTTACGAAGGCATCGATGGCCGAAAGTAACAAGTCACTTTACGTCTATTTATTTGTGTGAATATATTTTAAAACCGGGCATTAGAGTTGAAGGTATGGCCTCAGTGTAGACTATCTTTCGGAGCAAGAGTAATGTCGCACCGGCGTCACAAATGGCGAAGTGTAGCGGAAACACTTTGAACCCATGCTATGCGGGTCGTGATCACCTCTGCTATTCCACGGACACTGATACAACGGTCTAGGTAAATGAACTACGGTACGACTTCTAGCAACACACCGCCAAGGCTCAGTGCAGGGGCGGTCCCTGTCAATCTGTGGGAAAAACATTTTCAAGCAAAACCCGAAACGGCTAAATTCATTATTACTCGGTCCAGTGCTATTTGGTACACTCATAAACTGTCACAAATTAGGCAATGTCGTCGACATACTTCAAGTCGAAAAGTCGCTCACTAGAAAGTAGCTCCACACATTTTAGGTCGTGTCAGGTGAACGCACTATCCTCAACTTTGTCATGAACGAAGTTAAAGAGGAAATGGACAGCGGGCAACTTTGTCTCACACCGCAGGAAATACTGAAGTGCAGTGACAGTTTGTCAAAATCTACTCACATTGTCCTAACCACACACATAAGACACTTTGATAATATTTAACTATTCGTATGGCACACTGATAAATCAGTCCCAAAGAATACACTTACCCAACGAAAAAAGACATATTTAAGCTCAAAGAACACGAATACGATGCCAAAACGATCGATATGAAGCAAAGGTTCCCAAACTTTTTGTGGCTATAACCCCTAATGTGAGTTCATTTTGTATAAATACCAAAACATATTTAATTAAAAAACAAGTTAACTGTTAGCTAGTTTGTTTTTCTCTTCGTATTTAATTATTTGTTTACCCATTCTCTATTCTCATGCCGAAATTTTTCTTTGCGCGAGTTGGTAGAGATGACAGTAACGTAAGGGACTTATATGCCAAATGTGGAATTAAACACATTAACATCGATCCTAAAAGTAACCGAATAATTTATTCACCTGATTTTGTTTCCCATCCACATAGACTATAATCTTTTTAATAATTAGCTTACACGGTGACATCAGCCTCACATGCAGCAATTGTTCATAGGGCTGCGAACGACATCCTGATTCAGTCAAACAACGATCGACGAGTGGGCCGATAGAAGCACAACCTAAAAACTTTGCGTTACAGGCTTGTATTCGCAGCATTTTAATAACGTTTGTTAACTGAAGTCGCGTATGTAACTAAGTGGTCACTAGCGATTTGTCTCTAACGACTACGTAGCCAGTTAGAAGATTTCATACTGAGGCGTTTATTAATAAGTTAGATTCGTAAATGGACGCTGTCCTAATCCCCATACTTAATTTTTTTCTCGTGAAACCCCGTTTTACTTCTTTGAGGGTGATTACCCATTTTGAAAATCACTGGGTTGTGATGAATGCGAAACCAATGCAGCCTAGTTTTCAAGGAAAACCGGCTTGCTCTCCGGGAATCTGGATTTAAAGGGCGCCAACCAACCTATGATGGATGACAGAAGCAAGTTGATTAGAGGCGATGAAATTCGGACTGCTTCCTCAATAAATACCGCACTCCGAACGGGAACTTTGTTGGAGGAAGGGAAAACAACAGAGTTGATCCTACAATTTCCACAAGAACAGACCCTTCGAATTTGAACATTAATGGAATAAGTTCATTTTGCCCTAAAACCTTGTTCAAATTCAGTAGTCTGGTCTGCGTGAAAGATTGGATCAAAAAAGGCAGCCCAGACAGTAGGACGACCAATAGCCCATGGCGAATCTAGCAGCTCCTGTCGACAAAATCGCTTTTCTGATTGCCCATCCTAACACCTCAAACATTTTGATGGGTTGTGGATTGGTTGTCCACTCTAGTCGCGTATGGTCTCGCTTGCATCAAATCTCCTACTGCCTGTTTCTGGTATCTCACAGAATAACATCAGGTGATTACCAAGAGCAGTGATGGCTTCCAGTTCCGATTCACGATGAGACCATAAAGATTCACGGTCTGTCTTCTGATTGGCCCGCAAATTTTCCCTGGGAAATTTGTGAGTTTCTTTGCTTTTACTTACAGCCTATGTCGGGGAACATCCAAAAGTTCCACAGATTGCGCAGTGATCCAGTGTTTAATGTGGCAATCAGACTTAATACATGAGGACAAGACCATTGCTAATGTCTGGAGAACATGCTGCCAGTGACCAACTGTTCGGATAGAGACTACACAGCTTGCATGTCAACGTAATTTGTTATGCATTCAGGTAATCCGTCTTCGCCAGTTGCCAAGTAACCATGCGCTCACAGCGTCGTCCTACAAGTCCGCGGAAACGCACCATCCAATCACCACATACAACTGCCTGGACGGAATCCACACTTGTGCGCCAAAATCGCCGACAGTTTTGGAAGCTGCCTGCCTAACCGTGACCGACTGCGTGATCGATTTTCATCCGTGAATAGTTTCATGCTGGTGGGTGCTAAGGTAGCTTTCTTCGGGCACTGTTTCAGAACATATTGCTCACGAAGAATGGTGAGCATTTTCACTTAGTTTTAACGATCACTCACCGTTATAATTTCAGGCGTCTACACCATGTTGGCCCCAGACATTCAACTTAAAAACGGAGAGTTTTCAAAATTCTGTGCTCAGAATATCTGCCAGCACTACAATACCTCTGCTTTGTTTATAACGAAGCAGCTCGTTCATTTGGCGATGTAATTCACCTTTCACCGAGTCAGCGCTATGGTTTGTGGGTCGCATGCAGCAAACCCAAACAAGCACTTATAGTTTCCGCAAGCTGGAAGCTTTGAACGAGCCAGGTATTCTCATGACCTACGTCCGTTTACCAACTGGGATTTTGTGTACCACAGCAGCTTCAGCCCGGGAGCTAAGAAGGATACCCACACCGACTTTGACCGGCATTCGAAGCTGCACCATCCCTGGATATCGAGTGAGAAAGTAACTCAAGGTTCCTACATGGGTGAATACAAGGTAAGCACAGCACTCAAATCTTGTAGGCGGGTTAATGATAAGGAGAAGAGATGGAACGGAATAGTCTCTAGTGTTCGAGTCAGTGCTGCCTCTTAGCCGATTTTTAACAAATTGCGTATCTTGTGGCATGCCATGTCGTAAGGAAGATCGAGGTTGAACTGTCGTTATCCTGTTGGTACGACATGGAATTGCCGACCAAAACGGAACGAAGTCTTGCCGTTATGTGTGCAAGTAAACTAAAAGACAAGCACCGTTTAGAGGAAGAAGTGGGATGTCCCAGGATAAGGGATAGAATATAAGGGAATAAAGTGGTTGGAACAAGTAGGCGTAAGAAGCGCATAAGAGGGAATAATACCTCAGAAGTAGCATCCCCACCACTAACCCCCGCTCAAGGAAGCGAAAAATTCACCTTTATTTAGCTTTGGCGACGTTCAAATCATAGAGACATTATGTGAAGCGAAATTCATTGTAATGCACGAGTAGGATGCAGTCAGGTTGTCCGAGGCCTAGGCAGGGAATCAATAGAGGTCCTAACCAAAGCCCGGCGTTCAAATGATTGACCGTAAGACGACAGGAACTTAGCAATTGAGTATAACTGATTCCTTTGAAAGTATAAGGGGCAACCCTCAATCCAACCGCCAAGCTGGAGTACCAGAATACTGATTCTGTCTGGCTTCGAAACACTGATCAATTTCGCATGATTGGCTCCGAGGACGCAAGATACTCCACCCAGCATATCTCAGTGAATCAGTTAAGAACGCAATATATCTCATTGCAACGCATGTATGATCGAACGACAGCTCAGCATTGTGCTGTAATTATACTGCAGTAATAACCGTCCTTTCTCGTTTATACGGTGCATCTTTAGTTGATTACCTGATGAAAGCTTGAAACCCACTTCTGGCGGTTTTGAACGCTATCAGTCATTGTAGCAAATTATTTAACTGTACCGGTATAATATCTGTCATTATCGGAACTTCAATGCCAATATTTACCACAGCCCGTATGTATGATTCCGTAACGTAAGTATAGACCCCATAAGCGATATCAGCTTGTGACGACACTGGCAAGGGTTGCTTACTTCCTTACGGTTATTAGTGCAAGTATATGTGGCCATCCGTCAACCGGTAAGTTTATTATTTGCAGCACATAACGACTTGCTGTATTCTGGTTTGCTGAAAACGGTACATCACTTTGTCCCGGATGCATTCCCCCTGAGGCTAACTACAGACATACTACACATTGGTGTAACCATCTTGCATCGTTTACCCTAGGGGCTGCGGGGAATTGAGCTGTATGGAGAGCAACCGTTACTCCTACTCTGAAAATGGAGTCAGTAGATTTGGAAACATTGAGTTTGTTCTATATATACAGTTATTGGGGAGTGATTTACAGCACAGAATTACCTGAAGGACTGGAGAATAGCTTGACGAGTGGAGGCGCAGTCGGAGACCGCACATTAGACCTCCTCATGATTGTCACGGTGCATGTTGAGGATACACTAGCGTCTCATAATCCGTCTATTTACTTTGCTCAGACGGGTAGAATAGTAGACCAAAATATTTGGCGAGCAGAAGAGGTATAAGCGACGTCATCCAGGTAATTTGAAGGTTGCCTGTAGGAACTGCCTTGACAGTGGACTGCACCATGATCTGACCCGAGCTGGTCATAAGTTAACTTGAGCCCAAGCACCAGTAAACAGTTTTCAAATCTATGACTTGAAGCCTGCTATCCTCTTAACATATGCTCCATCTAAAATGCTGTATTGATGCATGGTCACCGCCAAATGATATTAAAAATGCAGCTAAATACACACATCGCTGACTCAGGGTGTTACCGCACAGTGCGCAATCGGTAGAAATTGATTTGGACCCTACAATTTCTGCGAATGGCTAAACACCGGCCATTACTGCCGCCATTAACTCCACCTATTCTTTTATCCAAATCCCCAGCTCTATTAAAAATTAGGCTCAACTAGCTGAAACCCAATGAAGGATTGTTCAGTTCAGTAAACATAAAGGGACATTAGACTTATAAGGTGATATTGTTGCTTTACGCCATCAACTCGCCGAGATACTTTTAAAATGCTTCCGAATTTTGAGTCGATTGCGCGTCGTTTGTGGTGACCAAGTAGTCAAATTTTCTTGGTTGGTAAACTACATGCATAAATTTCTTCATTCTTTTATCATTAATAGCAAATGGTGCTTGTAATTACTTAGTGGGCATTCCGTTCCTGGTATTTTTACAAATTCCATTCATAAAGAGGTGTGGACTTAAATATTAAATCAGTTATTCTGTAATTAAAACACACGTGTTAATAGTGAAGTTGTAAACACCACACTGATTTTGGCGGATTGGATTTGCAAGGGCGTATTTGTGGCTGTCTCCAATGGGAGACAGTAGCATGATGCGTTAAACGATGTGGTATTATTATAAATAAAAAAATAAATGACATTTTCAGTCTCGACAACGCGAGGCATATCTTTACAGACATGATCATATGAACATAACAACGCGTGATCAAACACGTACAAAAATACATGTTTACCGTAACGGGGAAGGTTTGTGTAGGGGTGTGTATATAATTGTTATTGCGTTTGTGTATAGCTGTGTAGTTTATGCTTGTGAGTGTGCCGCTGCATCATTGACTATTTGCTAGCCTCGACAGTGTTAGCACACACCCGCAGAAAATAAGTGAAAAAATTCCTGCAGAGCTAAATTGAATGCACTAAGAGTTCTTCGCAGTAACCATCATGTCGGAGATTTTACCAGGCCACCAGAATTCATTAACCTGCTGTTTAGTCCTAATGAGGCTGGTCAATAAATTGCGTCACACAACTGCAGTAGAAACCGAAACGATGTCAAAACCAAAGCAGACTATAACACTAGGACATAGCTGATGCGGGGAAACCTAAGCACTTGAAATTAAATTGCTGTATAGCATGCCAAAGACCAACCCTAGACTTGCCAATTTTGCCTATCACGAATTTAACCAGTTTTATATATGTATTAGCCTGATGAGAAATATCGAAAAGAAATTTCTTCGCTGAGCTGTGTGTTCTTACGGTTTTATTGTTTTGAGTTCCAGCAGGTTACTAAATCAGGGAGCATGCAAAGAGAAGAAGGGATTTTGTTGGCAAGTATAATCATATGCTTTCCTTCATTTTTCTTCCAAGTAACAAGCGTGAAACCCTTGAGCGTTTTTGGCTTTAAAAACGGCCCAATAGTTTAAGGTGTAAACCACTCGCTCCGTGCCAAAAATAATCTCTTCACCAGCTAGTTTCTAGCTGGCTGCCAGGTTATAACTTAATTACGCATTCCCATATAATGTTGTCAGAGTTACTAGGTCTCAATACTGGCGCAAGTGCGTCCAGAGTAATTGCAAACTGTACTGCTTAGACTTACAGTAGGATGCATTTAATAACTTGTTTGATTTCCTTCACAGAGACACAAAGAAAAGCAAAAGGTAACATTTTTAACCGACCTTATAAAGATCGCCTACAAGCGTATGTGCGCAGACAACTAATGGAGCGGAATTGCTGTTTTTCCCATGCTGTTTTTTGGTTAACCTTTATGAATTTAACTTCATCCGAAGAGGCTTTTCTCTTGTCTAGCGGTCAGGTGGTCTGTGTTAGCCTCCTTTCTTTGTAAGATGCCACGCCCCGTTGACGGCGAACACTAGTGTATCATCCCGTCAAATAAAAAAGTGGCTTGAAACCCAAGGAAATTGGGCACAGAACAAAGTCTACTGATTAAAGACAGTGGTGTTGGTTGTGCGTTTGCGTCTACTTTCTCACGCCATTTTGTCTTTGGTCTGGAATGAGAAATGGACTTGAGGGACCTATTCCCCATACTTTTCCATCCTTGCGAATACAGGCTGAGAGTGACAGGTTAATCATCTGTCTGAACTGCGTCACGCTGCAGACCGCACATGCGCACGTGTATGCGAAGGTTGACCACTCGGAAGGCGTGTGATTGTGGAACTGAACGAGTGAAAGAATTGCAAGTTGTATTGTGTGTTATCGGCTTGCGAAATTTACATGCCTGTGTGCCGAGAAGTACGGTCCTCGTGCATGCGGCACTTAGGATAGATTTTTGCACACGTGTCGAATCATGTGTGTATGTGAGTGTCAATGTGGATTCGTCAAGCCTCACTTCATGAGTGCAGGCTTAGACTGGCCCTAGAAGGTTTGAAAGGGACACAGATTTTTTGGGGAATAATGCCATCCATGGAATAGAAGGTGCATAGTTTTCAACCTCATCGATCGGACTGTAGGTATTAGTAAGTTATGTCGCAAAATCTGATAGTTAAATAAATTCCCGTATCACGTTCATTTTATCAGTCAAATGTTTATGAAAGGAGGATGTTACTTGCCTTATAATTTCGTGAAGCTTTTGAATCTCCATTGTAATATGCTACAATCGAACGTATACATACCAGTTGCATAACAACGAGCAAATTTCACCCTTTATTATAAAGGCTTGCTATCGATTAAAGTGTTTTGGGATTTATAATATAGCTATTTACATTACATAGAACACCTAGGGAGATAAACGGCTCTAAACTTATCATGTTCTTCCATCACTGTTCGGAGAACCTATCTAGAAATAGCAGTGCGTGGTTGTGCGGTTACGAAAGTTATATTTTGCCACTAGTGGGTTTCGAGGAGAACACCGATGCAGTGCCCAAAGCGCAACGGTGCCTTCTATTCTTCGCATTTGCTGTAGCCTAAGGATTGAAGAGGCTGAGTGCACGCTGACCAAATTTATCTTGTGCACAGGAAATTCGAGTGCAAAGCTTTGCATCGCCACATGCTTTTTTTATGAAATGTTTTTCGAAACTGTCGGCCGCGAGAGAGATAATGGGATCTATCCCCAAGTTGATCTATAGAGGGTAGGTTTCTGCTTGTACACACAAATATGTAGGTAATCTCAGGAGGATAGGTAATTCCAAACAAATATTGATCCACCGGTCTGTCAAATGAAAATTCCGCTTCAACAAACGAGAAGTATACATTTCTCACATCCTTCTATAGAAAATAATAGTGTCAGTTGATAGAATAGTTACTTGTGCTGAGGTTCAAATGGTTTCTAACTTAGACATTATTTGATATGTAGGAGCACAATTTGGCCCCTTTTGTTTGGTGAGAGTGACAAACGATAACTTCTACTGATTGAGCGGTCGCCAATGTTGCAGCTGCATGTTTGAACATAAACTAAAATACAAGTATGTTGCATTGTACTCGGTAAATTAGGAAATTATAGTGACAGACCGCAAGAAGTTCCTTGCATACGGATCCCGAGAACTCGTTCATTAAAACAACAATGGATGCGTCAGGTTAATTAGACACACAACTAGCCAACCAAGTTTATGAGTACCTCTTCAATGCAAGACAATTGAGCTTGCTCATCCGTTAGACATTTCAAACACTTCTGTCGTTGGTGGAAACCATCAATTTTAATGCTGAGTGAGAGTAAACCAGGTGCATGCGCCTCCGTTATTTCCATAGAATGCACAACGCAATATGTCGCCCATACAGGAACAATGCAGTTGCTTCAAACTGAAAGGACCCAATATTCGGATTAGCGTCGTATACCAAAACAAGCGTCCAACAGCGGTTATCTTGACCTTTATCCCAGTACATTTATTACCGATTCTCCATGAAATCTTTCTATTGTATTTAACTAGAGTGGTAAGACAATGATCATTCGACTAAAAGCACTTCAAAAGTGTATATGTATTAACTTTTAGTTGGGTTATAGATATAATAATTACTTTGGTATTCTAGCCAACGCAACAAGGTTCTGTGAAGTAAACACATACGCTGTTAAATGTGCTAAATGTATGAAAATGAAATATATGCTTCATCTGTTGCTTCTTTCTTGATAGCCCGAGAGACGGCTAACCGGTGGTAGAATGTCTCCTGAAATCAAACACTTGCTCGATGTCCTCGATTTATCCTGTTCCCAACACTGGCAGTGTTGGGAAGAACAACACCCAAATATATCCATTCTGGATACGGTCCTCGAGATCGGAATGACCGAGGTTTACCTCAAAGTGAGCCGAGGTCTCAATAGAAGTTGCGAGTCGCAACCCAGCCACACAGCGTACTCCCTAAATTAAGCTTTGGGAACACATTTTGGGACAGACGAGATCAATTTTCACATGCCCACTGATGCAACCGGGTATCGTTTAAGAAATTCCCCTGAGTTGTGCAAATTGACTGAAGGCAAATTCTTGCATTTCTGTCGTGTCCCCAAGCATTTTATTTTAATTGTCCACCCAAGTTGGAAGTTCATAAGCGCTTCGCTTCCGTCCTGTGGCGACATCCAACTTGTCGTGCAAAGTGGTAATGCAAACAAACCTCGTGTTAATATTGACTGATTGAAAGTTACCATCAGTCTTAACCCACCCGGAGGTCTTTCATTTGCTTTGCAAGATTATGTAATTTATATTGGTAAATAATGCAACAAAAGCCGATGCTAATCCTTCGCGAATCAGCTATCACCAGCGTGAACGGATTCCTATGTTATGCTCCGACATTACAAGATCTCAGTCTATGACCAATTCATTTATCGAACAGCTCAGAACGGCTCAGGATTAATGGTGGTTTCCTTTAACAAGCCTCCCTGACCTTGAAGTTTACACAGCATAAAGGTCCTTACTGTTGGCGGACTTGTGTTTGGTGTAGCCGTCGCTATCAATGACTCTTCTATAATTTCAAGTGTTTCTTGGCTGTTCACAACCACGGTGACAGATCCGGTAAGTAGGGATATCAACCAATAAATAATTGTTCTTTCTTCTACTACAACATAGCCACCGGAGCCTTGCGGTTTAGGGATCACGAAGATTCTACTTTCCCTATGTAATGCTTAACATAAGTCGTAATAAGGCGTTATCTAAGTGTTCCCTTTTCTGCATAAATTAACGGAAAATGAAAACAGCTTTGAACTATGAGACGTACCTGTATCTGAGTGGAGAGGGATCAAGTCATGAATTGTACATGTCGGTTGGCAGTTTTCACGAGCAAATAAGGAGTAAAGTAGCTCAGTATTATTGTCCCACTCCTGCATCTTGATTCCTCAACTAACTAGTGACACTGACTCCCAACCTCCCCATATGTGCTGGAAACACATGGCAACATAGTCGGTCTGACTGAAACTGAGCCTCACTCACACGTTTGCCTAGAAATTTTAAGTAGCCGCCCATCATGTTAGCAACTGATTATATGAAGTCTGAGTAGAAAATGGCAATTGGCATACCCGAAGAGCTCGCATGTGGTACTGCATTAGATTCACAGCAGAGATTACTATAAAACCTCAACGGACAACTAGCAGGAGGACTGACACTTACTCCTACGACTCAGAGTGGGCCTCAGATCTATTATCATGCCGAAATTTAAAATTCCGAGTTAGACCTAATGAACATCAGCCGAACTATTACTGGTTTGCCGAACAACCTCCTCGTGGTGTCAGCTGGGTGGTTCGGGATTTTCTCGTTCCAGCAAATGGTTCGGCAGCAGTGTTCCAGGACGTGGTGGGTTTTCGCTCGGCAAGCGTTCTCCCTATAAAAAACAACATATGTCCGTTTTACGACACTGTGACGTGACGGACGTGACTAGCCACTAAATAAAGTCGCTGCCTCTTGCTTCATCCTGGCGAAGCATTGTATTCCAGCAAATTTATGCTGTAACTCTGGGGAGCATTGGGTCCCTGTTTGACAAAGGAACAAACGAAAGGCGTATGAACTGAACAATCAGTCACCGGCTTCCAATGGACGCGACTGCTTTAATTCGCTCCGCTGCCTTGTGGACAGGCTATTCAGCCAAAGGCTCGGGGTGGTGTCGCCTAAGTCAACACCCTACTTCGGCTTGGGCAACCGGGTAGTATCTCGCCCTCTGACGAAACCATGGACTTCGATGTTTTTTGTTGAGTTTTCTTTTACTATTTCCGTATCCCATGGTTTCTATGGTCTATTCGTAGACCATTGCAACTATATATATATATATATATATATATATATATATAAACTATTGCGTGGAATAAAAGCATGAATTGTTTTCATAATTTTGTCGATTACGTAAATTCTTCTCAAATGCATAAGTAATGTGCTAGCAACTTCACAACCATCTGTCAGAGACAAGCATAGCAATTCAATAACTTTTCTACATTTTATCTAGCTAGCCATTACCTGAACCGACTTCCGATTTTCCTGCAACCAATAAAATAATAAACCTAGTTCCCACGTAGTAGCACAGCTGATATTGGTAGTGGATACTTCTGACATCTTGCTTTGTAATTGCAGGTGCACATTAATTTAGGCACATGCGTCCTTAAACCAGTTATTTCGATTGAGTGTTCCATTGTCTTGCCTCATCCAACCAAATATTTTCATTAAAAGGATAATGTATTTTTTGCAAATACACTTACGTACTCAGCAAATGCATTAATCTAGGCCACGTCAGTCCACGCATTTCTCAACCAAATCTGCCCATGGATGCTGAATGTACAGTCACACGTATACACAAAGGCTAACATACGCTTGATAATGATATTATGCTAGTATTGCGGCATAGTGATTAGTCAGACATCATCCATATGAAAGAATCGGTCATCAATCCATTTCTATTAGAGCACAGCAATTGTGTGCAACACTGAAGTATAAGTTAGTAGTCAAACCAGCATTTTAATGCTTGAAATATGAGTTATCATCTCAACAGAAGAAAACTAATGAGATGCAGATACTCTCACTTCCAAGAGGACGCCGAGATGTCCGATTGGTTACATAATTACAATCCTGCAATAAGACCACATTGTAAGACATCTAGATAAGAAAGTAAGCGAACAAATCCCTCCACACCACGAGGTATACGTATTCGCAATGATAGTAAAAGTTATCCTCGTGATTGGTGATCACAACCTGTTAATACACTAATGAAGAAAATGGAAAGTTATGCTCTATCAGGACAATTTAATGAGCACCCACTAATCGAACCTCAACTACAGTGTTTTAATAAGGTACCCAGACGAACATGATCTTGGTAGCTGCGGCTTAGAAATTTGCCTATAAATTTCGGCTACAAAACGCAGCACACAACTGAATTTGGGGCAGCAAACTTCTGTAAGTTTTCGCGCGATTGGCACTGCCAAACAAGGCTTTTCCGAAATTTACAGACCCTTGATAAGGAGATTTGTTGGACAGCTCATAGTTGTTCTTATTGTGCCGGTATACGTAGTGTAACTGCAAATGTTCTAGTGTTAGCTTTGTGGAGATAAGTAGATTCATGCATTTCGGTGATCAGGTTATTATGTGAGACTTCAGATTGTCACAGAGTTTTCCTAAGTGTTGGGAAATTACTCCATAACCCTCTAAAAGCTAGTGCTTTGTCGGCCATCACCTAATTAGCTACTCCATGTTCTCGTCTGGTCCAGTGGCTTGTAACTCGCATTCGTCTAAGACTCAAGTTAACCTCAACCGGCTGGAGTCCGCATGGATAATCACATTCCTCTATGAGTGAACTGAATTCGCTGTGTTACAGGCTAACACAGTTTCGCTATGCAGAAGAGCTTACTCACCTGGTTGTTTTATCAATATGACTAGACTAAAACGCCATCGGACTAACTATGGTTAACTGAGCAGGAGAAGTCTGGCGGTTGACTAATCGACGAATTATACAAATGATAAAGTGCCATCCGTGTATGTTAACATAGGTGTGGCAAATTCGACAGCAACAATGTAGTGGGGTGTGTCTTCTCTTGGGGATATATATTTATATATTATCCGCGTATTTACTAGGAACGAGTTCAATGATGCAACATTTATTTACCCAATACAGTGACGAAGAGGTTTAAGAAGTGGCTATTTGTGGCAGCCCATCATTCTAGTACTGAATCATTTTCGCTTCCATACCTTGGATGCACCTGCAAATTATTGACTGAAGCGATGTGATAAATTATATCTGCTGTGCAACATGCAAGAAATTTGACTCAGGAGGAACGAATTTCGTAGTTACAGTGAAAAGACTTTCAAGACTTAAAAGGTTTCGGTATGGCTTGCCCCCGTCCCTGCACTCCGATGGTTTCGTCCTGGTTTGGACTCATCAAGTAGAGATTGTCGAACTGGGAATGGAAGTCGTTTCATCGTGATTGGGCGCTGTCTCTATGATAACTAGATCAATGAGTTACGCGAGCAGTGTTTGACCCAGCTGGTGGAAGTTGATTTTCGGGTTTTAAAGCACCGTCCGTGCGTCTTGGATTTCGACAAGCAATCTCAACTATGGCCCTGGTTGCGCTTGAATTTAGCACTTCTCAATATGATCACTGGTACCGTCAACGGAAAGAAGGGTTTCATTTTGTCTCTCTCTCATCCATGCATTTCACAACGCACCATTCTGTCTCGGTTTTGACTCAGCAAGTAGAGATAGCCGAAATGTGAATGGAAGATGGCGCATACTGCTTATCGGATATCGCCATGATCACTAAACCATTTAGCTCAGCGAGCAGTCGTTGACTCAGCTGTTGGTAGTTAATATTCGGTTTTGGTGCACCGGCCGTGTGTCTTGGATTGCGACAAGTAACCTCCATGTTTCAAAACGTGTCCGCATGGATGTTACGAGCCAAGTTTTATCCAGCTAGGAAATTTTGCCACTCCTCAATGGTATGGCATTAAGAATCTACTTCACAAATGACCGAATAAGACTGTTTCCCGTGACACTAAGCAGTGCTGAGGACTCTCAACCTTGTTCCAAGTGGTAAAGTATTTGAGCGAACCAAATATAGGTTCAGCTGGAGTATCCCTGTAGATGTTGATGTAGCAGGCAATTTCGCTTGATGGACTTATGTCCTATTTAAACTTTACATCGCACAAACTTCTACTGAATAAGCTTGACTGACTAAAATTAATTGGTTAACGGTTTCACACTGGAGAATCTCGACTAAGTTTTACCGCAAAATCGCTGTTTACATATGTGATATATACAACCTATAAGTGAGCCGTGGTGTAATTGTTGCATCCCACTTGATCATTTCCAATGATAAATATCAACCTCTCATGAGGAACCCTCAGATTCCCAGGGGAGGAAGATGTGCGATTTAACTAAACCAAGCCCTTACTTCTGCACCTATTAGCCATTAATTGTTTTGAAGTACAGAATATCCATCATTAATTAATATTTCTGTACATCAGCAACAGATAATTTCGGATTCGCTGTACAAAGCTCCAACACAATCAAGATGAATAGCACGACTGTTGCAAGCTGCAAGTAAGCACAGATATTATTAGTAACAGTACTGATGAGTCAATTCGAAATGCATTCATCTACCGGGTTTCATTTTGTTACCTTGCTCTTCAAACCTATTGTATGCAGGAAATTGGAGAATGTTGATAATCTACATAAACTATGAATTTGAGCTGAAGAAAGCGCCACAGGACGGCCTTGTGGTTGCTCTGTGCGTGACAATTTTCTTCGGTTAACTAACTTTCTACTCCTATTTCAGCTTGAACAAGTCGGTCGTTTTTGATGAAACAAGAGCCGAGAACTTTCAATAGAAATGCCTGAAACTGATACCTAATGAAAACAGACCTATTAAAGCCATCCCATATATACGAGGAACAGCACCTTAGAATTCTCAAACCTTCCCACCCTCAAACAAAACAAATGTGATAATTAAAACGTTGTAAGGACAAATATTTGTACATGCATGCCAACGCCAGCTGCTGATGTAATCCCTCTCCAACGCATAGTACAGTGCACAATATTTTTCAAATTGAAGTAATTTGGCACCTGAGATACAGTAGTTTTACTTATTATTTTCAATCGTTCCTAAGACACAGAAAATGCATATTGTTATCGCCCTTGGTAGAGAAGAGGAGTTTGCATAATTGAGCAAATGCGTTTTATTTAACTACCCAACAGAAGTGGTTGCTGCACCCATCACCTTGTGAGTCACTGTCTGTTCTCTTTAAGTGCTTAGAAAGCTTTGGGTGGTGGATAAAATCTTGCGCCACAACCGGTAACAGTATGAAAAAACGCATCTCCTACCTTTGTTACCCTGTGTCGGCATCCCTGCTAGACCTCCATGTATGTGCAACTAAGCTCTTTATGCGAATTGTCCAAGTAGATTTGTCGATCAGCACTCAGTTAGTTAACCAATGCACATCCGGAAAGTCAGTGGTTTTATCCTTTTGGAAATTATCATTAGTGATTAATCCAGTCCCGCCGCTGGAGAACTAGAAACATAAAACTACTATGCGGTAAATAGGAGTTCCTTGAACTATAGCAATGAGGCCAATCGTACGATGTGACGTAGAAACGGTTGATTGGAATGTGTTAACCGAAGGTGAAATAATAAGTATTAACCTCATGGACAATAAGGTTTACTTGTTCTTATCTTATTCACAGCGCTCTGTTAGGTTGTATTCAAGCGATGAGTGTGAATATCTAGGTTGTCGGTTAACTTATTAAATCATTTTCCTGATGACAATTGAGCCCATGGATTATACGCTCGTGGTGTTCTATGTAGTCCACCTTAATCCATATGGATTTAGTCTCAGTGAAGAGTGTTAAGCTTTTTTTCTTGGATCACGTAGTTTGGTATGATTTAGTGCTTGGGCGCCTGGCACTTATGAGTTTACACGCAATCGCCAATCGACAGTAGCCAGCTTCGCGAACGTGGGTTGTAGAAGTATAGAATATCTTGCATCATGACAGCGTTGCATCTAACCCAGTTGCGCTTTTGCTCATTTGATGATGATAAGTTGATAAACCGTTGGCGCCCTGGATTTATTTTCTATCTCTAACCATTTCCAGGCCCTTGTCATTTTTTGTACGTAACTTTAGTATCAGTGAATCAACATGAAAGCGTATTAGCAGACTGCTGCTGGCTGAATTACTTTTCCGGACCAGATGCAACAAAAATTCCCACTCCCCTACTGTCGCGTGCCCGAAAGAGGGATAGAAACCCATTTGTCCAATTGGGCACACACTATCCGAGGCGGGTTCTGATTGGTAGAAAGAAGGATAATTAGCCAGGGGTGGACAGAGTGGACAGTGTGGTCTCCCTACTGTCGCTGTCTCATGCGGCGTAAGCCAATGACCGCACTGGAAGTATATCACAAACGCAGCTAATGGCAAACGTATAATAGCGGAGAAGAATGGCTTCTAGCTCGGAAACAAGACGGAGGTACCTCAAGTTGCGGTGAGTCTATTTGCTGTACTATATGAACAATTGGCGTAGTTGTTCGATATTGTTTACTGGAACAACCAAAGGTTTCGTCATATTCTCCAATATCAATGCGTATTGCGGGAAGTACCACTTATCCGAGCGCATAGTTAATTACAAACTGATCTTACTTTTGCCCAACTATGGTTCATGTAATGTTGTGCTCTGCTTCATCAAGGATTTGTCATCGATACTGGCATGTTTTCTAATTCTAAGTTATTATCATAAGTCAAAAGGTTGAAAACTATGTATTCATCGATTCTGTGGTAACAGCATATAATTCCGCGACTCTCTCAAATGCTGCTGGTCTGTAAACCCTGTACTAACGAGCTCCTATACTTTCAGCCTCTCTAGCTACCTTTTGCTATTGAGTATCTCCTTATAACAAAGCAAAACTTCCCACATGTAAGTAGATTATTAGAATTGGTGGCATTAGGTTTATAAGTGGACGAGTGAAGTACATTTAAATCTACGTATTATCCTTCAATATCAACGTACCTACTTCAGTGCTTTTTATCATGACCTGTATTAACAACGATTCATCGCCCATTAGACTGTGGGATGGCGGCGCAGACTGTGGGACAATTCTTCATCTCTGGCTCTGCTAATGATTACGAAGGGTATAAATGTCAGCGGAACCTCTGCAGCAGTGCAAAAAAGAATAAACGCAGACATTTCGAAGAGCAGCTCACAATAGCCACGAAGAACGCCCCAAAGAGAATCTTTGCAAACGTGAAGCGACGCCTGAAGCCGGCGGGTGATGTGCCAGTGCTGGATGGCCCGGATGGAAAGCCCTTAACCTCCAGCACAGAGCGTGCGACTGCGTTGGCGGCGCACTTTGCTTCTGTATTTGCGAATGACCAGGTGACTTTTCAGAGATCGACTTTTACCGCTTTTACCGAACTCGACAGTGTGAATTGCGGCGTTGAAGAGGTATATCAACTACTCGTCAACCTTGACGGCACCAAACCTGCCGGTCCTGATGGGTTTCACCCACTGGTTCTCAAGTCACTTTCGACCATCATCTTTCCTGTCGTGACCGACCTTTTCAACAGGTCGCTGTCCGAAGGTTTGTTGCCGGTTGACTGAAAATGTTCCGTGTGAAGCCTATTCCGAAAGGCGGCGACCCTCTCAAAGCTGACAACTACAGGCCAATTTCTCTGACACCTATTTTAGCAAAGGTTGCTGGGAAAATCGTGAAGAAGGGATTACTGCAGTTGCTACAGTCAAAAGAGGTTCGGACGCCGTCACCGCATGGTTTTATGCAAGGCCGCTCATGCATTATGAACCTGCTTGGGACGCAGCATGAGTGGGAAGTCCGTCGACGTGATATTCATAGATTTCAGTAAAACGTTAGACAAGGTCAGCCATGAGGTTCTCCTTCACAAACTCAGAATGTGTGGTATCGGTGTCTCACTGCACCGGTGGATGCGCGACTTTCTTGTTGAACGAAAGTGGAGGGTACAGGTCGACGACCATCTAACTGACTGGTACCCCTTTAAAAGTGGCGTGCCTCAAGGCATTGTGCTGGGACCCATTCTGTTCCTGATCCACATCACCGATCTACTGCTGCTTCCCCGGTCGCCGTGTGCCTTGTTTGTGGACGACATGAAGAGTTGGAGAGAAATCGACGCTCCTGATGGCTGTGGCTTGCTTCAGTAAGATCTTAACCGCCTATCCACATAGTCTGCAGAAGTTCTTCTCCCGATCAACCCAGCCAAATCTGTATTTATGAGCCCGGGGAAGGGTGCTTACGACCGAACCTACACCCTTGACGACCAAACGCTATATTCCACACCCTCCGTGAAGGACCTAGGTGTACTCTCGCGCTACGATTTGAACTCCGTGTACAACACGAACAGGCTATATCGTAACGGACTGCGCATGCTTTGGGCGCTCAAAAGTAGCTTCGGCACATGGTCTGAAGAGGTTGCCACTCGCCTGTTCTCTTCCATCATTAGACCAATGCTAAAGTACGGTTCGCCCGCCTACTTTCCGATTACCCGAGGCGAGGCACAAAATATAAAACGAGTCCAACACGTTACTATTAGGCTCATCCTCAGTTTACGTTGCTTGGGCTATGAAGACCGGTGTGAGAACCTAGGACTCTACACCTTCTCCTACTGTCGGGTGCGAGTCGACCTCATTATGACCCACCGTATTCTACATCTCGGTGACTTCCCCATGTTGAGACCAATGCAGCACTTACGAGGGCCATGAATCACACGCGGACACAGATAAAACTTGTCGTGCCGGATGTGAAATGTGTTCCCAAGCCACTGTGCTTCGAACGGAGAGTGGCAAACATTTGGAACAGTTTACCTGAACATGTGATTGAGGCAAATTCTGTGCATCAGTTCAAAACGTTGTTAGATTTATATTTTGCCACTATTCGATTCAGATAACGATTGCACACTGACGATGACATATCACATTTGTGAGTCCTGAAATATCGTAAGTCAGATATTTTAAATATTACATGAAAACGACAACGATATTCACGGTTGACAACTTTTATAACGTTTTTCACCTTATTTCAAAAAAGTTGTACAGAATTCATTTCTACTTGCTCTGTAATACAGTATTCAGTATTCAGTAGTATCGAAACAACTCCTGTATGATCTAGCAGCTGCAGTGAGGTTATGCCCACTTAGAATTGATTCCAGTGGATGCACAATTTCATCCTTCTTTCCAAATTCAGTTAAAACTAAGTAGGCTTGGGTCTAACAAATTAATACACACCATGGCGTAAGTATCAGTAGCTCATTATTCGGGCTGATCAAACATGATTTTAATAATGGCTTTGATGAAGGCCATTGCTTCCTCCAGTCATCTTTGGCTTGTAGTATTCATAGCGAAGAGCAAAGAATATCCACATAATTCAATTTGATTTCAAAACTTTAGCCGTACTGTTTCTGCTACTGTACCTTGAAATAATTACACAATAGTATATGAACGAAGTCAACGTATAAAAATGCTTCACTTTCACTCACTTATGACCGATGCGGACGTTCCTAAATTTCATTTGTTATCAAATGATTTGCTCTGGCTTATACACCAGCTGACTGAGAAATACAAAAACACTTTCTGCAATCATCATCACGGTCATTAGCACACTGCATTTATATCTGCTTTAATCTGTCCCCCTCTTATTTTTAGAATGCCGCGCGAATTAAACCTCCACTTGCTGCATGAGCAGTCTGTGATACTGTGTATGGCTCGTGAGTTAGCGAAGCTTGGTGATGAGATTGATGAGTGTTGCGTAGGGTACACTACGCAAAGGACGGTAAACGTTCGGAATTCCACCCAGTGGACAGGATTGCGAATGTGGATAAATCAGAGAGCAAATGAGGAGAGACAGCCAGTGAGTTTACTTCCGATTCATGTTAGCAAGGTGAAAGAAAGCGCTGTTACTGGAATTGCAATTACCAGTGATTCGAGGATTTAACTGTACATATGGTTATTCGTAAAATGAGTTAGAGGACATGCAATGTGGCACCTGGTACAGGGTGCTTTTTTGAACCGGACATTGTTACATTGTATTACTCAGTCTTAACCTGCTTAAGGCATAAGTTTACACATCTATCTTTCTTTTGGAATCACATCGATTACCAACATGTAAGAAATGATAAAACACCGATGGCTTTTAGTTCCATGGAACAAACACCTTGAAAGCATGCATGAAATGGTTTGCAGTAGATGGTGTTATTTTGACGGCGAATGCATCAAATTTGGAAGTCGCCTGCATGCATGTGTAACTTTTTTCTAAAACTCGCGATGCAAATTTTTCATATATTCCAAGCAATTCCTAAACAACCTTTAGGAGAAGCAACTTATGATTGCATATTAGGCAAAGCTTTGCCGTTTCAACTTCGGAGCTTATTTTGAATCCATCTAACATGTGCCCATGGAACCACGTCCACCACTCTTAGCGAACATGTCCCACCAACACAAGTGAGATGAAAAGATTTGTAGGTGTTGGCCATGAGTCACCACTATGTATAACACCTTGGTCACGGGAAGGAGGAAGGTGAAATATGTCATGTCCAAAATATTCAAAATCTGGACATTTTGTGGTTCCACCAACCAATGTTAGCCACGAACGCGAAACGATTACTTAATTGAATTCAGCAGATGTCGGGTGTTATCCAATGAAATCAGGATACATGCAGAGTATTCTTGATTAGCCAGTAGTGATATTTGCAGCTGAGTCAACATATTATTCCACGTGTGCTATATGAACTCGTTATCATTCACTCTCTTGAAGGTCTACATAAATCCTTGTGAATTATTATCCTCCTTTTAGTTGCAAAGTGAACAACAATTACGGCAGAACTCAGTATTTTTCACGAGAACACTCAAAAGACTACTTATGGCAGCCACTTTATATGTGCTTCTAAATCTGAGATGAATGACAATCGCAAAAAGCTGAGAGGATAGATGGTCGAACGCCTTAATCTGAAACAACAGAGGATGCTCTAAAGAAGTGCTGCACGGTTGAATCGCAAAGTCGTTCAAGAACTTGAGTCTGCCAAAGCTATCAAATTACCCACGTACAGCCTACCATCGGGTGACATACTCAACCAGATTTACATGATGTCAACATACGTTTGTGAACTATTATTCATTAATACATGCTTACTGTGAGTTGGCTGGTCATTATTGTTTACCTATCGAATCCACTATTCTGCAAAGCAATGAGTATTCATTTGAGAAGGCTGAACAACACGTTAGGTTAAGGTCTCGCTCCTGATAGTAAGAGCAGATTAGGCAACTTAAAATTTCCAACTTCTGTCGACGTTATTTTTGAAGAGAGTAAATTAAATATAACATTGGTTTTATGACTGTCAACCGTGAGCCAATGTAAGCGCTATACTGTCTAATCCTTTTCGCAGGAAATAAATAAACCCGATTGCATCATTTTAGAAGCAATCAGCGAATTGGATACTGCGATGACGAATGTGATCTAATGCTCAAGGGCAGGCATAACATCAAGGGTCAAAGTAACCTTTGGCAGAATTTTTGGGATTTATGTGACAGCTATAAATCATTGGCCCGAGTAGCCACTGAAATTTGCCAGAGGAATGTTAGTCTGCGCAAATACAAATACTGTCTTAGAAATTGCTCGTTAATACCATCGCAGCCATTACCCTGTCCAGTAAAAGTATAGTGTATATCGATTTTTGAAAAGAAAATGAGCTTAGGTTAGAGACGAAAATGTAACCAGAAAAGCGTACATTGCGAATCTAGTGAGAAGAAACGTTTCCTTACATTGCAGGAGGATTGTTTAGGCAACTTATTATTCGGCTGTACTGTCGTATTAATCTACCTAAATATGAAGGCAGCTTGGAATCCGTGTATTGATGGTCAATTAGATTTGGATGTCCCGTATGAGTTTTCTCGAAAAAGCAAATAGCTGAAATTGAAATAATGATGATCTGAATCTCGCGTCATCGCAGCACAGTGTTACCCGACTATCAGCCGTCCCTAAACACAAGCGATTGACTTAAATATTACATTTATTTACAGGGTACTTATTGTCTCCCTCAGACATTCAAATGTGGTTACCTCTGAGTCTACTTATTGCTACTTACAGAGGCTTAGCATAAGGTCGGTCCACTCATTGCGGTATGTGATGGAGGACGGCAATTTTAGCACGGATAATTGTACCATAGTAAATTTAAAATGCAACAGTTCTAGCTAAGCCGACAGTTGAACATGTAACCGTTGCTCTGGAAAAACATATAGCCATTTGCTCCATCTGTCACACTAGCCTGTCGTCTGTTCCTTCTCTTCTTTGCACGCATCTGTCCCCCCCCCCGTCTGTACACCCCCATAACAGTTACCCGTGAACGTAATTTCGCCCATAAGGCGTTGTACAGAGAGCACATCATGTCAGGGTGTTCTATAAGCGTCTGCGTGACTTCGCTTGCAGATTGTGGTCTTCCTGGCCTGTCTGTGCAATCACAAGTTCGATAGTTCATATTCTCACTGTGTGCCTTGTGAAGACTCGGATGTTTATTCACTGAGCGGGTAGTGGTGAGCTTGTCCATATTGAATGGATATCCTTTTCTATAGTACCATATACACTTTAGGTCTTATTTTACCTTGACCCGGAAGTTGTAAGCGTCGGCCAAAAGTCCCAAGCGTGTTTTATTTTTGGTTCCATTCATTATTATCATAGAATAGTTCCGGTTGACATATTCTGTGAAACAGTCATGCCGCTCAATGATGCTTTCCTTGTGATTCTTCATCATGTGTAAAGTGAGTGCAACCACCTATTTTTCGTTTTCCGAATTAGCCAAAATTTTGGTTAAGGTACATTGATAAAGAAAGTGGAGTAATGAGGCGCGACATTTCTTAAAAGAAAAATGCCAAACAGGAGGAAACAAAGAGGAATGAAAGCAATCTATTAAAATTTATCACAATTAATTCCATGGCCAAAAAGACCAAAACCAAAGACGGAAATCATGCTACAACTGAAAACATAATAAACCGTTGTCATCCCAAATTCCCATCCAATGGATTTACACTGTTAATATGCGAAATTCTCCGCTATTCTACATAACATAGTGAGTCTACTAAAACCATTTTTTACGTTATTTTACAATCTTATTTTCTTAATAGTTTCCATCTCACGGGACTTCTCAAGCATTGTATTTTTTACCGGCAATACATTATTGTTCTATTTTTCCATTGATATTGCTGCTTTTGATACACCGGCGAAATAAACCAACGCTGAGAGCATTGATGCAACGGGAAATGTATATAATGCTGTTGCAGAAGATTAGCGCGAATTTAAGGAATTGAAAAAGCAACCACCATCTAACATGATAACAAATATAAGAACCGATATTTCGTAGGACAATCTGTCGCCTGTTAAGACTGATCATGAAGTTTGCAATATGTTTGTACGAGTATGAAGTTAAAAGCGAGCTGATTTCCTCAAAAGTTGAGAAACAGAGCATACAAAAATTATTAGTGTGCTCTCATCACAATGCTGGCGTTTCCGTTTAATTCGTTTCTGTAATTTCGGGGAATTGTTCTCATAGAATTCAACGATGTAAAGTTATAAGTTTAAGCGAAATAGATGGATATGCAGTAACTTCTTGCCGGTTCAGAGCATTAAGAACTCGACTTCTTCAGAATAGTGAAAAGAGGGTGGTGTGTGCAATGAGAATCCAAAAATAGCTCCCCCTCATTGCGGACGAGCAACGAGCGTCGAATTCGTCAAAAATCCGATGGATGGGAACAATCGCTTGACACATTGATGGGAGTTAACACTGACTGAAAATGAGCAATGCTGGCTGTCATAGATAAGCTGACTGACAAAAATTTATCGTAGGTTTCAACAAATTCATGAACTTTCAAATAAATATGCTCTTATTACACCGTCAAATCTGGTTGATAGTAACTACCACTGTTCTCTTAGCGAAGTTGAGGAGGATATAGAAAAAAATGAAATTTTGCCGACAGGATACGATTGCAGTATTTTTCGGAAGATTTGGCAATTTATAAATTCGACAGACTATGAACTTATGGGCTGCTTATATCAGTTTCGAGTAGCTGTAACGAATATAGTGATGCCGCTGGGAATTTTCCTTACCCGAGCTATTAACATTATATGATGTGAGCGTTTTATCAAAACTCAAGCCTACGAAAATGACCTTCAGTGAGCAATTAATCGGACTTACCTCACATACTTCTGTTTATTTCTAAAGCGAGGGAATTTTCGATGGACGGAAATTTAATGATGTTTTCAAAAATCTTGCGACCGCCTCGGACGTCAAAAGCAATTGGTCGCGGCTGACGCGACATCTAATTGTTTGTCGACACCAAAGAACTTGGGTTTTAGCAGCCATGAGCTTAGCTATGCTGTGGTTTGAGATACTTGCGACTAAGGTCAGCAAAGTACTGTGCACTACTGTGCATTGTCGTACGATTGGAGGTAATGAGTCTGATCTTTCTGAAAGCATTAGCTAAAAGTTCACGAACTATTTGCACTCTTGAATCACACGTTAATGTGCAAAGTGGCGGACTTTCCGAACATACGTTTCCAACTGTGTATTGTAGCTATGCTCAAGGATAATATAGTTCGGGTTAGTTTTCCTAGTTTTTCATCGGAAAACGCTGGAATATTAAAACGCTGCAGGTTTTTGCGTTATCATGGAGGGTATCTGAGTCATGGGTTTCACAAATATTTCTCCTAATTCTCAAGCCATTTAGCATGTACTACCTACTGAATGCATTAATCCTTTTCACCAGACTCTGGGTTCAGTAATGAAAATGCTTTTAGTACCAACACTAAGTTTCTTGCTATTCTTCCATCTGGATTAATACAACAGTAAACTCTATCTACGCAAAGTATGAAGATTTGACCAATTTAGGTTTAAAAATTTGGCAGGTCAAGTGGCGTGAGCAGCAGCCACTTATGTGGACATATTGGACGGACCACCGCACCTTTTAGACTACTTCGCGTATAGTTACTGGAAAAGTTATATTAACTAGTGCTTTTCATATTATACAAGAAGTAGATAGTACTAGAAGAGCGCCTTCTCTTGATGATGTTCGCGGCATTACGTGGACACGAGAATAATAATGATAGCCAAAGGTGTCATGCTTTTGTTAGATAAACGGACAGAGACAAGTGGCGGTTTTCTATAACATTGGCATCCGACCATAGTGCTACTGCTCTATTCCGGCCAACAGCCACTAAAATCTGCTTTAAGGCCAACTGCTAATAAAGTAGGCGGCAATTCAAACGGGAAAATTTGCACGAAATTACCATTCCTCAAGGCTAAAGGGCATGTATATGCAACCGTAAAATCAAGACATATGCAAAGTATGTATCCCCGCGATTAGCACAAATTTGGAGGCAAATTGCTTCGCAGATATTTGTCAAGGATTTACACTCGTATTCTGTGAAATATCCAGGCTCATTGATATAGACCGGGTGCCACGAACTTGGAGCAATCTTACTGTACAAACATCGCCTATGCATCCTTCTTTTGTGCCGTTATAATCGTCTGAAAATTCGGCAGCAAATACAATAAAATTGTGGGGCCAAATTTTCACCACGCACCCTCCGTCAAATTAAAATAATAAAAATGACACCTGATCCTGTTGACATCATGGGTTGATGGCGCAACCTAATGTGAATAAATTATGCGAAACCAAAGGGTAAAGTCTTACAACGTATTAGCAGTTTCGAATGTTCTGTAGTAATGCTCCGTGAATCGTGTGACAAACAAAATGAAATGTTTGATGCAGCTTCACCACAGCCACGCAGTCAGACAAAAATGCACATTCGGGAAGCAGTGCTCAAGAGTTTCCCAATTTGGGACTCATCAACAGGGTGCCTAAGCGTTTAGGGTCCACAGCACTAAACCCTGTAAATCTGTGGTTATTATCACTGGGTCTCCGGGAACTGGCAGCTCAATACGAGAAGTCTATTGTCATGAGCTAAATCCTGTTGTCTGCAAGATGGAAATACACATGACATCAAAGAATGTGTATACGAACTATAACATACGTGGTTGCCTGATCACAGCGGCTGGTGCTTTTTTAGAATCTAATACGGATTCCAGCTCTCATTAAACTTTAATATTCGAATATGTCCAACGATGCCAAATACTCACTTCGAGAAATTGCGCTTTATCTAGTATTCAGCCTATGTTTGCTGCAAATTCTCCTGAGGATTGTTCAAATTTCGGCTGTTGGGATTACTCCGGGTTGAAAAATCTGCTAAGAACCTTTTGTCGACAATCGAGATGACGTCACACGTGCGGATGATGTGGAGGTTTTGCCACAGTTGGTGGGTGCGTTTAACAGTTGCTTTAACCATTATAAAGAATTTGGCATTAATAAAGTTAATTCAACTGGACTGGTTATTCGTCATTCTGTACACCGGCATTCGGATGTACATTATTAAGCATAAACTATTGTTACTACTTGGTTTGAAAGCTTGTAATTCACTTGGTGTATGTGTGTGCAATCAACATTCTGAACTTAGGTTGTTTGCCTCACTCAACCTTCCGGTAATAGAACTCAGTTTCGAAGTGCGACTATGAATCCGGCTGATTTCTTTCTGTAGGTTGGTACATGGCACCGTTGTTATTGTGCATGGTGTTTTGAATAGTTTAGGAGAACCAAGCTTCTAGAATAAAATTCTAATAAGATCTGACATAGCTTACTCAACTCAGTGATTCCAGACGAAAAGCAATACAGTTATTTCTTATTCTGAATTCATTGTGGTTAATTTGCCAATATAAATAGTTCGTTGTTTGTGTTGCTCATGGTTAGAAGCACGAAACTGTACCTCTCCGGAGTGATGCGTTTTACCACGTGTGAGTTCATTTCTATCCAATATGACTGCATTTATGGATCCGTGAAATATTTCTAGCGAGCTAGTTTTCATTTAGCTCAGTTGATCTAACTTGCATCCTGAAGGTAAATTTTGCGAATTTTCGTGATGGGTTCCTTTCCTAGACATTATCGGTGGTTAATGCGTGACTTCTTTGTAAATGGATCGCATCTCTTTTCTTCAGGCTTTTGTACTTTGCCGAATAGTCCAACGTCAATCTTGACCTGCTCAGTCACCCGCAGTTTACCTGGTAGAGATCGTTACTGAGCCTCTCCTTTAGTTTATGGTAACAACACTTGTAAAATCATTGAGCGCTTCTGCCTGGCAACGTCTTGCTGATTGGTAAACCCATAGGTTCCAGTTCACAAACACAAGTGATGGTGCGCTCATTTAGTTGAATTCACTCACCTAACGTCTCAGGCGACCCCATGATCGTCTTTCACCAGTCATTCTAGGCCTACACTCATAGGACGATCAACGGGAAATGTAGGTTTTGGCATTTATATCTTAATTAGATTTACCTTACACCATCATAAATATATGGCTGTAAAGTCAGTGGGGTACCATTTACTATGTACATTTACCAAGATTGGTATAATTATTTCACTGAAGTTCTCAGTGCAAAGTTACATTTTGGCCTGAAATACACAGCTGAAAGGGTGATTTCTTAAACATAGTCACTCCTCTAAGCGGTTAAAATTTGCATGCGGGGCACTTAGTAAAAGAGATGAAATACACTTGGAGCCAACCTCATTACTAGACCAAATGTCAAACTTGTAAATAAATAAATACATAGTTTATTATCGAATTTATCGAGGTACACCAAATCAGGCATGATTAACACTTGCAGGCAGTTAAATTTCGCAACAGACACGTTGCTATGTATGTAATCGCTAGTGGCTGAACTCTGTACGGATAAGGAAATTGAAGATATAATCATAAGGAATAAAGTCGTCAATGGATGACGATACCTTGAGTTCAAGTGTGCGCAGTGCAAACATTCAAAGCACTATATGTGTAGTGAAAGCTGTAGATGTAGACGGAGAGAATCTTTTTCTTGTACGTGTCAAGAAATATTTGAAATAGACTCTAGTCAACTTGCCAGTATGAAATTGTGGGCAGTGCCTTCGTCTAGTGGCGATTCACCTCCACTACGTCGCAGTGTTGTTAAACGGACATTTGTGGGGCTTTATTGGGAGTGGGTTTGCCATGCGCAAACGTACCATATCCTGGGACATTTTGAACACCCATGTGCAACTGGAAAAGCAGCTTGCCGACTGATTTCGCACTCCGTTATTCGCAGTCAAGTGACTTATATTTTCCTCTGCTGGCTGATCAAATACCTTGGTCAGGGCCGCCATAATCGCTGAGGACGGTCGAAGATGAGAGAGGCACGAAGAGTCGTTTTGTTGAGTGTCCATCTTTCAGCTATGGTTTGCATAGTGGAACCTATTCGTTAATATAATGTGGCACAGATTGTCAACTAAGTGAGTTCTCCCACTTGGCATCGTCGGTTGAGTGGATAAACATTGTTATGCTATCTTCCACACAATCTCCTTTGTTGACTTGATTATTCAAATGCACCTGTTTGGAGTGTAAATTTCATTCATGCAAGCCACGTTAAACGAATCAGCAGAAGCTACATGATTAGTGAGCGGAAACGTGAAATTTATTAAGGGGATTACCAAATCCCAGGGTATTGTTCCGCTTTTTCTTTTGAACTCATAATTGATGCCCAAATTTCTCTGAAGCCACGTGTATGCCAGTATACCAATCAGAATATAGAGGATGAAAACTGACCTATGCTACTGTACATTTAAACATAGGACAGTGGTGCGTTGTTACAAATATCCCAAAGTGAAGTAACAGTAATTGGTACCATCTAGACAGCAATTAACTGTAGAAATGTGACCGAAGTTAATGATCATTTTTCAGAATGGTCAGTGGTAGCAGTCCCTTTTATGGTGAGAGAATGGGAACTGCGACCCATTTTTGATTACGGAAACTTAAACCTCAGGATTTAGTTAGACACCAGTCGATGCGTGACTCAGCGGCTATTCGGCTAAGTATAGTTGTAATAAATTCCCCAGCCAATTAGAGAATAAAAGATGCAAACATACAAGGTGTGTAGAGTCTGTTACTTAAAAACGTGTGGCATGTTGCAGATCTAAGTAGCAATCCAAATACCGGAGCACTTGCTATTGTTACTTCTACTCCTCGTATACAATCGCTGCGTAAAAATCACATTTGTAAATCACACCTACATTTCACTGCTAGCGGTGCAAACATTCGCCCGTGAATATCCGAACGCCGGTCTCTTTCCAACATGTTGGTTTGGTTTCAATTAGCCGCCGTTCATAACGGTGACGGAAAGTACAACAGTGTCAATAATAATAAGCAGAGGACACTGAATTCCTTCACATTATACGCTTAGTTAGTTATATGTAATCCGACACACAGGAAAGTTTTGTCCGTGGTGTCAAAGTGTTCGAGTACTGATGCTAATAATGATGGGAGTACAAAAATTGTTAATTAACTAAATGAACTTATGTGAAAGGGCGGTACGGGCACAAAATAGTCGACCGTGGATTAATGAAGCACATTTTCCAAGACCCCTAGTTTAACTAGACGCAAAGTCCGTAACTCCTACTAGTCCTTCAATAGAAACGGAACAATCGGCTTTCATTTCAGGCCATCTCATTTCGAACAGTTTAAGAAATAACATTCAAAATACAAGGAAGTAGTAGGTGTGTGTCATTTAATTTTAATTTTGACCTGTGACATGTCCTAGGAGATATGTTTCGTTTCGCCGATAGAACAGTCATCATGCTGCCATACAGAATCTTCTCAAACCTCAGCGTGGTAGTGTTCTACTGATTCTCCTTAAGACCACATCTCTAACGAAACACTGGTCTTTTTAGTTAAAACTGACTAACAAAGGCCGGTCCATTTACAACTTGCATTATAAGTACCTTAATTCAGAGGAGGTCAATTTGCACAGGCCTGCGAAAGAATGTTAAATGATTGCCACTGATATATCCGTAGTTATATATATATATAATATGAATGAGAAGAGAAAAATGTATAATATTCTGCTGTATGAAGTAAGGACAACTTTCTGTTTCCGAAGCTAGATGTTAAGCAACTGCAACTGTCGAGCAGGCATAAAGGGCTAATCGTCGGATAAACTATCTCACATAGCCAAAATGAACGACGATGGCAAAAGGTTGCCTTAATAATCGGCTGAGTCCCTCCTGATCCAAGTGCTCTTCCGTGTCTAAGGCAGGGCTGTCAGATTGACTTGCTCAGATATGTACTTATGGGCGACTGCGATTTACATCATAACTATATCATAGATGACCCAGAAACGCAACTCGTTGATTCTCTTTGGTGTCGTATGCACCTAAGACGTGGTGATACCCCCTTACTATCAATAATTTACCGCTATCCAATGTCCAACTTGGAAATGGATCATTGCCTAGCTTCTGCACTGAAGAGCGCCCTTACACATCCCAACAGTTACCTCCTTGTGGTGAAAGAATTCAATATGCGCTCAATTAAAGTCCCAGTATGGCACAGCAAACAATTCAAGGCTAACAAGAAAAAGGTGCTTCTCGATATAACTCTGTACAACGTCACCACCGCCACGTGATTCCGAACGGGTGACTCACCAAATGTTATGAATCTTGACTCACTAAGGAGGAAAAAATGGTCGCTACCATGAATATCGACGCACTACATGGACATCGTGATTACACGACGTTGTCGATTCGTTACATTTTTTACTCGAAATCCATCAGTGAGAACAAGGACAAAACCTGCCATTACACAATAGGACCTCCTGTCCAAACTCGTGCAAGAAACCGACTGGTCCTTCCTAGCCGAGCAGCCGCCCGATGTCGCTTGGATAGTGTTTGCACTCAATTAAACGAGCTAGTGACAAATGCGTCAGAAAGCAATGCCTTTCGTCTGAAGCAAATGAACTCATTCCTGAGGACTCGTACTATGGTTCTTACACAACTCAACGAAACCAACTCGATCTACGAAGAGAAACTCCAACACCAACAGAATTCAATGATGAAATTCAGTACAGACCCCAACCTGCTGTATAGACAGGTCAATAAACTACGGAAGTTGCGGCGGGTGATGCCAGTTTTAGACGCAATAGATGGGCTGGCACAAACTATACAACTTGCGGCCAACGTACTTCTGCAACACTTCATCCACACTTTCTAGAGTGAATCATCATTTCACCCGCTTCTGCCACACCTCCTATCTCCCCAGGTTTAAACCATGTATCGTTCACGGCAGGCAATGTGATCAAAAGGCTAATGTAATTGCGCGTGCACAGATCACTTGCCTTGGACGACATCAAGCCAAAGGCATCGAAGACAGCGGCCATGATCCTTGCCGAACCATTACCTAGGTATCTTCAACATTGTCTAGACTGAATGCAGGTTCCGACATTGTGGAAACATGGACTAGTCACACCTATTTACAAAGGTGAAAATCGTGCAAAGCCGTCAAACTACCATGCAATCACTCTCCTCCTTTTGTTATCCACTAATGGAGGATATTATCGCAGAGGTTTTCATGGGATACCTTGAGATCAACAACATCCTATTGCCACCGTAGGATGAATTCCGCCGAAATCAGTCTTGCACTACAAACTTGCTTCTAATCCGAGCAAGCTGGACAGAGTCGATGTTAGATGGGAAGTCGACGTCGTCTACCTGGACATCTTCAAAACTTTCGATCGTTTGGACAACGTAGGAATGCACTTTTTAGAACGCCCTATTTTCGTCGACTGATTTCAAGTGACACACCCTAGTTTTCCGCTCACTTGGTAGAATTGACAGTAGGGTTTCCTGATTACGATTCACAAACAAAAGGCTCTAGACAAGTTAGCCTATAGTCAGATGCGAAAACACGAGTCGCTTATCCTTCCGTGTGATATGGGGCAAATAGAACGGTCAGCATGGCATTATACTTATCCATAGCACGGTTATAGCTGTTTTTATTCGCTGTTTCAAATCAACTAACTAGAGTTCGGTGCGCACGAACCCGCCTGTGTAATGCAGGTGTAAAATTCATTGTCTAGAAAACAATTGGAGTATACTCACTGTCAGCCAAGGGGCATAACGGCCAAAAAGAGAGGAAATACCTTGCCAAGCTTAGCCTTCCATTTCATCTTTTCTATTCTTAACGGAATGATGGTTTACCTACATTTCTATGGATCCAGTTTAATATAAACGAAGTGCATCGCCGAATGAGCTCAGTTTTCAAAAATTCATGATGCTATACAGTTCATATTTCGAGTTTAAACATCTTGCTCACCAACATGTGAAGCTCGATTGCAGCTTTCTCGTCACCAACCATGGTGATATTTGTATTGCGTGAGTGAGCTTTTCCAAGTTGACAACTTCGGCCAATCCGGAGAGTGTCACAATAACAATGTGAATAATCTCTATACCTAGAGTCAAAAGATTCTCCATGAACACGTTTTGTCGAATTTTAATACAATAGTTCCATACCCACATATGTGTGACCTAATAGAAGTTGGGATAGATGGTGCTATTCGAAAGAGATGATCCACACATTGCTGTTACCGGTGGCAGCATATCGCAGAGCTTCTCCGGAATTCCCACTGTGCTTGGCATTAATCGGTACGTCGTGTTTGTCCAGATGCTCCATTCCGAATAATCAGGTGAGAGTTTCGTATCATGGGTATGTGGGGTCACACTTGTCAGTTGCAGCAGATATCAGTTTCCGGTAACAAATGACACGCTTGTCAACAGATGGATGCGCGCAAATCGTTCGGGTAGCTCCATGGCGACTCAAATTAGGCCACGGTTGCTGGGCAGCCGACGAATTCAAACACCCTGGGTTCCACTAAACTAAACCAGCGCGATCGTTTTGAAACTTATACTAATAACAATTTTGAGCCGTTTGTCCCCACGGTTACGAGCTCCTAATCCGTCCCAGTTCAAACGCTTTTTACACGTTACGGAACAATCAAATATTGTTTTATAACGGATACACAAGCAAAGCTTGACAAGTATCTTTGGTTGATTAGATTGATAGATAGATAGAGTTGCAAATCATCTTTACAATCCTCGAACTACTACCTTTTAATCTGGCAATATGTGCATTTCCGAGAACCATGGCACTACTACTTTATCCAAGGAGAGGGGTTCGCGAATTTAGCGCTACTGTTCCTGCTCGATAGAGTTCACTGCGTGCTCATCACGTCCTCTATCCTAGGAAACACCGTGTACGAAGATAGACCTGACAACGGATTCCTTGCAATGTTCTTCCAATTGGTGCTTCGCCGGTTTACGATCGCCCTACAGAAGATCCGGGATGATACGGGTGGGACGTGAGTAAATCCGGAAGCAAAGTGTCAACAACATAATTGCTTCTGCTTTAACGGCGAAAGTTACTACAACTTGGATCGATCTGCGTTCACTGTACTGCTCTGAGATTGGGTGTCGGGAGATCCGTGTCAAGTAGGCGGGCTTCGCTAAAACACCTGGAATGTCATATATGAAGTTCCACTCATTAACATCATCGATTTGCTTTACTTTTAACGAATTCGAAGTCGATGCCCTTACGTTGGTGTGGAGTACTGCTAATAACTTTTAAGGTCTCTTAAGGACCAATTGTGCAAAGGGGTAGATGTCGACTGCCCAGCTTGTCTACATACAACCGTGGAAGACAATTTAAGTACTACTTCCCCTCTTTCATTTATTTCGCTTCCAGTTGGAGTAACTGAAAGCCTAAGTTTCCTTTTACTTTTGGTAGCAACCACCTTGTAACCACCATGAAGGTCATAGCCTTTTGGAAATTTCGGAAGCGTTTGGAGGATGGACGATGCCCTGGCCGTAGTTGTTCCAATCGGACTGGCGTTGATTGCTCCGGGCGAATTTGGGACACTGGTGGTATTGTCGTCCAAAGTTACTGGTGACGAGTTTTTAACGCGCTGCCCTGCATTCTTCTCCAGCTTTGAAGTGGAACCTGATGGGAAGGGCAGGTCTAAAATCGCTGTTGCGCTTTCTTCTAATGTACAGATTTTGTTATTCGTCATTTGCTCAATCGTTGCCACCATCCTTTCATGCTTTCAGGATAGTTTACGTAAAAGCTCTACCGGTGGGATAGCGTACATACTGTCCATAGTCAGAGAAGCTGGTCTTCCACTATGTTGTTTCAGCTGGTTTACTGTGGGTTTATAACAATCGAAGGGAACATTGTAGCCTCAAATGGAAAACTAGATTCCTGTTTGAAGATTTTTCTGACATGAAGCAACACCATATAATTTTTTAATTCATTCCTTGTAGAATGAGATTCTTTTGAATGGTGATTACAAACCGTTGGGTCCATCGAGGCCGTTCACGTCAACGGCTGAGCGCTTGTGTTGCTTCTCCGCCCCTGCGCAGAGAATCGGCTTTTCTTTATATTTTAACACGGCCGTTATAGGTTCGGTGCACCACAGGGTTCACGAGGTATGTTGTGGTTGATGACTCGTCGTTTGAAATAAGAAATTTTACTCTATGACTAGAGATGCGGAAACTAGCGCGCGTACTTTGCTAAGGGAAGGGTGCGAAAAACATGAGGTGGAAGGAAAAGGTGATCCACACAAGCTAGATCCAAATAGCCAAATGAAATAAATAACGAAGTTGAAGCTGGATTGAATGAGTGTATGCATCTGTATGTGTGGTGAGAATTGTGACAATAAAGCCGAGCTGAGTTTAAGGCCAAACAGAATGCGATTGCACGGCAACGTATGCTACACTTTTTCAGAGGCGACTTTTGGAGTAGGGTTTGTTTCTTCTTCGGGCGGCGGGGGTTGCCATGCGCTCCTGTTCAGAAATGCGCACAGCTGAGGCTACGACAGTATCTCGCTGGTCTCGTGTCTGCCTAGCCAGCGATAACCAGAGCTCGGCCGCCTATTTGACGCGGTTCTTGTGGCCGTCTGGCGCGTAACATGTTCCAACTTCCAAGCACCTATTCAACCAATGGCTTAAAGCGTAAATTTACGCAACTTTGGACAACATCCGTTAGATTTGAGTGAAATAAGTAACCTTGGTGCCAATCTTCCAAATCATGAAGTTGGACACACGATTCGCCGGAGGATTAAACTACTGATCTCTATAGACAAAGAGTCATCTCTGGTCGTTTTCGTGGCAGGATTCTACTAGATTTTGATTATTTTGCCGACGCTGACAACAAGAATGTCAGGGAATATAGAAATATGGTACAACGAAGCATGAAGACAGTGAGCTGAGCAGAAATCAGCCTCTCCTTCATCACCCGACTTAGGTGCTACTTGAAGTAGTCTTGGTTCGTCATAATGGAGTGAATTCGGGTAACGGACGAAGAGATTCAAACCCGCCTGTTTGGCCAGCATTCTATCGTTTGACAAATGGATTCCCATTGTTTTGGGTCATCAACAAGCTTTAGTAGAGCGATTTACTTCAAGTCATAAACTTCTGTACATGTACGTAAATAAACTTTGCAAGGTAAAAAGTGGATGGTCTATTTCGAATTGCTAAAGGATGTTCTGCACCAACAATCTACACAAAACTGTCATCGTACCCTGTGTTTTCCTGAAGCTTTGAAAAGCACCAACCCTAAACCAGGATCTCCTCACAGAAGTTTTACGGCAGACACCTTGATGAATAAGCTGCCATCCATGCGCCTCCTTGCCACTCTTAGTACTGACAACATCCGCCCACGGAAGCTTGTGGTTGCGGCTGACGTTTCGGCTGAACACTCGGTGCGGCTGTTCTAGCGTTGCCTTGAAGAGGGGCACTTTATTGCGGTGTGAATACACGGGATGATAACTCACAATTACAAAGAAGGCAGTCGTTCAGACTCAGCTAATTATCGACCAGTGACTCTGCTGCTTGTTTTTTCAAAAGTTATCTAGGGTATCACTGCTGACACAATCTTGTCTTATCTGGGCAGTTCTGGTCACATTTCTTACCAGCAACACGGCTTACGCCAGAATCCGTCGTAAACCACTAGCTTATTGTCAGCAAGAGTAAGCTGCACTGAAGCAATGGATGCTGGTGCGGGAGTTGATGTGGCTTACGTGGAGCTCTCCAAGACATTCGGCCGTTTGGACTATTGCATCCTTCTCGCTAGAATTCAAGGTTGCGACATTAAGGACCTTATCCGCGATTTGCTCTGCAAATTTCTATCGCACAGGCTTCTGGAGGTGAGGGTACATGAATCCATATCAGACCCAAATCAGGTTGAATAAAGTGTGCCACAGGGATCGGTACGAATTCCCGTCTATGCTTCGTTTTGATTAACGATCTAGTGAGACAAATAAAGTTAAACTTTCACTGTACGCCGATGATACAAAAGGTTGGCGAGCGATCCGAGTTTCAGATGACCGTATCCAGCTACAAAACGACGTTGGCTGGATCTATGGATTGTCGGGCTAAAATCGTTTTTTCTTAAATCTAGCAAAATTTTGAGTTAGCAATTTACTACACCTAAGCGTTCACGCTTGTAAGCTGGGAGAGCAGGATGTTCAACACTGTTCTTTCGGAAAGGATCTCTGTGTGCTGGTCCAGATAGATCTGGGCTGCTCGGAACATTTCGAAAAATCGTGGAAAAAAGTATCCAAACTAAGAGGCTTCTACGTAGAGCTTTCAGACACTTCGAACCGTTACTTTTCTGCCACTTAATTCACGCTTACATACGCCCTTAGTTAACGTGTGCAATTCAAGCGTGATGCTCGTGATTAAAGCGGGACTTCACTTCCTTACAGGTTTCGCAAAGTCGGACGACCAAAAAGGTAAAGTGTCTGCAGCACTCGTCATACGAACAGTGCCTCCGATTGTTAGGCATTTTCAGCTGTCGCTGTCGGGGTTTGAGTGGCGGCTTAATCATGTGTAACCCACTTGTAAAAACACGCATCACCGGTGCCATCTCCTGTTGAAGCTTAGCCACAGCGAAAAACCAAGAGATCATTATTTCAAATTGACGGAACAATATAGCCGGTTGGTGTGTCAAAGAAACTGCTCACTGTGTGTTTGCAGTATATGGGGTATCCTCACAGAAGCCTTTACTTCAGCCTCCACGTAAGCCTTGCTCAAGGCTGGTATCGACGATGCACTGGCCGCACTACACCATAGTACGCAACGCAAACTAACCACACAGACAGCAAAAATTCAAGAAAGAAATCAACCCACCTCCAATTTGCCTGAAATCCACAGACGATGACCTTGGGTAATACATAACATCAATTATGGACCGATGGAAATCGAAATGTTCGCTGAGCTTGGCAAGTTGATTGCACAGCTTTCGTCACCATTCGAGGTGATACCACCAGTGCCTTGTTGAGTAGCGTGTAGCAAGTAGCATAGCCTCTCATCGAGGCTTCCCTACGCTACTTGCTACTCGCCACTCAGCAACGTACTGATGATGTCACATGGATTGGAAACGAAGCTTTGGCAACAAACTTGTTAAGCTCAACACACAGGTCGACTGCCACCAGAACAATCGCTCAGAAGGTGATCACTGCAACCGGCAGGTTAGCAAATTGTGGTTGCGTGCTATATTCTACTGCTATGTTGCTTGCATTTTGTTCACCCGTAACCGTTCATCCGACGGGACAGGTCAAGCTTCGGCTTCTTTTCCGCAATATACCACTGACCACTGACCATCCAATATTTTGTCCATGAAGGAGCTTGCCTTTGACTCAGACACTTCAGTGCGTCATCTTCATCGATTTGTGCTTCCACCTGGTGTTTACAATTTTGCATGCCTTCTTTTTATGACTGCGCTGTTGGTGGACTTCTCGGTGACACATTGGAATTCGTGCATTCTTGACCTCGATTGTGGTAGTTGCAGAATTGAGCGCACGCAAAGACGACAGCTGTGTATAGTCAACCTTGTGGTAGTAATGGACAAACTGCTAGGCGATAGATTAGCAGGTGCAACAGAAAACCCCGGGAAAATCGACACCATGCAAGATCTGGGTCACCGAGTTGTACAGACCCTCTATGCCCGCCTGTTTGTTGGTTTTCCTATTTAGGGTAGCTGACTTTCCCCTGTTAACTCAACGCTTAGGTTGGCTACTCTTTTCTAAAAAGGACCGAGGGTAGTTTAGTTCTTCTGCAGCTGGTTGCTACGACAGCTGTAACACAATTCTCAATGGCTGTCAGTTTGTCAAATTTCTGCAATGCACCATACGTGATTTGAGCACATAATATACATAACAAATTAGAGACTGGTGAGAGGTGTCGCTAATACAAATCCTCTATATCTATATTTAGATAATGGGATGGAAGTGATTACTGATTTTATAACACGTTATTCCATTTCAAGTAATTTTGGAGCAATATTACGATACGTAATTGACCTTTAGCTGCGGCAGCTTGATCAGTGTAGGTCTTGTTTTCATTGTTGCGTTGTTGCGAACAACGCTGAGAACCAGCGTCCTTCAGGTAGGTAAATTACGATCAGTCTTTGGTTACCAGCGTTAAACACACCGAGAGTATCAGAACGGGCACTCAATGTCAGTTGACAATGTTCTACCGGTAAGACTACATGTGTGAATAAGGCCAACGCAGGTGAGCATGCGACTTTCTGCTTCTAGGCGTCGGATGCTTGGCCATCGATCCTGCCGGGTTTCGGTCTGAAGGAAAGTTGATCGTTGACGAGCGTGGTAGAATTCATGCCAGTTTGGCAAGTTGTAGATCGAAGGCTGCTGAACCAAGTGCAGTTATCGAACCGTGTCGTGTTGTAGTAGTGCCGTAGAGGAAGGTTTTTATTATTAACGCTGACTGCACCATACTTCAATGTATTCCTGACTGGATAAGTTGCATGAACTATTCAAATGAATTAAGGACAGTAGCTAATCCATAATTACTGTTGAGACGATAATGTCCATATAGTCTGTTTTCATGATTTCACGTGTCCCAGTCCGCGCTCTTTATTCACTAGGAAGTTTGGATTGCATCTTCTGATAACCTCTGGATCAGTGCTCTAAATTCCTGCTGTACAGGTTTATTGAAACACACGATGCGCAAAGGATATGGAAGATCCAGTTTTGCTGAATCTATGGTGCCAGTGAGTCGGAAGACAAATTAACAACAGGAATTACAGCTGAAGCAAACGTGGAGACCCATGTTTCCTGATTTTATGGTGCCAGCTTTTATTTACTATTCGAAATCTTATAAACGAAAAGTTTTTCTACTTGCTGTATATGAAGGGGCGACTAATGAGAAAAGATGTTAGCCGTCTGAAATCAATTGTCTGTAGGACAGTCCGATTAATATGAGGCTAGGTCTGATAAAAGTTCACAATAATATCTTTGAGCTTTTGTATTTATCAGGGGGAGAGTTTTAAAGAATCACAAAGCAAATCAAATGTATGGAGAACGATTGCACACCTCAGTGAGGAAGATCTGTGTAATAACCCGTCTGGTTTCTTCCTAGCAGGAAGTGTGTTTGAACGTCGAGCCTAGTTTGGATGAATCTTTTAAGAGAACAACAACACAATATGCTCTATAGAATATTTTGGAGCATCCAGAAGAGTTATTGGTATAACTAGACATAATACTTTTATATGTCATTACTAATGCCTGAACACACCGTTGCCATTTTGTTCGGTTTTCATGCATGCCGTAAGTTTAACTGGCTATGGAAGGATGCATGCCATAAAAGCATAATTAGAAAGTCAGCACTGATATTAAGAGAAATAATTTGGCTTCAATTAACCAAAACCAAAGAAACGGTTCATCAGACAGTGAGAGGGGCTAGCGGGTTTATAACCATGGAATTTTCTTCAAACATAAACTGCATCCTGCATCGGCCGTCCCGCAGATTATCAAGATTAACCTTATCTGCTGCATTCAGCATGCCATGTTTATCTTGTAATCATATTAGTGGTTGTAACCTCTGTGAGAGAGTTGATCTCGTTAAATGGAATATACGGCTGCTTAATGGGGAGAGAAAAGAAACGGCCTTACTAATTTTGTTAAACGTGGACAATTCAGGCTGCTTGAGCATCTGCACACGTACAAGCACAACTCGGTTATTCGAACTACAACTTCTGTCTCAACTATCAGCGACACTGTCTCGAGATTAAAGAGGGTTTTTCCGGAGTTAAATCCACTAACGCTGTTCATCCGTCAAGCTCCTTCACACAAGTAGACGTACAGCTGCAAGAATTCGGAATGAATCGGTTACTAAACTACGAACGGTTCTTTTGCGCTTCCGTAAAGTCGAGCACTTGTTGTATCACCAAAGGACCAGCATCTTTAATATCATATTTAAAGCTACGTACTCATGCAATTGGTGCCAAAAGTTTTGTGATTCCCATCAGTCAAGGTGTCAAGCACCTATTCACCATTTATTGGAGGGATTTTGTGGGCCAATCACATGAGCCAAATCTGGACAATTATAATGTGTGAAGTAAAAATGCTGGAGGTGATAGTTCCCTTTAAACAGAAGCTAATCAATTCTAACCGTATCGCAGTGCCAAGTGACGAATGTGGATCTGATCATTGTTGTTTTACTTGTCTTCTTTCAGGGACAGCCCGGTTTCGCCCAGGTACAGTGAGCCATCGTCAGTAAGTTGAGCAAAACGGAAGCAGCGACATGATAGAAGAGAATCCCTAGCATGTTGCTTCCCTAGATTGTACACTATCCCGCTGACTACATGTTTACAAAGCTGGTTCCATGTGTGGTTTCTCTTTCGCTAGTTAACTATCCTTAGGAAGCGAATTGGAGGAGGAATGAAAAAGGCGGACTGTCAGGATAACACCCTCCACACCAAATCCGGAACTGTTGGTTTTAGATGTCGAGTAAAAGGGTGGGTGTTGAAGTACCTATTGTCGGGTGGCCAGTTTGGAGGACCGTGTGATTGTGACGGTAATGATTCAGAACCAATGGAGTAGTGACCATGCGATGCTAAGTAGGATGCGATTGATTCAGAGCTGGGTCGCACCGATTTGCGCATTGTGTACTGTGTGACTTAAACCATGTGGTGCGATCAGATTGGGAATGCATGCTCAAGGCAGTGGCCTAGAGAGGAGGTAGGGAGGCGGCCCACTCTGCGTGTCATGTGACAGGGGGCGGCATTTTTAGTAGAGATTATTGATTGATACTCAGTGTAAACGGCAAATTTCCAGATTAGGCGATAATTTAACTTGTTAAATGGCTCTGCATAACCAAAAACTCATTTGGGTCATCTGTCAAGCCTGCCTGTTTTCTGTTCCGTCTAGCCTTTGTACACCTCTCTGGTTACATATCTCTCCCGACAGCAGTTACCCGTGAACTTAATGTATTGTCACCCATACGGTGTTGTACAGCGACCACTAAATTGCAACTGTTTTTGTGGCCAAATATGCACATCTGTATGATACATCTTTTGAAATTAACCTTCGCGATCTGTCTGAACAGTCAGAAGTACCGTGATTTGCCCTCTCAACGTCTGCCTTGTGAAAAATCGGGTTTTTCCGTGCTGGGAAGATAAGGCTTGTCCCAGTTGAATGTGGCGTCCACAGTACTTCGCTTTCGGCCTTGTTTTGCTGTGACCCTGGAGTTCTACTCGTTGGTCCAGAATCCCAAAGAATCTTACGGTTTACACAAAGCCCGTTTTCTTCTTCTTTGCATTTGTTACTTTTGTGGAAGAGTATCTGAAGCTGTGATTCTTTAGTTGTCATTATCTATATTGTGAACACTTCTTCGCAGTGATTCCCATCCTGTGAAAACGCTATTCTTCGTTGTTATACCCTTACCTCTTCCATTATAAGCACTTTCCTCATTGTCTCAAAAAATATGCAATTTACCTTGAGCCGCTAGTCTGTTCTGTCCTGAGTCAGGACATGTATCAACATGCGAGTGGTGCGGAAAATTGTTATCGTACTTACCTGATAATTATTATCAGGTCTTCTCTATTATATTGCCTAATACTCTGTAGGTCCACTGTAACGCTCCGCCGCTCAAGCACGAGTGCTCCTCTAGTAGAATCGTCGGTGACATCCTTTCCAGTTTACTATCCAACAAGCCTGTTTGGATTTTGATGTGAGTAAAACTCACGTTTGTTACATTCAATTAGTGGTGGTTTCCCTCCGGTTATATTGTCTTATAAAACGCTGCGTATTTAGGTGACGTTAGTGTGTCTACTTATATATTTAAAGCCATAATTGCCGGCCATTTAAAGAGAACTGAACGCTGTTGATACAGATTTATGCTGGGAGCGCAAACTGTTCAAGTTAGTATATTTGGTGTCAGTAAAATTTTGTACATTGTACCTCTATCCATTCACCGCGTTGTGTACGCAAGTATAAAATCGACATGTTCGAAGTACCGGTGCACCTTGATCGAATGTCTACTTAACGCGATACCTACGGTAATAGAACAAAGGACGGTCAGCAGTGTACCTGTGTGCTTGTGCGTGTGCGCGTATCTTTGTTACGTGCACGCAGCATAACTTGTCTAAAAGTGTGAGTTGAAGGCATATCATCCCCCGCGTAGTCAAGCGGAGCATCGAATCCATATTGATCGAGTACCCTTGCTGTTCGGTCTGACCTGGGTAGCGCCGTGCTGTTTGTAGTCTCACCAGGCCAAGGGAATGGAGCAAGATCATCTGGCTTGACACTTGTACATAGCCTCCTTATCTTGACCCTGCAGCCATTTTCTAACTAATAAGTGCCAGGCTCCAAGACACATGTTAAGATTACGGGTTCCGATAACATGGGCTGTCTTTGTGATCGTGTTTCCGTTGATACATACGAATGCTCCCGGTCGGTGCGGAGTGCAGACTTCCGATAGGCGGCTTGATAACTCTGGCGACGTTTTGGGGTTGTGGGGTTCTGTAAGACAATAGTGCATGTAGAATTACACCTTCCCAAACTATACAAGACAGACGAATAGTTTAGATGCTACGGTTTAACGACCACTTGAAGCACGCGAACATGTTGTTCCCCGCTGGATTGAACGGAGTAATACGTGAGTACTGGAAGACGTGATGTAACAACGAATAAAAATAATTGCTTGTGAACAGAGGACCGTAGTCCGTCAACTTTTCCCCTGACAATCACAAAACGAGAAAACACGTACTTCAGCCATCTCGTAATACTCACAGTTGTTACTTCTCCACACTAGTAACCTTCCAGCCACTTAATATAAAAGGAAGTCGCAACGAAACATTTCCTTTGATGCTGCAGCGCTAAGCTGAACATGTGCATGATATCAATAGTCATCTCTGCTCACGATTGTAGAGGATAGTCGACAGGCTGTATAGTGGAGCTAACCGACTGAGCTCTTGCTTGCTCTTTGGCATAAAGAGAACTCATGAACCAGTTTGTATTTCGTGTAATATTCTGGGCCAAACGAAACATGAGTTTTATACGACGATGCCAGCGTGGGCCTTTGTGAGCACACAGTAGGATCTTCTGTACTAAACTCCGAGGGGCAAGGAATCTGCAGCCACGTATTAAACATCCATCCATGACAGACAATTCGTGATGCAATTCATAGTATGGACAAAGTTCACCTACGATTTTGTTATCATATCATCATCCGTTAGGTAAAACCCTTTGGATGCTGCAGATGATTTTAGCTACTTTAGTCGCATTCTGGACTTAGTCCGTAGTCAAAACTGAGATTCCGTCGCTATTCAGTGGAGGCCCAGTTACCGAACATTGATGTCTTCAGTAATTTCGGTTTCTTTAGGTGACATCCAAAGTGACCATCTGCAGCCTGATTTTCACGCCAGGGACAGAGTTGGTTTGGAAATCCTATGTTAATAAGCGTGCATAAAAGCGATGTATTCGCAGTGGTCCTACGCTATTTGTTTCTCGAGTAAATAAAACAGTTAGAGCTGCATGGTCGGTACGAAAAGTGAATAGCCCTCAAAACAAGAACAGATTCCAAGTGGAATTTGGTGTACCCTCTGGGTGGTTGGATTGTGACTCTCAGTCTCTACTCAGACCTCGGTGCTCTTTGAAGTAGAACTCAGTCATTATGATCACAAGGACCGTATTTGAATGGTGGTTCAGTGTGCCGCTGAGCCAAGCGTTGCCCACGGATCTTAGAGGCATAGTGGTCAAAATATCAACATTGGAACACTAGGACTCGAAGTCCACTCAGCTCAGGCTATCTCCAGCTGATGAGTCCAAACGGGGATGAAACCGGTTCTGGGGTGTCAGGGTTGCGAGGAGCAACCCCGAACCACCATTTCGGATACGGTCCTTGTGATCCTTATGACCGAGGTTTACTTCAAAGAAAACCGATGTCTGAGTAGAGATTGGGCATCGAAATCCAACCACACAGCTGGTACACCAAACGCCAATTAAAATTCCTTACCGCTGTGCCAGGCGTTGCTCACGGATCTTAGAGCCATAGTGGTCAAGGCGTCAATATTTGAACACTAGGCCTCTAGGTCCACCCCAGCTCAGGCTATCCCCATCTGATGGGTCCAAACGGCGACGAAGCCGGTTATGGGGTGTCAGGTTTGGGAGTAGCAACACCCAACCACCAAGAACAGATTCCTGTTCTTACAGACCCAACTGCAAGGGAGGGCTTTATTTTTTCCAGCAGAGTATGAAAGCTCTGATGCGGGCAATTTACTGGAGGGTTTGGCAATAACTTTTTCGTGCTCGTTCTATGTTTGGGATACCACGGTAACGAAACTCCATGTTCGAGGCGTCCGTGTAGACATTCTTAAAGGTCACGCTGTTGCACCAGCGTGGTCCACTGGATTTAGTTTTTCCTTTTAGAGAAATGCTCACAATGACGTACGCAGCGAATGAGGCGATTAAGGAAATTTTCCATATATTCCGATGGTACTTGAGTAAGTCAGCCAGATTTGAATCGAGCTGTGAAAATGTTTGGACGCTGGCCTCATGACTTATGCAACACCTTCAGTGGTTTCCACAATGCAAGTTGAGACTGGAGCTTCAAGGCATCAAATTGACGATGCCTCTCGTCACCGAACAGGCGACTCAGAATTTTCAGTTGCTGGCATTCTGCATAGTTAGAAGCCATAGGTAAACGTTATGTTTCACTGGATCCAAGCACTTTCAGTGGGACTGTCTGCTGGATCACACTAAGAAACTTTATGGGTAGGTAACTATAATTTCATAACGCAGGTTTGTAGGCCACGAAGCCAGTGCAGTGTACTCAAGTAGAAAACCACCGTGTGTGAAGTAACAATGCCCTTTGAACTTATGTCCACCTAACGCCGATATGTAAAGGAATGAAGCAGAGGACGGCCACTCGTGTATGTTTGTGCGTGTCTGTGAGGCGTACAAGAAGCTCAGCGTCTCTGAACGCAGGAGTTGAGTACACAATAGCTTCCAAGCCTTTTGCCGCTTAAAATTATTAACATATTAGATTTTGTTTCGTCCATTACTGTAGAGCAATCAAAAACACCCGTATTTTATTGCGTTTTTCAGAATTGGTATAAAGTTTCATTAATGTAGGGAGTGCAGGAAGCGGGTGAAGATTTTAGGAACTAGTGGAGATTAAACACAAATTTATATGAACACGAATCTAAATCGCATGCTCAACTGGAAAGAGCTGGAGATCCGGCTAGTTGAGGGAAAGGCAATTGACAAAATGATGCAAGCACCTGTAGAGCAGGAAAAATGTGTTGGCGTGAAATTCTAGCTGCTGCTACATAGGTGTATGTGACGTATCCCGATATGCAGAAGATACGTCGTAGTCGACGGCTCCAATGAGATTATGCGAATAACACTAGACATGTCAAGCGTTGTTTCTGACATTTAATTTGGGCACCTTTACCAGGTGGTTGAGGGTGCAGTACGCAAATTTATGCTCTCAAGATATCTGTTAAGATTACACTGTGCTTCTAACTTTTCGCCAACCTATAGTTTTCACCCGCATCTGTAGCCTTTAATTTCCAAATCTATGTTTTTGAATTGAATTTAACCAGCGTATAACTACCAGGGCTAGTCGGAGAGCAAATGGAGCCCGAACTTCTGCGTATAAGTGAAAAATAAAGTAGTTTTCGCAAGAAAAGGACAGAAAAATCAGGGAAAGTAGCTGCCTGTTCGCTCTTGGATGTTTCAGAACGGTGGCTCAAATGGACAGCGCATATGTCTAGGCCCCAACTGAGCCCTTTTCAGTTGCTTGGTTGGAAAGTTAACATTGGAAAGCCAGGTTAATAAAATGCGTTCATTTTCACCTCCAAGTGAACAGCAGAGCATGTAATAACAAGGATCATACAGTGCTTTCGGCTACCTTCGTAACTGCTGCTTGGTTCACAATTTAACTGGGCTTTTACCACTGTATCCAGATTGCTCTGAAGGGGGAATTAATTCTCCAAGAACATACTATTAGGTCGGCATACCAGTTGCCTAGACATGTTGCAATCCACGTCAGCCAGGCATGAGCTGGTTGAGTGAGGCATGCCCTACGCATATCCACATTCCGATTTACTGCATTCTGCCAAAAGTTAATCTCCTATGAACGAACGCTGATAGTTTGGCCGCTATTGGCCTGTTTCTTTGACTGAAAGGAACGACACTGAAATCGAACCACCCCACTACGCCTGAAAGAAAAAAGGCATTTGCCAAAACTTGAGCCACCATCAAGATCACAGTTTTCGTCTACCATCATTCCAGAATGCAAGCACATACAAGAGGCATATCCCTTCCAATCCAGCGGTAACCCCACAGTTTTGAGAATGGGTTCATAAAATTTGTGAGTGAGGTCACTGTGGCGTGGTTATTCCGCAAAGTTACTGCTTGTTACTCGAAATGTATCACTTGCTCAACCATTTGCTTTCAGTATATTCCGTACCATCAAACGGCAACTTTGTGAAGTCAAGAGATTCGGGTTACCACCGAAATGCCCTTCAGGACGTCAGTATCTAAGTGGCAGTTGTGCAAAATAATCCATCCTGACAGCCGCATCCATGATTAGTTAAGCCGTAATGGATTTAAAATTCTACCACTTCAGTTCATGCATAACGCTGTGGTTGCCTAAAATTGAAAACAGCTACTTCATTTTATGGCCTCAGCATAACCCTTCAATTACATGAATAGTGTTCATTACTGCTATTTGCAAAGCTTTGGTTGACTGGCCAACATAATTGCCACCATTGGTTGTTTAAAACGATGGTACTGGGGTTGATACGAATGCTTATTCCGTAGACACAAAACATGATCAAAATTACCAACTCACATAGTCGGTAGGGCTCAACAGGTCATATTTCTTTTTACTGTTAAGAAGTAAATTACAAGAAAATCTTAAACGCAGTGTTCTTCAGGTGCATACAGGTCGTAGGTGCATGTGGGACAAAACCACAACTCAAAGAGTGCAATCAAAGAGGAACTTTGTATTCTGGCACCTACTGGTGGATATTTCCGTGAAAATCCTTGTAAGAGGTACCAGCCAATCAATCCTGATCGCTCGAACCTTGATGCAAGCTTCCCTTACCCAATGCTTAAGTCCATAAGGTTTGAATGGATTTCAACCTATGATTTAGTGCAGACCTCAGTACATACACTAATTAAAGATCCACTCACGATGTGAGTATGTTTGAATTGCATTGATTTATATCATACTTCTTTATACTTTATTTCCTATCACACACAATCATCTCTTAAGACAGATAGACTTCCATTGCAGTTCGTCTCTTTTACTCACTGTCGTTAGTGGGCGGAAGCAGTCGACAAAATAACCCACATATCTATACGTAAGCTTGACGATGTAGCGCAATCTGACTAGGCTCCTGTTGGCACAGCGAGTAATCAAAGTTTGTAGTGCAGGCCATGGAGCACATTCGGGCGTTTATGTTGTCAGAGAGCGGAAATCTTACTTAACAGGAGACCTCCATTCTAGAACATACTGCCCATAAATCTGAGCTTGCACATACCATCTTGCTAATAAATGTGAACGGCAATATTTACATTGGTTATCTATAAACTATCCCACAAAATTGATAAGGGCAGTATTCGTACGATTTCACAGACGGCTTCGGATGTAAGGCAGCGGTTGTACAGCTGGTGTTTTAGTTCCAAGTCGCCCCAAACTCATCTACACACTGTCAGTCATCCGATCATATGAACAGCGGAAGTCAGTAGTTCACTAAAATAGCCTTTTAACCGGAAAATTTCCCTCTAACTATAACGGATGAATAAGTAAACCTACCAGTGCGTAACCAAAGAACAGGAACAGGTGGATGCGTCTAACTAAAACCATGACTGGCGGATAAAATGTGTGTTAACTTATTATGTTTATGGTTAAAACTAGGAAAGTGGCGAGGATTCTGTGACTTGCAGCTACTAGAAGTTAATCAAACCCAGGTTTAAGCCACTGGAGCTCATGGCTTCTAATCTTGATGGATCCAATTGATACGCACTTCTGATGATGTCCAACAGTCGTGCTTTTCCAGGCACGTGGATAGCTGTCTGATTTGGAACACGCTGCGAGGAAGACACAAAGAATTTTATAAAAATCACCCCCTTATGAGTGCACCAAAATATATCCTTTATAGCAGTTTCCAAATGCTTAGTCGTACATAGCTACTGTCAGTGGACGTCGTGTCTTTCGGGGCCAACCCTCTCCTCTGCTACGTTCGAAACTTGCATGACGGTGGATGACAAGCCGTGCTATATCACAGTTAGCTTGTAAATCATGACCGTACGAAGTTGTCCCCCGCGGCCCAGCGGCAAAAGCTGCTGACTGGCGTTTCAAGCCACTAGTGGTCATGGATTCGAAACTTGATGGAACCGATGGATGCGCACTACTGATGATGCCCAACAGGACGAAACCGCAGTCTAGTGTTTTTCCGGGTATGTGGACGACTATCTGCTTTGGAACTGGCTACGAAGAACCCTCAATCAATTATCTCAAAAGCATCTACTCTTGAGTACCATAAAATCAGCTTTGTCTCATTCATGACCGTTAAGTACTGGGGCTTCATTGAGAAAATATTTGCAGTAGCAACCGACCGGATTTGGTATACTTCGTTACTGCTTTTCCCTATCAGCAACTCTATGATCACTTACCTAGCTCGTACGTTGAATAACACTAGATTAACAGAGTTCGCTGCGTCCAAATGACTGGCGAATCGCTTATGTGATGATGTCTTCCATATGGGCATCTTACTGAATGACATACGTGAGTGATGTCCCCAAGGAACGCACATAAATCTGCTTTAAGCTCCATACCGATTTTTGACGGAATTGTCTGCGCATGCAGCAGTTGCACATGTTTCCAGTCTCATAGTCTACATTGGTAAGGTCATAGGATGACTTACGGACAGTAAAAACAAACAGCGCAGGCATGTGTCCGTCAAACATTTGAACAAATGCGCCGTCTATATTCTTACCATTAGAATTGCTCACAACAGGTGAAAGTAGATGGCAGATAACAGGTACGGCAATGAGCTAGCTAAAACAGATGTGACGGTCCTTAGGGAGCAGGATGTCCAGGATCTTGCTGGTACAAAATAGCTGATATGACAGCGATTTGTTCGGACTGAATGACGAAAAATTCAACCTGCGAAAACTCTGCCGTGTGCGAAAGAAAAACCAATAAAAAGGAAGTTACAACATTTGGTTATGCTTCACGATAAGTATTGTGGATATTCCTTTGGAGTCTTCGTTTAGCCAGTCAGTGTTTCTAGGAGCATACCTGCGATGCGCAGGTAGTGTATGTTCCTAGCATTGACAATGAGCGCTTTCATGCTACGCCGTCAGTATTTGCATACAAGTACAGATAAGGACATAAGGCTTCACAGAATCTATTGGTGACTCTTGTGTTTTTCATACGTCCGTTTTCCGCTAACTAAATGTGCGCGGAGTCGAATGTTTGCACATAAGGGACATCACTTTTTATTCATGCTAGTGGTGTGTATTGCATCAATTCCTAGCTGATCGCGAAAGAAAATTTGCCTAAAACTTCCTCATATATGCGCTATGTATAAACCACGGGAGCTCTGCGAGAGGCGCTTGCTTCAAATTTCCGCCATAAAATATGAAAACTGCCCCCTGTACTCCCACTAAGTAAGCTTCGAAGTATAATATGACCATGAATCATGCAATACACAAGAGCCGTGAAAAGAATTTCTAGATGAAATGTAATGCACAGGATTGCATTGGAGCAATCGTTAAACATCTAAGTTATTGCCTTGTGCGCATACGGCAATTTATCAGAAAGTTGATGTGCATACTGACTACGGAGAATAGAGAGCTAAAAGAAAAAATAAGTGTTGCTCCATCATAGGTAGATCGGGCACATGCGTGGAATCACGTCGCTGATTCCTGCGCGGTGGCAGCATATTGCAGCTGCATTACATCTTATCCGGGTGGGATACGCTCCCTATTCCTGCAGTCCGCAAAGTGGGAGTCAAGAAATCTCTTAAATTCTGACGCCGACTTCGCCGCGATTGGCGTCCCAGGCACCTTGTCCCAATAATCACTCAATGCTCGCAGCATAGAGAGTGAGCGATGCACTTTAAGTCCGGTACCAGTAGTTTGTACGTTGTCCGCATGTGCTGCTTGGTACGCGAACGTGAAGCAGCGGATCAAAATGGGGAAGTATCTTAAGACAATATCCGGTGCATCATAATGATATCAACACGAAGCATACGATTTGACAGGGTGTAAAACCCAGTCCCCAACATCGGTCCTCGTAAGACATACCCGTAAACTTGGGATGAGCCGAGTAGCTACATGCTGGACCCGTTGTAGTCTCAGCACCTCACCTATTGTGATCGGGCAATAGGTGGGTGAGCCGCACACTAGTACCGGTCCTATCATGGAAGAGAACAGACGGGTGGCAATTTCTTCAGGATAATTGCAGAAGCGACGTCTAAGTTCACAAATCAAGCGTAGTCCGTTTACATACATTCTTTTCGTATCATTGACAGACTTCAGATGTCAGCGTGAGAGTAGGCCTGTAACTTTTACGGAACTGGTGTGATGCAGCTGGTGGCCGGCAAGGTTGTACGCACGCCCGTTACCATCCCATTCTGGACTAGTAAACGAGGAGTTGTCCTAGTTGACAATTGGGTAAACCTCTGCAGACCACCGGGATAGGCGGTTGAGTTCATGCTGAAAGACGTCACAGTCATCGAGAGAAGGAATAAACCTCCAAATCCCCTGCGAACTCTACAATAGGCTGCCGAAGAAGCTCAGACACTTTAGAGATGTGGACCAGAATAATATATGTCCTTTCATTTTGCCCTGGTGAGCATCTCCTTTGGGAGTTATCATTGCGTTCGGTGGTCATCCAAGTCAAACCACTATCTTCTCCCATCAGGAAATCACTAGTCCACTGACACTACGCATCCTCAGCTTGTGAAGCAGGACCTCATGGTTCAATTTATCGAGATATTTATTGAAATCAATGTCGGTAACATCCACTGACTTCCCCCGGTCCAACACGCAACAATTCCACCTGCGTAGGCAACCGTTTTTTGATGCACGAACGACCTTTTATTAAGTTTTGCTGTACTGGCCTTAAGAGCATGAACTACCATCGCATTATTTCAGATAAGGTGTTGCACAGATTAGGAGGAGTGTAAGCACACGAAACTAACTGATTTGAGTGGTTGAATTTTAGCCAAATGCTCTCGCCCCGTTTTCAGGGAAGGGATGGTACCAAAAAGCAATATGAGAACAAAGCGTAAGAAACGGATGTTACAGTATATTTCGCACTCATCCTCGTGATTTAACGTTAAGTAATTTCACGGGCCAAGGCATTTATTTATTTTCATTCTTATTGTAATACATGAATTGTGTCCATCTAATGTAAAAAGGAATTTGCTCAGAATTTTCTATTCCATAAATATCTGCAGGCAATTACAAGTGTCAGCTTCATAATCATTTGTGCAATAGCTATCAAAAGCGATGCGACAAAAAGTCGTAAAGGCTGCTATCGGATGAACGGTGGCAATCTAGGTATATTTGAAACCACTACCACTGAATATTATGCCGGAAGTCAGGTGATCAGGCTAGGGCCCAGGTATGGTCAAACTCTGCATAAATGCATGCTGTTTACACACTTCCGGCTTCAGTTGTTTGATCACAATTGCTTTTGTTGTTATCAGTAAGTGCTTCCTGAGTCCTTTTGTGCAGCGTTTTGTTGGTACACACTATTTTGTAGGCCACTTTCGTTTGTATGTTATGTCCATTATCTACTAGATGTTCTAGGATGGAGCTGTGGACATTTCTGATGGTACCACACTATATTGAGGCAGGGCAGTTTTCCGCGATCCGTTTTGACAAACGTCTGGTCGCGTGTCCGAGTTATCTCGCACCACATAAAAGTGAACTGGTATAGGACGTAGGATTCGGATTGGGCCGGAATTCTCTCTTTTAGGCGTTTGGTGATGAGCGGAACGGTTTCGGCGTGAATGCGGACTCTGACGGTCGGGTAGGTTTAGTTTAGCGCGGAAGTCAATATTCTACTCAAAAGTTCGAAATGTATGTCTTCATTGAAGGACACAGAGAGTAAAACAGCTTTCCGTCTCCCGGTCATTTTCGGCTCAAGCTCAGCTCGGATCTCAGAATGCTTCTTGAAGAAAGCAGCTAGGTACTCGTTGGTTTCCAATGTTTTGAGCATGTAATTCTTTGCCGCTTCCAATGTCTCAGTGTTTCCAATCCTTGTGGCCCGATAATACAGGCAGCGTGCCAACTTTGGTTTGTACTTTATCGGCACGAAACGGTCGAAATGTGTGTACTGACCTACCCACGTTGGCTTGCGGTAAATATTCCTTTCAAGCGATCCGTCCTCTCGTCGTGGCAGCAAATCATCCAAAATAGCAGCTGATTGTCCGCTTCCATCGTACAAGTGAATTTCAACGATGAGTGCGCGTCGTTAAATTGAGTTAATAGATGAACATGATTAGTAAGATAGTTTCCGGAGGAATACATTAGCCCTGTTGTCCCCACGTGAGAGCACATTCTGCTCCCATCCCACGTGCAAATTGCCATATGCCTGTCACAACTTAAATCGAGAGCCAAATTAAGATTGCGCGGCACAATAAATTCGCGTTGCTTGTAAGTGTAGTGGATAATATACTACGTACAGTGCCTGTTACTGAGCGGTTAACATCCCCACAAGGCAAAAATGAACAGATGTATTACTTCGACAAGTTTAATTTAACCAAAAGTGAGGCACGTTTGATACAAAGCGTGGGCTGTTTAGTGACCATTTATCATTGTTCTCAGCAACTTGCAACTTGGCTATTTCCTACTTATATTGTCTGCATTATGGTAATGAATTAAAACTGATCTTCTATAAATGCTAAAATAGCGCCAGTTTAAAGTCAGCGGCACCATTTTAGGCTTCAACGCATTATCATGGTTAGAAACTCCACTTTGCAGCCCCTCTGCTTCCGAAAAGATAAACTTGATTTTTGTGCAGCAATAGCCGATCCAACAACAACGGCATATTTTGCAGGATATAGAACTTCCGTAAAGACTGATAATGTTTTCTTTGTACTTGTGTATGAAAGGTGCTACCGGGTATGCTTTTGCTATAGGGAACGGCGCTAGTGAAACGAAGTGCAAAACAACGTAAAACTGTCATTTGCTTATGTGAAATGACTATCTGGCAAAATGGGTTTCACCGATAAATTTTTACTTACTGGATGGACTCAACGCTATATTGAATGGCCAGTTTTTTACTCGTGTGCACTCAGTATTTAGAGTTTACACCGTAAATAGAACCTGGGACGTTGCGGTGATAGCCGGAACCATTACACATAAATCTTCTTTTCATGAGTAAGACAAACTATAATAGGTTAGGACTAACTGAAGAGATCATTTAGCCTTTCAATCGCAAAACCATGGAGGATCAATGTGAGCCTCATAACATCCACTGGACTGTGGATAACACCATGTACTAGAGCGGGTAATATCTAGGTAGAAAACATCTATTGCATGCTGCGTCATATACTGTGTTTGCTGTCAAAGTGACCGATGTGTTCAACGAATCGCTGTAGTGCACTTCTCGAACAGGCGCCTTGGGGTCTCATATTCTTTGGAATCCCGGCCGTGCGAATTTCATCTTAATCCCAATGATGCTTGAACTGCAAACTGTAGTTTGCCATCGTATGCCTTCTTGACTTTCAACAGCGAGCAGAAGCAAACGATGTTCCACAAAGGAAGTAGGTTAAAATACCTGATGGCATGCACATTATTTAACAGTAACACGTAATGTGTTGTCAAACGCAGCATGGTAACCGTTCGTTTCAAAGAGGGAAAGTTTAGTATCACTTCACATTTGTCCTACTTCGCTACTGAGCTGCGGTCAGAAAATAAGCGTTTTATCCCCTGTTGAACATTTTTCGAGTTATGTTGGAATTCACTTATTTTTCTACTTTGTCTTATTCACTTAAGTAAAACTTAGAATTAATTGTCTCTCAGGTATAAGTTTGTATAAGAATTATGCCATACCGCGTGACCTAAAACGTGGTCTTCAACCAAAAGTAATATATGTGATTATCCTATTTGAAACGAGGATTCAATGGAGATAAGTAATGTACAGGAAGAAACCCATCATGAGACATGATGAGAAACATCAGAACTTATCAGATTTTTTCGATTAGCAGTCGTTCTCATTTAAAAATCTGGTAGGACGACGCACCAATCTCTCTTGGTACACTTCAACATTACAGACGCAAAAATAGCTCGAATGTTTTCAGAGAATAAGAAGCAAATGTGCTTAAAATTTGAGAATTCAGTAGATGAGAAACGATAGGTTATTTTTAGGCTGTTATTGTTAGCTAAATACAATCCTGCGTTAGCAGTATGAGTTCCTATTTATTGATAATCCAAAGATGTGATTTCCTACCAGGCTGCTGCCAGAATCTAGTGAGTTAGTAGTAAAATCTACACTCGAGGACTTGTAGGCAACTTCTGGCCTAAGCAGCAGAATCGACGCGGAATATAACAAAATGATTATTCTCATCATGCGATATATCTATCAGCACTTAACCTTTCTGGATTGGTGACAAAATAAATAAATAAATGTTTTATTTCTCAATGATGCGAGTGTTCCCACATAGGGAAGGATCAACTTTATTTACAGCTTTTTTATTTCGTCCCCTCCACATATTAGACGGGAATATGCATTATGAAATATGCATGTCAGTTTCACAAAGGCACTTTGTGCGGGGTGAAGTGCAGAAGATTGTGCTGAGGTTATATCCTCCGTTAACTGATGTCCAGTCGATCTGGACCAGCGGAAATGGAACTTTCGTGGATGTACTGTAATATGTTCCGGATGGCAGGTTCTTGACACCGACAAGGATTCCGGACTGTAAGCGAATAGTAAACGAAACTCAAAAACCGAATTGTGAACGCCTGTGCGACGAAAATGCTCTGATGAGCCGAATACCAGAACGAACGAACGGAGCGGAAACAAGTGTATTCGGTGACATGACAAGAGCAAGTGTTGTGCCTTAAAAGCGTACATCAAACAAGTAGCCTCGTTAAAGACAGATGCATTAATGGTTTTACCGTTTGATTCCTCCTGAATACTATACACATCAAGATAGGAAAGGGAATAAAACAGGCACTGAAAATAAAATATGGTTTCATTTGCGTTAGGTACTGTAATATTCCTTCGGTCCGGCGTTCCAAGATCTTCCGTGTACAAGTAGTGCGGCAAGCTGCATTGCGAAATAAATACCTCGTAGACGGCTGTACGCTCGAGCCGCCTAGTAAGAGGCCGATGTAAAGGTGGCAGCTAAGGAAACACGGAAGAAGGAACGGAAAGTGCCGAAGTGGAATAGGAAGGTAAGGAAAACAGGAAGCGAAACCGACTGACCTCTTACCTGTTAACCTGTTACTGTGACGCCCGCGCACCGACTATAGTACCATTCTTTCAAACTTCCGCTGACGCGCAATCCAATTTCATCGACCGATTAAAACACCTTTAGAAGTCCCAGTTTTTAGTGGACTCAGGGCGAAAATGAAATAAAAATAGTATCAAGGTGGGTAAGGAACGGCTACAAAATGACTACCAGGAAAAACAAATAAAGCGTATATATCTGACAAAGAATTATCCAAACACGTAGACATCGGTTTGCATGGAATATATAAGATTTGGCAAGCGTTCTTGTAATATCCCTGGTAGTTGTTTTGGGACATCTAAAAATGTGGACTCAAGCCGGAGGCCGTAGCCTGTGGGAAATGTACTTCAGAATGAAACGAAGATTCGAATAGCACCAGATTCTGGCGCTAAATACAATGAAAGCGAAAGGCGCCACGTTTGGTAGATGAAAACATTTCAGTACGACGCAGCTATAATAGGAAAACCGCCCTGGATGATAGCAACATATTTTCTAAATTGCCAAACGATGTCTAAAATGTGTGGTATAGCACAATATTATTAGTGGTCAGGAGTTGTATTGGAAACATTTATGGCCGCTATACTTCGGATTATTACGGCTTACAGTAAGGCTTGCGTGTATCACCATCCATAACCTCTGTGGTTATTCTGAACGATGTGAACTTTTATTACGCCAGAGTAAAGTACGAATAATAATATAAGCGTGGAAGAGCAGGTCTGTGAAAAAAATAGGAACTGGGTATCAACTCATGACTGAGCATGGGATTTAACAGGCCAGTGGTGAAAAATGGAGCCAGATAAAGGAGCATTTCATGAAGATGGCCAAGGTAGAGTTTGGAGGCAGTCGGAAATCCTGGTAGTAAGGCTATCCGAGATGACAGGGGCCACTCTGACCCACGGTTAACTTTCGGGCCAGGTTAAATGAATATGAAATATGGAAGAGCAAGATGATACTAATGTACGGAAAAGGATCTGGCTTCTCGTGCTACCAATCTGCCATTGTTGACATTAGCAGATGGCGAACTTTCAAGTCTGATAAAAGTTAAGAGATGGTGCAGACCAAAATGAAGTGAAATGAAGTGACTATACCTGGGTCATATCTGTTGTTTGATCAGAGGAATAGTTAACCAACTATCTGGAATATTATGACATGGAGTAGAGAGGTGAACCTTTCTTTTCAAACCAAGAAAAGGCAAAAATGAAATCAAATGATCAGTAACCAGTGGAGGACGGTTAGGAGAGCCAGTGAACCGAAATCTTCTAAAGCTAGGCAACCCGGTAGCCCAAGTGTGGCAAATATAACATTGCACATAGAAAGAAGTAAAATAAAAAGGCAGATAAGCACGGCCTTATCCAGCAATTGGCCAAAAGATGGTTATATGTATTGTACTCCTTCCTTCGGAAAATCGTTTAATCCTACTTTCTGAACTGTCGCACCATTATTTATTGCAACTCCGGGATGCTCTGACGGATTTTTGCTATCTTCCGCTTGCTTCTGTAAGCCAATCTGTTAGAGTGGTTGAAAAGGAAATAGCAAAATTTGCCACGACACGTGAATTGCGATTGAAGTAGCATAACGCAAGTAACTTCAACTGCAGTTACTGCGAGACCTATCTTAAACGGTCACAACCTCGATTGTTCAGTCATTTTACTTCTCCTTTTAGCCTAACTTCAAAAGTAGGACACAACTCTGTTTGTTTTTCCTCGATTGAAGCCAAATGAGTGTTCCATTGGGTGGGTGATTTTGGTACAATCGTTGTGTGAGTGGGTTGCGAGTGTCGGTTATCTAGACTTGCTACCGGTAAACATCACAACTGTGGGTTGTTGTTTCAAGCACATACTTTCCACGTCAAAAAACCGTCGCGTCGACAGGCATAAACAGTGAGGTACTTCCAATTTGATGAGCGAAACATTGAGCTATACGTCAAACACTGCAACTTTTAGGTATACAACTCCCAGGTAATTCAATCAGGTTTCACGTCAGAGTAATCGACTGCACTGGTGAGGCCTCAAATCCGGACCTTGACCGATATTTGACACTAGGTAGGCTGTCACATGGTGGAAAAACACGGAGTCACAGACTACCAAACGAGCATATTTGAAGTGACAGACTAGTTATAAGTGACGAAAGAGTATACACATCTTTTGTACGCTCGCTAACTGCCGACAGCCGATACAACAAGGTGAATGACACGCGTTTTTGAGCTATTACCTTCCTTCCGAATCCGAGCCCATAGGGTGTTCGTCAAAACCGGTGAGAATTTTCAGCCCCATGGGAATGCGCCTGTCAAAAGTTAACACAAGCGCATGAGCAGCATTTGAGCAGAGAAAGGTAGGGCGATGTGTGGTGTGGAATAACAGTTATCGGGTAGTAACATAGTTACTGGTTTTCATTCCGGCGCCTTTGCAGCCCCGTTGCAGTCCTTTGCTCGCCTGAAGTTAAACAAACTAGTATGAATTTGTTCTGGGAAATTCGTTGCGGGCATTCATCATTGCGAATCACAGCAAATAGGATTTTACTTGGTCTTCTTCGTCTTGAGATGCGCGTTTCTACTGGTGAACGGATGACACGTGCCTATTTGGTTCGACTGTCCCCCATTCACTACTCAAGGAAGCATTAAAATTATGTTCACCTTGAGCTGCATTGAATGCGTCACCATTAATGCATGAAAAGGTTGAAAGCCCATATGCAAATGTAGTTTTCTTGAGGCAGTTGGTCCATCACTGTAGTTTGCGAGGTTAAGTAGAAAAATGCTCGCAGGCGGGTGCGAGCATTTTGCCCCCGCTCCTCAATGCTATCACAGTTGTAAGTCCGATGACAGTAAGATGCACTACGAGACGCGCACATCTATTAACCTTGGTCCTGTCACCCAGCTTTTAGGACATACTCGATCAAAACTGTGAGTGTCGGTACTACCATCTCTGCACGGATTGCGTATGGCACATACAAAGCAGAAGATCCAATTAAACTAGATTTACAAACAGATGGCACCGGTGCGGTCACGTGTTCATTGGTCATGTGAACACTTATTTATATCACGGACTCATCAGGTCTCTGCATGTCCTCCCGTACGAAATGCTGCATTAGGTAGAACACAGTTACTACAAAATAAGCACTTGCTACTACGAATAACTGGAGAGTTATAAAACGGCAGATTTAAAATGACTGCCTGGCTCTCACCCTTTAGAAATAGGGTTATTTGACTGTGAATAATTGAGTGATTAACACCAGGTTTCTGCTTACCTGAACAAGAGATTTGGGCAGAATGTCACAATAACTAAGCCGGGGACAACTAGCAGCTAGATTCAGTCATCCTACTCTAGACAAATCGCCCGGATAAATCGTCAAAAGAGTGGTTAATACTTTAGATAACATTGGAAATTACCATTTCTGGCATAGCTATAGTGGACATATGGTGGATAAGTCGGACGAAGCACCTGACGTTTTCTACTTGGTGTGATGATTCTCCGCTTGGTAGGTCGCGTTTAGCTGCACGCTTGTTTAGTTCCGACAAGGTTTATGTCACTCTACTCCACAACTCAAAAAATGGCTGAAGTAGACCACCAGTCGTAGCTGTGAAATGTGCAGTACTAGGCCAGAAGAAAGTTTTGACACGTAAAAGCAGGATTGTTCGCCCAATATGTTACCGTTGCTTTGCGTGTCGAAGCAATGTGGTGGGCTCTAAATGCATCTCGGCTGCCATCCGTTTGACATAAAGTTCCAGCCCTTTGTACTCTCACCGGTGTGCAGATGGAACTGTGCGCGGTAAAACCTAAAGCACTCGTGGTCACTTTATTGGTTCAGGCAGCCCATGAAACATAAAATTCGCATGGTTTAAATAGCTTGGAAGTAGAGAGTCACCAACCATGTCGCTCAATTAGATCAATCCTGATTTGTTGAAATTGCGCCATGTCAAACTATGCTAGCCATGAGAGCATTCTGAGCACAGGCAACTTGGTTGCACGAAATATTGCATGTGCATTTTTAACTGCAAAAGTTCTAAAGGCGAACTCACAGCTGCATTTGCAGTGCATCTTCTATTGGAGCATTTGTTTTCAAAGCAGGAAAGGAATTCTTGACTAGATATGAACAAGGATGCACCGTGATGTTCCACCTACGTTACGTTCAGTAATTCACGCACAATAAATTTGACATCCTAGATTCATCGTTTTTTCCTAACTGCTTGTCCATGTCTCCACTCACAGTTGATTGAGATCATGTGTTTAGGATACAAATGCTCAGCTATGATTCCAGATGAATCGCATGATGCGGTTTCGTTTGTTCGCATTCCTATCCATAATGCCAAACGTAATGGACATAGTCACCATGAAAACCTTGCTCTTACAGTGCAATGGTTGGCACTCGTGCTTCACCTTGCACATCTTCACCAACCTACGTTGCTTATACGATCGCATTCCAAATTGAAGACACCAGGTGGATTCCAAGTGAAAAATGAGGTGGGCTCACGGCTTGACATACTTCCATCATCAGACGTACAACCGACCATGGGCAGTGGCATGAATGTTATAGGGGGAAGAAATTTTCCAGGTGCTGGAAATGCCGAATGATCAGAACCACTCGTAACGTAGGTTTTTTCCTCAACTGATATCAATACATGCTTTCAGCACCTTAGTACTAGTACTCGACAAACGCATATGTCAATCACATACAAGACAAATACTTCGCCATTACCGGTTCCAAGTTGGAACAGCTGGCGTAAAGACTAAGCACCAAGACTTTACCAAAACAAACGGCTGTCCGAATAATGAAGAATAAACAATGAACAAGACTTATGTGGGTAAAAAAGCAGTTGCTTGACAAGTACGGCAGGATGGTGGGGGTAAAACTGCAATTACCAAACGATAGGTGAGTTGTCTGTCTGAGAGTATATCTAGCAGATACGCTGCTGACTAATAGTCGTGTAAGTGGGAATTGAATGTAAACGAGGTGGCAACAATGGGACAGTTATAGTTGATGTATTACATGTGAAAAGTAAAAACAAGGATACTCATATCTGTCCCGCATCCTCAGGTTTACGTAACATGCCAATCCGGTTTGGTGGGATAAATAATATATTCCACAGTTTCACAGTTTATACAACCAAGTGAAGGGAGCCAAGGGCGAGATCCAATCGTTTGTTGAATATATCTAAGCTGGGGGAGGAAACAAAGAAGTTTGGGAGAGAGTTCCAGGGTTAGCAAACCTGAAGAGAAAAATAATTCCGCTGACATTCCAGGCGGCTAAACTGTGCAGACATTTTCTGTGGGTTATCTTTGAGTTTGGTGTTATAGCTGAGTTTCATCAAGTGACGGCATAAGTGATTAGGGTCGCATAATATTATTTAGGTTAATATAATTTGGCCGCGCAGCCTTCGGTAACGGCCACTGAAAATTCACAGTAACTTCAGCCTTTGATGGTAGGACTGATTTCGTAGGCCCTTGAGGTACCTTGTGGTTCTGCGTTGTGGTTTCTCTAGCACTTCTAAGTCAAGCTACAACCAAGGTTGCCAAGCCTGGATGGCGTATGCAACGTAAGGGCGCACGTAAGAATTGTGCAGCATGGGGAAGATGGATGGATCGAATCTTCCGAATGCACTCCGCAACAAGCCGAGGTGCTGGTCGACTCACTTCGCAACCGCCTCTGACTGTTTCGAACAGTTAGGGTAACTTTGAATGAGCACAGCAAGGTCGCGTTCTTGGGAAGTGGTTTGCAATAAATTGACCCAAACATATACACGTTGTCATGTCTATGGCGCAATTGAACAGCGTGACATTTGTCCACATTGAATGGTAGGGTATTCAAAAATGACCAGGTTGAAATAGTGTTGAGGTCACACTGGATCTTTTCGTGGTCCTTGGGTTCGTTGACGGCTCTCCATAACTTGAAACCATCCGCGAAGAGTAGGAAATCCGAAGTAATTTCCCTCGCCAGATCGCTTATGAAAATGCAGAATAGACGGGACCTGAGCACCGAGTCTCGTGGTGCGCCGTACTCCACCACAATTTTGTCGGACAGGGATTCTCGTACTCGCAATTCCAACCTACGTTCGTGTAGGAAGGTGCCCATCCAACACAGCAGTGGGTCACCAAATCCATACATCTAAATTTTATGGAGGAGAATTCCGTTGTTTTAGCGATCAAACGCTTTTGAGAAGTCCAGGTAAATGACATCAACTTCTGCTCCACCATCAACTGCTTCAGTCCAGCTGTTGTGGGTAATTGACAAGTTCCTAGTGCATGAACGCTTTTGTCGGAAGCCATGTTGCTCTGGAGCTATCATCTTGGGATTCTCCAGATACTGCATGAGTGAATCAGCAATGATAGACTCCAAAACGTTGGAAAACACAGGGAGTAGCCTTATGGGACGGTAATTGTTTGGATCAGTTCGTCTACCTCCCTTACGAATAGTAGTGATTACCCCACGCATCCATATTGTTGGGATCTGATTCTCCTCCATACAACGCTGATAGAATACAGCCAGAGTTCCCACCAGATCACTGTCTATGGCCTGTAAAGCTTTCGGTCGAATGTTATCTACACCAGGAGAGCTGTGGATACGCAGAGACAACAGTTTATTTGACACAGTTTCTGCAGTAAAAGTAATATTGGATAAAGCTGATGGTAAGACAATAGAAACAGGGATAACCGTTGGGCCGGTTACTCTCTGGAACGTTTGTGAGTAATGGAACTGTAAGAGATCGGCGGCTTCCGTTGCTGATCGCGTGCATCCGTCAGTCGTGATCAGGCATGAAATTCCGCGTTTAGCCCTACAAAGGCCATTAACATACCTGTATAAGAGTTTGCGGTTCGTGCAGAATCTCTTAAATAACTCCTGCTGACGCGCCTGTTGCCCTCGCGGATGAAACTCACAGAAGTTACGCTGTGCCACATAGGCAGTCCACGTTTCGAAATTCGGGGAGTCTTTGCGAGCGCCCCATGCTAAGTAACTCAAGGATATGCATTTGCGTGTTTTTCTCCTCAGAAATGACTTCCTTCTCCTTTGACGATGGAAGAATTTCTGCTCAGACGCGTGCGTCAGCAGTGCGGGGAATATCCTTGTAGAAGTGTCCCAGGCGATTTCTGGAGGCTTTCCGTTAAGAAGGTCCAAGATATCTCCTTAACAAGCGCGCATAGCACGTTGTAGTGCGTGGCCGTATATAATTTCTCGTCATCTTCCTCAGAATATTTCGCATAACATACCTAGTTAAACATTGGATTCACATGGTCACTGCGACCCAGTGGTGTGCTTGTAATTATTCCGTCAACCATGAGTTCTTCGTTGGTGAACACAAGATCAACTATCGGCGGGTGTTAGCAGTCCGAAATCTGAAGGGAATGGTCACATGTATGTACGGAGGATGGTTAGAAATTACCTCTTGTAAACAGCCTCTGAACTGCATGCTATCGGTTTCCGCCATTTCTACATCGTGCACATTAAACTCTCCAGCGATGAGAATGTGACTGCATGTCTTGTGCAAAGCAACCTGGAGAACATGGTTTACTTTGGAGTCCATTTCACACGTAGAGTTTGGTGGACGGTAAATCACAGCTAGAAGACATGTGTCTTTGTTCCGTAACCCTAGCCGGCACCAAAGCGAATCAGGGCACGGACCACTGGGTGGTCAATAACTTCACCTCAGAGGTTAGCCTTGTAACATAGTAGTAGCCACCACCTCTTCCAGCTCTGTCATTCCGAAGCATTGACATACCAAGTAAATTGACATCAGAATCTGCAATCTCAAGGCTTAACCAGGTCTCCGCACTCATAATGAGATCCCGCGGTTGTGACGCCTAGCGTTCTCTAAGTTCGGTCAACTTACTAAGAAGACCTTGGGCGTTAGTATACAAACATGATAGTGTTTTTGATGTTAGAAGTGTGTAGGTGGACAATAAATTCTTCTTTAGTTTTAAGCCGACCGTTCGTCGGTCGGTCGATAATCGTTATTTGCGTGGGTCTTTGGTTCTTGAATTTTAGTCAAGCTGCATGGTAGCATGGAGTATCACAGATCGAGGTGTTCCCTCGTGTGACTCCCTGTTCCGGCAATTGTCGCTAATGCCAAGTTGTCTATAAATGCAGGATTGTGGATGCAAATATATTACTGAGGTGGCATGTTCCAATAAACTGCTGCAAACTGGTGGCCGTGCTCCTGTTATCTTTAGCACAATCTCGGTAGGTAACCTGGAGCGATGCTTCAATCAACTGTCCAATAGGAATTCTGTCATTCCATCTGAATGTAGCACGACTTTCAATATTTTTGGATCGCAGCCGTTGTAGTTTGGAGATGAAGGAAATCTCGTTAATAATTTAGCGATAATGTGTTCCATAGAGAGTGCTTCGCGGATGTAGCACCACTGATCTCGGTCATGTTTTTGCGCTTCGTGCTCAGGAGAGCCCAGTAGTTCAGGAACAATATGAATAAATACGGTTTTTTGCTTTGGTTTGTAGAAAGACCGCCATGGATTTACTTTTTTTTCGACCGTACTTTCCAAGTAATATCGGATAGTATGCGCAACCAGCTCGATGGGTTGCGAAGATAAACTACATCCAAATCCATGTAGTATAAAAGAGGAAAGCTGCTTTTGAATGACTTTGTGAACCACACACCACGACTGAAACGAAAGAATGATAGAAAAATGAGTAACGAAGACATAAACGCACCTTGTTGGAATTAGTGCCAGTCAGCACTAACGGGAAAATCCCATTATCTGCACACATGAGTCAAGAACGAGCATTATAATTCTCAAAAGAACTGTAAAACACAGACTTTGACTCCTCATACAGTTGGCTGTACGCTTTCATCAGTAGAAGGTCTTGTGTTTGGCAAGCAATCGGTCGCAAACGGTGACTCAGATATGTGTGCAGCATCTGAATAGGCAGAACAATTGCACGAAATATGTTCCGGATACACAGCTCAAGACATTTTTAATTCACATAAAACTGCTTTGCTATTCAAAACGACGTCCGATAAAGGCTTTGTGTAAAAAAAATAGCAACGCGCAGGTGGGAAAAGAAGCAAGGCGTGTATCACAGTTATGCTGTGGGGTAGCGAGAACCGGCTGCAGTGATTTGGAAATCAGCCAAAACTCGAATTTTAGAAATATCAACATGAAAGACTACCGGTAGTTTACAAAGATATTAAAAAGGCATGGATGAGTGTAGCTATTTCCGAAGATTTAACAGCAAAATACAGAAAAACGCAACATCATGCCTGCTCTCAACAAAGCCGTTGCCCTACCAAATTCCATCTACTTAATATCAAATTGTAGTTCCTGTCACCCAACACCATTGTGTTACTTCAATCCCACGAACAGGATGTCATTCAGGCGCTTAAATCGAAGTTTACGAAAAAAACAGCTTCTCAATCTTATAACGATCAGGTAATCCCACAAAGATATGCCCGGAACTGAATGGATATATTTGGGTGTTGCCTTTCCCAACACTGGCACTGGTGGTGTGCCAGTGTTGGGAAAGGCAACACCCAAATATATCCATTCAGGATACGATCCTCGAGGTCGGAATGACCGAGGTTTACCTCAAAGTGAGCCGAGGTCTCAATAGAGGTTGCGAGTCGTGACCCAACCACACAGCGTGCTCCGTAAATTCAGCTTTGAAGGTCCGGAACTGATTTCATGAAACGAGTATAATTATTAGACGTCGTGTTCTACATAACTTCTATCTGGAAGGAGGTGCAAAACTCAAGCATCTCTGTTTTTTAAAGCGGGGTTTCCTTGCACTGTAGAAATGGATTCTGAGAGAACAATGCAAACTTGACCTGCGATATATGAGCGAATTGTGCCTCCTTCAAACGCAATTGCTACGCATGCTCATTCAGAGGAATTGCTTGGATGCAAACTTTCTGACAGCCACCTGGTTGATTCTTATTTCCAAACATGTCACACAACAGAATTAACTGGGACCTGCCAACCCCATCAATGTTAGCAGCTGTGGATGTGAGTAATGAATCAGACTACCAGCAGGAACAGGATTCTACAAACGTTCTGAAAAGGTATACATTCACAGACACACAGGGTGAAGTTGATATTTCACGCTCCTACGCAATGCATAGCGGACACACTGGCATGCTTGCACTTCTTCCGGACGTGAGGGAAAAACTTAATTCCTTTCATTGCAATCGTCAAGTAATAGAACACTATATTTGATATCTTTTCGTCTGGTGGGTAATGATTACGACAATAGAAATGTGTTCATGGTTTTTTAAAAGTTGTGAATTTCGACGACTTGCAGGTCACTTTCTAAACCGTTGACTCACAATCTGTGAGATTATCGTATTAGTATTACTCATCTATCCCACATTATGCACCACTACTGAGATTGCAAATGACGGCGGCCTTGATAGTACATTCGTAGCAAACAAATTCGCATGTGTTCTGCAATTAAAGTCATAGTGAATTATGTGCAGATTGCAATTTATGACAATCTAGTTGTGTGAAGCGGGGTTTTCTGCAGTGTCAGCAGCCGAAACAAAGCAACCAACCCAACTGGACCTAGGCAGCACATATTAAGCGTCGTTGTCTCCTATTTGCCCCAGATGGAGCAGTCTCGTTGCAGAGGAACACGCTCATGGTTGTACGTAATTTAGTGTTCTAATGATTTAACGTATATCTATTTTTGGTGTAACTGGATTTCAGTTTCAATTCACGTTCAATCAGAATTACATTAAATTATTAACTCAAAACAATCCAGAATGTAAACTTTCAACAAACCCCCTCAGCGGGCCGGCGTACAATTATCAAACGCCGACCGGTGCACGACAATACAAAGGTTGGGGACCAATGCCGTAGAGTGCACCGGTTCGCAATACACCTATACTTCACCAGACCAGCTGCTTGTGGTGCAATCCCTTCGCAACAAAATATTACATGTCTGCGTACTTGTGGAACAAGGGGGAAAGTAATATAATTCACTATTTCACATATTCTTTGAAAGCAAATTGTATGGCTGCAAGCAAACATCTATCACATGCCTCCTTCATCTCTCCATTTGTGATTATATCATTCCACACGGGAGCTGTCCTGTCTACCTAGATGCGATTTGACCTGTGTGCTTCGTCGGGGAGAATTGTTTAGATATGGTTACCTTCTATCCCACGTTTAAACTAAACCTATAGATCCGTCACAAAAGTGATATCTCATCGCATAAAGAAAGAAGTTACGTGTAGTGATTGATATCCATTCTGCTGCGATGATGATCGGTCCGCTTCTTATGTTACGGACAACTTGACTTCGAGGTCAAACGGTACCTTCTACTGCACCTTCAACTATCCGACAGAACTAGCCTGAATAGCCACCAAAACGAGGCAACCTATCTGCGCTTCTTGTTTAGAGCAACTTTTTAGTGCCAAGCCAACCTTGTGCAATGTTGCCTCAGACATCTCCAAAGCTCACTTACAAAAGGGGTTTGACTACACTTCAGGCTTATACCAGCTTTTCTGAGCTTACGTGTCTCCCTTCCCTCAGGGACTGTGCGCGTTCCAATGGAGGTCTCAGACACCTCCATTTTCCAGTGAGGGCGCGCGGCAAACTGTGCACCGGCTAAGCACTGTTTAGTAAAGTTTCAATCGCTGTCCATTTGAGTTGGACCACTCTAGTCTCCCCCAAGTCTCACAGTTTTCCTACCTACCTCCGAAAACATGAGTATTCTGTGCGTAACTGTGTTCAGTCTCTACGCTAATCCGAATTCTATTGGCTGGTAGCCTCTGCCCACGCAGTGCTACGTAGATGCAAGTGCGATGATTATCGGATGATAGCCTTTGCGTTGAGGAGGAAAGCTTCTGCACTAACAATGATGGCTTCTGCACTAAGAAGGATAGCTTCTGCACTAAAGGTGTGGGCGATTGCGTTAAGGATGTTAGCGAGTGAGAAATGGTATAGAATCCGATCAACCAAGTATGCCTCAGCACTAGAATGGAGTACGATACTTACCGCATCAGCAGTACCTGATGCGTGCTACCAATATCATGGGGACAAGTCTGGTGAATTTGATTCCGCAACTCCATAAGAGTAATTGATCCTAGTTTCAGACACGCACCACACGTCAATATCCAGTGTGGCTAATGTGCGTGCGGATGCAGGCTGTGGAACTAGTTGTCTTAGTGTGCGCTCGTTGAACGCCGCCATGGAAAGTTACAGTGGGGCATTTTAAGGGCCTTTTGCCGGTAGGCGTCCAGTGGGTGTTGTGGGAAGGTAACTGCGGATGTTTCGACTCCAGCGGCATTACGCCTGTCGTCAATTAATCTGGATAATATAGGGGAAATATTAGTAATGGGGGTTGGGTAAGCGGTAAGAGAGACATGTGAAAAGAAAAACAGGGACACCAGCAGCAGCATGTTTTCGCTTATCCGCCTTGCTGTATGCAGCAGATAAGGCGACCCTTGATAATTTGCACGAAAGCGGATGCAGGATGTAATTAATGTTTGAGGAAATAGTCATGGTTATATGTATGCTGAGATACTGCCAGGACGCCCAGGCCTAGACAGTAGGAGGATTACGGTCCTCAACCAAAGCCTACTGCTTACAAGCCTGTCCGGAAGGCGGCGGGGAGGGGGCATTGATTTAGCTTTACAGAAATGGACGTCATCCCATTTCTAACGCTCAACTTGGAGGACCAGGAGACTGAGTTTGTCTGAACTCTCACCATTGGCCAACCTAGTAGGAGTAGCTTACAAAAGACCCAGAGGCACCATCCAGTAGAGCTCAATGGGTAAAAAGGATACGCAAACAGTCGCACCACGTTAAGGTTCAGTCTCGTTGAGACGGCGTATTTCGTTACCCACTGCATTCATCAAATTCAGTCGGAATGATTGGAATGCGAGCAATTCTGTACCGGATATGGTGCTTTCGATTTCGGCATCTGAGTCATTTTCTTAACCGATGCTGGTAGCTTGAATATTGGGTAGCTTTCTAAAAGGGATTCAATAGACTTTAGGCCAGTATAACCCATACGTTGCTGACGAGTCAACTGTACGTCTTGTCCTGTTCATTTAGCAAAACCTTTACTTAGCCAATTCGTCGGGTAAAGACGACAAAATGTCAGCTAATTGGGCTTCTCGATTGTTAACGTTGTGTAAGAGAATAATCCATATGTTGCCTTCCATCAAAGGAGAGTTGTTCGAACGGATACGATGACCTGATAATGCAAATGCTTCTGTTTGTTGCGTGAAGCGAATCCTAGTGACCACGGTGAGCGATTCAGCAAACTTGGAAACATGCTTATCCACCAGATAGTAAGATATGCGTATGAACAACAGCAACTATCGCGGAGCCATCGAGCATATATATTCATGGTCTAAGCGACTGAGCATTGAACCAATCCCCAAAGGTCGGAGAATTCATTGATGTGTCATTTCACCCAGAGTTGGGGAGAAAAGCCTTCGAGGTTGACACATTAATGATGCTGCTATAGTAATGACACAAAACGCAGTTAGCTAAACTTTTATCAAATACGGACCAGGAACACACAGTGACCTATCCAAAAAGTTTAAGGTTACCATTTATCCATAATCTCGCAAAAGATCTGTCCGTTTACGTGCGACGTGTACATGCACCATAACTTATTTGTAGGCCATGTCAGACACATTTGGATAATTACACACTATGAAAAGCGCAACTCTGATGAAACTCAGGGAGTTCACATTGTAGAAATGAGGGACACAAGTCGCTTAGGCCAGATTTTGATATGATTAGGGCCAAATAAATTTAACTACCAGTCATGCCTCTATCAAATTTGAAGCAGTAATTGATATTACTTTCATTGAGAACCATATTTGTCGGCGCTTAGTGAGACATCAGCACCCCATGCTGGAGTCCTGGACCGTAGGATGCTCAACCTTATATCATCACACAAGTGACGTTCAGGGATGAAGTGATGATTTTGATATCAAATGTGGATGAAGTGCCGCGCCTGCGGTTTTGACACAACCCACTCAAAATTTCAGACAAATATGCATGGAGATCTAGCTTTTGCTTCCATTCCTTAGCGTTATCATATGTACTGAGAGGAAGCTGAGGCCGGACTTATCTTTTCGTTCTTTTCAAGAACATGTTGTGAATTCAAGTGTTGCATTTGGTAATCACTTAACACGATCTACTCTGCAAATAAATGAATACGGTTTCTTCCTCTGGTCTTAAGCGTTGTAAAAGCAAACTAGAACACACCGTATGAAGTTTGACGCTTAAATGTTCCTTTCTAAACGAATATGTAGGCAGGTAACACTCTGAATGTGACTGAAATGCGCTCATGGATTGTAGCAGGTAAAAGAGTAAATTATACAGCTGACATTTTTAGCCACCATTAACCTCTAGTTAATAAGCGATAAAAGACTGTATGTGAGTAATTTTCTTATAAAGCCAACATCACTTTTCTTGCATGAAATAGTTAGCTCAGAGTTCCTTGTCCTCTTTTGATATTAGCACAAAAATCTACCCATACTAGTAGCTCTTTGCTCTTGGCTGCAGACCATAATCTCCGAGCCTTTAGGCGATTTGATCCACCGATTTTTTCACAGGTTCTCGGTTCATACGTACATTCACATGCAGATTACGCAATACAGGTCTTGTGATACCCCATAGCTGGGCAACCAGAAATGTCAATGTTATGTATAATTTGCCGTATAATCGAAGGCTTCGAGTGCTCGGGATCTTCAGCGGACAATATCGGGAATTGTAGGGGAATCGAATTTTGACGTACCAGCATTAGAAAAGTCCCAACCACACATGTCGCCATTTACTAAAGCTCAGTTATAACAGTATTTATAGGCAACCATCTCTAGCTGGCAGAAGATTACAGCGGTTTGTAATGTCGTCGGGATTTCTATTCCACGCACGTTTGCAATGCGTGAAATCCCTTACCCGAATCTCTCATCTGCGCTGCCAAGCTGGTAGAGTTCAAAGACCGGGCTGACCACGCAGTATTTTCGTTGCACCATGTCACATTACTCATTACCCATGGAAAAACACAAGGGTCCGGTCAACTCCCAAAATACCTTCCATCTTTCTCACCTCTCTTAGGTGTTCACCATAATGTACTACAGTTTGTTATCAACATCTCATTTGTCGTCAATCCATAGGCATTAGATTGGATTAACATATTTTGCCACGTATACTGCATTGAGTCCAGTGGAGTAAAACTAATTGCTGAATATGCTTCTATATTGCGAAATTTCATCATGATTATCCTACGGGACCTTTTAAGCTTTACCATTTTTACCCGTATAAATCTATTGTTCCATTGGTGCATAATCTTTTAGCTGATTTCAGACACTGGGATCCATATGCGATATCAAAAATTAAGATACTAACTAAGTAAACCAATCACTTTCATTTACTTTTCCTAGGGCTGATTATTCAAAGTGCTCTTGTGGTACCTGGTTTACTGCACATTCGGTCTAAATTAAAATGCAGCATACCAAAGCGGTGAAATTACGTACCATACCTGCTTTAATTAGGTCAATTTCTAACACAGGTGTAAGATCTTATCATAAGAGATCCGAAACGAGTTTGGAACAAATGCACATCACCTTTCGTATATCATAACTGTCCGAAAGCTCAACGCATCGTCCATGACCGGCAAAATATATACACGGCTGCATGAGTTATCAGAAGTTCATTGTCATTTTGATAAATCGTCTATAGGGAAACCGTTTTTGTTAAACTGTGTTGCTCTAGATTCGTGGGAAACTAAAGAACTAGTTGAAACGGCGTGGTAAGTTCCGCGTAATTTCCACCGGAATCAAGCATAAGGCAAGTTCCGGCGTTGTCATAGTTGGAGGTGTCTTGAGTAAATTTGAATTCGTTGGTCCGTATATAATAACTATCGATACAACGTATGTTCTCATTACCAAACATCATGGCAGCTACATACCGGAACACCCAATTGCACTGTTGAGAAACGAAATGTTTATTATTCATTTATTTACTGTCTACAATGAATGGGTTAGTTAACATTGCATCACGCACACGCGAGGTAACTCTACTCACTTCAATAGCATTTGCAACTCCACCAATTGCAGTTTGGCCACCTCGTTCTCACGCCATTTATTGTGTCCACTCATCCGCGTACAAACCTTAGGAAGACTAAGTTTTGAGGTGGTCATTGAGGCATTTTGCATCTGAGTTTAAATAACAACGGATAGGACTTGTACATAGTTGTTGCAGCATCGTATTTTTAATGCAATGTGCATCGGCATAACATTGCGCCTACAAAAGTCTGACTGGCAAGTTGCTTGGGATTGAGATAGCTTTTTGGAAATGCAGAACAAATTACTATGTGAGATGTTGAAGAACGAGTGTAGTCTGACTGTAGGTAGGCATCTTTTTGTTAATCCGCGCAGCTTTATTGAATATATAGGATGGCTGTCGGGAATTTGCGACGGCCAGCGCGACATAGTTTTATGTACGGACATCATGCTGATGTTTTTTAATTGGGCCAACAATTTGCTAAGGGGCCGAAATGCTAAGTTGAAAAGGACTTGATAGGCTTTTGAGAGAATTCATTGGGTCAACCGCAGAAATTCGACGGAAATTTACCATGTGTTAGTCATCCCACGCACTTATGTCCAAGGTATTTGACATAGAATTTATTGGCCTGACTTCCGTTCAGTGCTTAGTCCTCAAGACTTTACGAGAGACAGTGTAAGCTCGGTGTACATTATACTTAGCAGCTTCTACCAGTTCATTACCAGTCCAACGTGTTTATCGTCAGTATACCCAAGTTAACCTTAGTGATTTGCTAGTTTGTAAAGCGGACCTTGTCAGACACATCTGCATCCTACTGGTTTCAGTGATAAATATCAAAAGCCAAAAATCACCACAATTCTTGGTCTACATAGGGGAATAAAACTGATTACGCGGAAATTAAGACGTTTCTTAAATGGCTCGTCAAAATACTTCATACAACCATACTAATTTAATACAGGTAGCGCTAGACCGGCGAACTTGCAGTGAGTATAGAGCTGTTCAGTTCGTTCACAGCTGTGTTTTCCAAGCCTATGCCTGCAGGCAAGATATATTGGGTCACAAGCGGTGCAAATTAATGCTACACATATCTAATAAGGTTCAACTCCAACCCAGGATAGTGCACGCATTCAAAGCCTCCGGGGAGTACATCTCAGAGATTATCAACGAGGAGTCCGCCAAGAGTGAATTATCAAAACTTTTACACGTGATTTCCTGCAGTGATGGGAAAATTCATAGATACCCTGTAAACCAAATTGATGTTGACGATAATATGTCACGACAGAGAGCCGGAGTTCGCCCAAGTAAGTGGGAGTTTGCATCCACAAGTGTTACCTGCTAGTTTTCGGGGTTATACAGTTGATCCATGCAAAAATCATCTCGGGTGACACACCAAGTGTGCCTCAAGTGAGATAAATCCGAACAAAGCCGGGTATTACAAACTTTATAAATCCAAGGCATTAGGTAAATGACGAAGTACATTTGAGTTGATAGGTGCGCGATACAACTAAATCATCAGCGCTGCCTACTCCGTGTAGAAAACATATCGGCTGAAAACGATCCTTCAGAATAGTCTTCAGGTCTTTAGTCACAATAAGCGAACTTAACGAAATCGTCTCAAGGTAAACTTAAAAACATGATAGCACTCGCTATGCAACAATCATTCAGCGTGTGGTAGCTTAATTGGCCGGTGACTATCTAATGCCTATTATAAACAAGAATGTATCCGTCATTCCAAATTCACCATATTTCTAGTTGCAGTTTATTGCAGCCCTTTCTATCCTGGTGTTAAACACGAAATTGCCATGATGAAAATGCCCGGATGAATAGCACTAAAAGCTAGTTTGTCCCTCAGAAATTAGTGGGGCGAACAGGTGTAGTTTTGGCACTATACTACATTAATGCGTCCAGATAAGTCAAATCACATTGGTTCAAACATCCACAATGTTTCATTTATTCGCTGGGCTAGTCAGATAGGAGGCAATAGGTAATACATAAAACTTTAATTCCCGATAAAATGAGCATAAGCCACCAGGCCCAATTCCATAAACATACCTGAAATGCGGGTGAGTAACTTACGGGCTAGAGACAGCTTCTTACCGCTTCTAAGATAGACGTATTCATGATAAACAACTGTTACTGTTGGAGTCCATCATGGTCCGCGGTAATTCACGGGGTCACTCGCATCGGTGGAAACAGTGCACGTCACATTCATAACACATCCTGAGGACAGGAGATCATCCTAACGGATTATTTGTGGGCTCAATCTGCCAACCGCATGGTCTAATCAAATACTAGACGCACATTTAATGAGAATTAGGGCATATATTACTGCTGTTCGTTTCACTTCCGCTTGTGTAATATATGGATATCAATGTGCGTAAACGGCGATGTGTAGCTTTCATGTGGTGCTTACTCTGACCTCAGCGCAGATGAAGCAATCCGGTCGGGCAAGGCAGCGCTGGATGTTCTAAAGCCGGACACCAGTTGCATATGGTCCAAAGCTGCTGCAGATCAATTAGCCATGATAATGAATCGTCCACACGAGTGCTTAACTGTCAATACTACTGCAGCGCAAACGAACAGCGATCCGGTGGACACAATCTACTTTGCAGCGATGAAATGAGATGAATAAGGTTTAGATAAAGTATCGCCCTTTACTGCCACGAGTGTTTTCCAAGTGCTAAAGTTGATTATTGCTAGACTGTAACCATAGTGGATAAAGTCATCACTTGTCCAGTTAGAATGGCAAACTTCTTCCATCATGGATATTCGTTGAAAAGATGATAAGATTTCCTGAATGAATGGGTTTACAGTATGCTGCTTGAAGCAAATTTCCACGGTCGCTGATACTACTCAACTCGTAAGTAAAAGGCAGGAGGCCTTCAACTATTTGGGAGCCAATAACCATGTGAGCAAACAATTTTCACCAGTTACCGCGCAGCACAGCAAGAAGTTAAATGAAGCCTCTTGCAATTCGTGAAATGAGGATACTCCTCGCTGATGGATAACAGCAAATACGCTCCGCGATAACCTTAAAGCAGGTCCCGTGTCTTCGTTCTCAACAACGTGCAGAAATCTCCCTGCAAGCTGGGTATATGCTTTTCAGGAAACAGTACTGACAAAGCGGATTTTGCTGAGAACGATGTCGTTTTGACGACAGATACTGGTGCGTTTCGAATGGAAAAAAGATGAATCTATTTCTCAGCACATGTAAGTAACCAAACACTTTGCTGGTAATTAGTAGCTATGATTTGTAAAATCACATAACCCTCGTTAACTGCGCAAATCATATCTTGCACATGTCAAATGAGCTGGAGATAAGTTACTTTGTAGTAAGCGTAGAAATGAGGAAATGGGATAATATGATAAGATGTCCTCAGCTATCACCTATGTCTGCTCTTAATTTTAACTATTTAAAGCTTATGGTGGAGAGTTTCGGAACTGCTCTCTCCCAACACTCCATTCCACAACCGAAAGGTTTAGTACAGATTTGGACTTATTAGTTAAAAATAGGTTGAGTTGTCAGGGGAAACCAGCACAGTGGATGTCGCCTTGGTCACAGTGCCAGAGCTCAACAGCAGCGTTTAACACAGCGGTTAGAGGTTCATTGTTGGATGTTGGAGTGTCTATCATGTGTCTGGATTGTGACATGCATTCTCAGTTGAGGTTACAGTTTGCTTTGAAGCAAATCTATATCATTTCGATCACTGGGACCGCATCCGAAGTAGAGCATTTTGGAGCTGCTCTCTCCAAACACTACAGTCCAAAACCGAGCTGTTTTCTTCGGATCTGGTCTCGTCAGGCACAGATAGCTTGGACTGAGAGGGGAACCCGACCAAGTGGTTGACGGCTTTCGTCTTGGTCACAGGCCAGTGCTTCACAGCAGCGCACGAATGATTACTTTATGCCACAGTTAATTCAGTTCACCTACCAAATGGATATCTCGAAGACAAAACGAAGACAGCTCTAAATTACGTTGATGTTTTCGGGTGTGATTTGGCCGGTATGTACAAATTGATCAGTTAAGGCAGGCAGAATTTGCCACTGATATCTCGTGACACGCGACTGGTTGTCAGTTCTTCCACATTCCATGCAATTGACATGGTACTATGGAAGCTATTATTTTTTCTCTATTGACTGTAGGATCAACTGTTCTTAAATCTCAGCTAAAACTCTAAAATTGGGGTAGCTGAATATCTTTCCCTTAGCGATGAATTTAAAACGTGTACTCATTATTCTAAACAACCTTATGAAAGCAGCCCGATTGCAAACTGCTGGTCCTCGCTGAATAAGGGCCTGATATGCAGGCCTTTTCCCTTTACAATTGAACGCTGCATTACGTGACAGCATACAAAATGTGTATTTGTATTGTAGATATATTGACGAGAAGTTTGTTGTGATTGATACCGGTTGACAGACAACGCACATAATCGGGGTTCTAAACGCGTGCCACCCTGCAACCAAATCCACCATGGAAAGTGAAATGGATAACACCTTCTATATTTTGTATGCAAAGCTGGCGAGGAATCCAGATGGTAAACACACACTTGACCCGTTTACCGCAAGCGCAGTTGGACAGCACAGTACCAAAACCGTAACCTTTTTATCCTATAAGCTACATACGAGCATTAATTCGTAACGCCTTTGTGAGAGCTTATACCATTTGCTCTGAAGATACTATTAGCAATGGGCTGGAGCAAATATACGCAACATCAGGTGAAAAAAGATACCTCGAGATGTTTATAGCACGATATGCAGGGGAAAACGAAGGACGTTTAAAGGGAACCGAAATGGCAGAATATTCCAACACCATCTCCATCTTGACAGGCCAGGCCTCCTTGTTGACGCCTCATGTATTTATCTCTTTCATTGTACTTGTGGTAGCAAGTACGTGGGTCGACCTAAGAGAAGGCTTTCGATTAGGATTTCAGAGTAATTTCCAAGTAATATGTTCGTGTACCTTCGTAAGCTGCCGGCGTGATCCATTGCCCAGCACATCGCCGACTGCTTCGTATGTCAAAATCCCCACGAATCGTTCAAGATAATCAGCTAACGGAGTAATGCTCGCCTGCTTTATTTCTTGAAGCTTCAGTAACTCGGAGGCCGAAATCCCCTTTGTGCAAACATACTGAATTTATTCCCTACATCATGCAGCTTTGTTAAGGTTTTTGTTTTTCTTAAGCTTAAGTTGAAGGACCTTGAACATTGGTATGTATTAAAGGCTACACCATTTTTCTACGGATAGTATATTACCAGCTGATGGGAAGACCATAAATGTCTGCATTCAGATTATCCTATTGTTCCTACGTGAATTTTTAAAAATGTATATGCATTTGAATAATGACAACGCTTGCTTGCAGCCAGGCAAACGCGGGAGCGATCAAATGGCTTTGTATCGAAAGCTGTCTTCGAATTTTGCATGCGAGTTATGTGCACGTTTTAATACACACGCATGTCCAATCTTCCCGCAGTTTGGATGATACTAAAATGATATGTGTCAATCCGGTAATTTGTGCGACTGCTAGACTAGTACTTTTCTTACTGTTAGGCGCTACTGGATGGAAAAATTCTTAGGTTGCGGTATATTACTCAACCTTATGTCTACGAGAGGAATAGTGCTGAGCATATTAACCTAGGGGCGCTCGAACCGCCCATATCCGAGAGGTCAGATTAGTATGCACTTTATTTAGATGAAGCCAAATAAATAGCAGTTGCGCACGTATGTTACTTCATTTCAACCACTACTAAAGCGTATTGCATTAGTTCTGTCATGGCTAACCTGTGCATGAGTTACAAACTTCCTGTGGCTCCGTTTATCCAAACACTTCCAACTGTTTGGCACGCAAATGCAACTTAAGCGTCACCTCAGCAAACTGGTGAGACAACGAACGGAACCAGTGCACCGTTGTCTTGGAGTCGCATGGCCACATTCATCGACTACGGAAATAATTTTGTTGCTATCCACAGGGTAAGGTTGCTACAGCCACCAGTCCACGCTATCAATAACTGCCGGATGCAACACATAATTAGCAGTTTGCACCGTTCTCGTTGAGCTTTGTCCGATGCACCGATGCATGTCACGTGTCCACACCTCCATGATAATTATATTTGCCACATGCGGGTCATCACCGGCCCACTTCCTCAGGTTAAGGCCACATCATATATCCTGGCATTGTTCTAAACTGTCAGCCCACAACCAATCATTTGGAGTCAAGCCAAATGCACTTTTAGTGGTAATTTTTAATGGCGAGTCGAATTAGCGGCAGACGTGTTACATCAAATCTGTAAGTGCTATTTTAGAAGAATGGAAATTTCCTCACGAGACCAATGGATATGGCGAATCACTCGAAAGCTACCGCAAAGAATACGGATGCAATCTTTTTTCTCCCAGTTGTCACCGTGACTATTACCCTTACAGCCAAATAACAATAAATAACTTTCTAGCTCAGTCTGCTCAGTAGTCGGCATCTAACTGCCTACCTCCAGTTTGATAGACCATGTGCGTCATATCTTAAGTTCTGGCCGTAAACGAACCCGTGATCTTGGACAAAGAGATGTAACACCCGTTATAAAATTAAGCCAGAAGACAGACAGTAGGATTGGTAGCGGATGTACACACTGAAGCATCTATTTCCAGCTCTTTTTATTGAATATAATTAAAGGAGACAGCGATGGTTTTACATATCCAGTATACAATTTTTGCCATTGGCTTCAATTTGCGTTCTGTCTAAGGGGCTACAATTGCAGCACTATGGAACACGTTTTATGGAATTGCCTGCCCGAGAGGGTTAGATTATATACTTTATTCACGAATTCACCGGATGTGATAGTGGCTGATGTCACCCCTAAGTATATTTCACTGCTGATTTGACTGCAAATACTGATTGGATGCGATTTCACAGGCGATATTTGCGAAGCACCACGTGACGCCATATCAAAGAAACTAGCAAATGTTAAGGAAAACTCGAAGGAATATGCTAAAGGAATATCGCATTACGGTATTTTTGAGATAAGCCCATTTTTCTCCAACCGGTAGAAGGTTCACTTCAATGGGAATCGCGGTCAACATTGATGTTGCGCGTCGCAATCCATCCACACAAGGTGTTCTTCAAAATGACCCTCAACACGTAAAGGCTGTTTCAAGGAGTAAATTGGGATCTTACTTCTTGATGGAAATTCAATTACATTCGACTCCTCAGCTGCTTGGTCGGTTAAATCGTTCTACTAGTCGGGAAAAGAAATTAATTTCTGACTGTCGTGGTTAATCTGCAGATCATTAAAAGACATGACTCCCTGGTATCGATGTGATAATTTTCGTTTCAGGAATAAGAGCTGAAGAGCACGCTGAGCATTATTTTCAGAACGTAAAGCCATGGTTGATATTGATGGATGGATCAAGCAACACCGACGTTCGTGATTGAACTGGAATTTGGCCTCCGAGAAAATTTAGCTCCATACGTCCCCGTATACTTACTGCATGCATGCACTAATGGACACATTTTCGTGCACCTCGGGAAAGGGACGGAAAATATAAGCAAAAAGGCAGAAGCGCATGACTACGATGATGAATGAGTCTGCAGTTACTGCTGATTTCTTTAGTGATCTTGTGTATTATAGGCGATCATACAAAATATATTTGGTAACTAGTTCTGTTTTATTTTTAACTCACCGATGTGGATTTAAGAATACAGACAGATTTCTCTTGGTGCCGTTTACAGGGAAACGAAATGATACTGAACGTATGGCTACCCAGAAGTTATTAGTCAAAAGTGAGTACGAGCCGTGATTCGTCCAGAATTGGCGTTCGAGTAATGGCGCAATCAACTTATATCAAAAAGGGCGTAGCTTTTGCAAATATTTATTGTATTATCATAGATGGCGCCCAAAGCATTCTACAATGGCAATTGCACCAGAGCGGTATGCTATCACTGCGCAGCAGGACCAAAGGAACTGAGTAATATTGTCCTCTTGTCAGTAACAGATTTCCTCTACCACGATTTTGTTATCGGTTGCACGACTGCAATAAAACAATGCCATAGCGATTGCGGACACAACAAGAAAATAAATTAGACCTATATAATGTCTGCTCCCGGTTTAATCATTGTTCGGTTGTATTGCTGGCGTTCCCTGCCGCCTCATTTCCTCCGTTTGTTAACTTAGCGGAATTCACATGGTAGGAACTCAGTTGTCCAAGAACACTTACAGCTCAGGGCCCGTCCTTGCGCCCCTTATAATCAGCAGCCTCACATTAATTGTGAGGGAAGATCAGCCACAGTAAATATCCATTACTTACTAGCATTAAAGTCTGTTTGGGCGCTCTCGCTACAATACCGATTCAATCTATACACATAGTTTAGTTAGACAGTTCACATAAACCTGATAAGAATTAAAACCGCCCAACATTTTCGACTGCATTTTTCATCCTCAGCCAAGCTCGTCGGAAATGAAATAGTCGTAATCGAGTTCAGACGTCACCTGCTGATAAACAACAATCCAATCAGTTAAGCGCCTCTAGTTCTGCTCCCACAGGTTCATCACTGATTTCGTTTAGGCGTCATAATCTCGTGGTCTTCCACGTATTGGAGTCAAAAGAAGAAAACCCTCAGATACATTATGCTCACGATGTTGAGTTACTCCAGGGGCTCATCGATAGACTCTTGGATGTGGGCGAAGACAGTGTGAGGATTAAACAAGTAATCCGACTTGGCCAGAAAACTAACCAGTCATGTCGACTTCTGAGAATCACCTTTGGAAATCCCAATATGCCGCAGCTCATGCTGTCTCGTTTGTCAAGGCTGAAAGGCATACAAGTTCACATCCGCCGAGACTTAGAACCCAAAGACAGGGATCGTTTGAAGACGGTGGTCATTGAGCTCAAACGCAGTACAGAGGGAGGTGAGACAGACTTACAAATTGTAAATTTTCAGGTGATCAAGAAGGGTGTACGAACCCGTATCAACCGGTTGCTCAACCTCCAGGCACGTCCAGCAGTACCTCCCAGGACCTCCGTGTGGCATTCGCCAACGTGTGCAGCCTAATGAACATACGTGACGAACTGTGCCGCTTCGCTGCTCGGAGCGGCCGGACGTTTTAGGACTTACAGAGACTTGGCTGACCTCCGACGTCATACCCCAAGAAGTCGCATTGTCAGGATACTCTTTTTTCCGATGCGATCGAAAATCAAAGGCTCACGGTGGCGTTCTGTTTTACACAAAATTGTCACTATCAGGCAAACTTACCAGCACCTATCGGAGCGAGGATAGTTTATGCGAGCAATTGTGGTGCACAATCCGCCTCAGGCGCGCAGAACTAATAGTGGGGTTATCTACCGGAGCCCATTAAACCGTTGTTACGATTGGCTGCCACATGCACAGAAGCACATGAGCCGCCCTCAATTCTTACTGATGGGAGATCTAAATTTACCTAAGATATTTTGGCCAGACTTTCGACTTCTTCCTGATCATGGCAACAATGAGGCAAAATTCGCTAAAATGACTATTGAAATCAGGGCAACGCAACATGTCATCCAACCGACGCGCGAAACTCCGCACTCGGCATCTTGTCTGGACCTAATGTTTACGAGCTGCGAACAGAAGCTGAACGAGATCAGAGTCATCGAACCTCTGGCGAACATTGACCACTGCTCTATTGTAGCAAGCTTAGTACTGTCTTTACCATATTACAATCAACGGAAACCGACATACAACTATTGGAAGACAGACTTCAACGGCCTCGTCCAAGCTGCAAGCCAGACTGATTGGACACTACCACAGGATGCGTCACTTGAGGCCTGTTGGTCATTAATGAAGGGGAAGCTTAACTCGCTCTGTACTCGGTTGTTTCCCCTTAAGTATTCGAAGATCGGACCTGTCAAACCGCATTGGTTTGATACGGAATATAGACAGTTAGCGCGACGGCGTCGCAAACTTTGGGATGGATACATCAGCTCGGGTTGTGATGAAGATTATACGGTGTGCAAGAAACAGCGTAAATTATGTAACGCCGCAAAGATCAAGAAACGCCGGAAGTTCAAAGAGGAGCTAGCATCCTCGGCCACAGCTTCACCCAAAAGAATATTTGCCTACTTGGAACGTCAACTGAAGCCTGGGGACGACCTATCGGTCTTAGAAAGCTTAGATGGAAAGACGCTCATTTCAAGCGCGGAGCGCGCGGACGCCTTGGCTACGCACTTCCTCATTGTATTTTCCAGTAAACCGGCGGCGGTTTCAGTACCGGCACAGGTTGCGCCAGTCTTGCTCAACAGTCTACAATGTGATGCAGTCGAAGTGTACCAGCTACTCGTCAACCTCGATGGTGCCAAACCCCCCGGACCAGACGGACTTCACCCATTTAATACTCAAGTCCCTATCGATTATCATCTCACCAGCCGTGACAAACCTTTTCAATAAATCGCTCTCTGAAGGAACTGTCCCGAACGACTGGAAATGCTCGATAGTGAGACCGCTTCCCAAGGGTGGTGATCCGAGTAAACTAGAGAACTATAGACCGATCTGTTTGACTTCGGTATTATCCAAAGTGCTCGAGAAGGTTATGAAAAAGTATCTGCTGTCGTTCTTCGAATCGATGGACGTATTGACGCCAGCGCAACACGGCTTTACGAAAGGGCGATCCTGCATCACCAACTTGATGTACGCAAACCACCAGTGGGTACGAACTCTCAACGAACGGAAGGATGTTGACGTGGTGTACATCGACTTCAGCAAGGCGTTTGACAGAGTAAACCACGAGGTACTCCTTGGTAAACGGAGGACATACGGAATCGGTGGCACGTTATTTCAGTGGTTACACGAGTTTAGTATGGGACGAAAGTTTAGAGTACAGGTCAATGACTACCTGACAGACTGGTTCCCATCGACTATTAGCGTGCCTCAAGGAACTGCACTTGGGCCAGTATTATTTCTTATTCATATCAACGATCTACCGCAGCAGCTCCGGTCACCATGTGCCCTGTTTGCAGATGATTTGAAAATCTGGAGGATCATTGAGAACCAGCATGAATTTGAGCGACTGTCAACGTGGTCCACTGAAACGCAATTCCCTCTTGACGCAAGCAAGTCGGAGTTCATCAGTATCACCAGACGTCCAGCCACTCGATCACACACCTTGGACGGCCAGTTGATCCACTCTAACACATCTGTCAGAGACTTAGGAGTTCTCTCGCGACACGATTTGCGATCACTAGAAAATACAGAGAAATTGTACCGTACTGGATTTCGTATGCTCTGGGCATTAAAACGCAGTTACTTTACATGGTCCGAAGAATCCGTCCCTCGTCTATTCACCTCGCTCATTAGACCAATCCTTGAATACGGTGCTCCAGCTTACCATCCGATAACCCAATGGGAAACTGAAAAGCTGGAGAAAATACAGCATATCACAATTAGAATGATACCGACCCTCCGAAAGCTTCCGTATGAAAAACGTTGTGAAAGGTTCGGACTCTACACACTATCCTATCGCCGAGTAAGAATTGACCTTATTATGACCCATCGGGTACTACACTTGAATCAGTTCCCCATACTGCGGCCAACATTTCACCTGAGAGAATCCCGTAATACCCGAGGACATCGTTACAAACTCAGCGTCCACAGCATGAACAAGTATCACATCAGCTTTGTATCGAACGAAGACTCGTAAACTTATGGAATACACTACCTGAAGGATTAATAGAGGTCGATTCTGTGAAGAGTTTTAAAACCCGTATCGACGATTATTTCGGAAAACGGTGCTTTTGTAAAAAGATACACATACAATGCCAAAAGAAGACATTGTATGCCCGGAAATAATGACGCTAGTACAAATTCCTAACCGAACAAGGATATACGATTAACGGACCAGACACAACTGCTGATGATTCACAACTAAATGTTTTTGATTTTTCGTAATTCGATAGGGTTGTACAGAAACCTTTCTACTTGCTACTAAATACAGTCTCACAGTCTCAGTCTCATATGAAGAGTGAAGAAGGCACAATATAATCCGTGCAAGAATTCACAAGCTCCATTACTTGCACACCTTCACATTGAAGCGCTATAGAAGCGCAAGATACTGTATGGAATTATCCAACGACCGTATACCTCAGGCAAGTAAGTCTAAGCTCTGTTTGCTAACATGAGTGCCCCAGATGAAAATTCGCATATGCCTATTTTCCAGACATTACAGACCATGAGCAGCACGCTATTCTGAAATGTACCTGTTAACATTCTATTTCACAGAGAGGGACATGTTAGCCTATAAACTGTTGCGTAGATTCACGCTAGTGACAAGGAAAGTCCTGACACGTAATGGTCAATCAATGCCCTTTGCACGGTCAGTGATCCTCTTTAGTAACAGAGGATGAGTCAAGTTGTATGGCAACTAGATGTTTATCCATGATTCATTTGCTCCATTGTTTAGTGGCATCAGCTGCTGGCACGTGGCACTAGTCACCGGCCGTCATGCGTTTGGTTCCCTAAAAAGGCCGAGGGTTTGGGAAACAAGCACACAATGGATTTTTTACACTTGTTCGAAAAGGCTTTCTTGAGGTCGTCGAGTTAACTGGAAATCATGCTTCTACAATGCCAAGTATCATTGCTCTCTCTCATCTTTGCGGTACGATGCTACTCACCCAGAATTCATTGAAATTGATCGATAACCCAAATTCACCAGTCATCCTACATTACCTTGTCAGCCGGTGCGTCTAGGTAACCCAGCATACAGACCGCGCAGACATAACCACAGCTAGTCTCCGCTCATTTGACCGTTATAAGCACAGCGATTCTGACCGACGTACGCAACGCCCAAAGTCGGAAAACCGCAGATATCACCCAGCTCACTGGGGAAAATTAACGACAACACGCTGGATGATAGTATGCAAGTAACTGAGAAGTGGATATGGTGGTCAGGAGTGTATACTCGAGTAGTCAACTTAGGGTTAGCCTGTTCGCCCGGCTCCAGCTGACATCATCCAAAGTGTGCTACTTTATCCCACAACAGTTGCGAGTGCGGAATTATTGCTTGAACGCCCTTTGGATTTGTACAGCGCGTATGACCATCTAGCTTTTCAAGTGTGTGCATAAATTAATCTAGAAGTGCACCCGTTTATCAGCGGAAGCTGAACAGCCAACTAACGCTAAGATCATTTAATTGGAAGTGTGCTTGCGCCAGGAAATTATAGTAGTCACTAAAAAAGAAATGGTGCCGTTTGCTTTCCTGGAACCCCGATCGGCTAAACCCCATTGTGGTTATCGCTTAAAACCATGGCCGAAGGTCAGGTGAAAAGCCGGCACCGCTCGATATGTGTGATTGATCAATCTAGCCTCAATAACTATCATCAACAATGATAGAGCAGTCGGGATATAGCCCTCTGTATCTGCAGCTTAAAGGTCTCCTGTGGAGCCATAATCCCTCGTGACATCAGCCATATAAGCAGAGATTGTTATAAGGGTTACACGAGAGGCCCCCTTGCTTTCGTTTCTGTTACACACACGGTTGACGCGAGTAGAGAGAAGAAAAGTAGACCCTCATTCCTTAAACAAACGCTAGTACAAATTGCTACCCGACCTTGTGATTCAACGTGGATGGATACAAGAATAGGGCCCATGCAGAGGTGTGCACATGTATTCCGGAAGCTGTCGCCATCACATTACGTGATGGGTTGTCCGACGACTAGGACCAGTGGAAGTCACTTTACATTTTGATGAACCTAAAAGCCAAACCCGCAAAACTAGTGAGGTTTACTGGTCACCCGAACTCTGCACACTATGGTTAAATTAGAATTTTTAGCATACCAATAGAATCTTCCAGTGATGTAGTACCCGTTTGGGCTTGCAAGTGGGCTACAGCACTGCTCCTGTAGATTGTGCGTCTACTTGATTACCCTCGGAGTGCGCAACAATCGAACGGAAGTATAGCAGAAGAACATAGTGAGCAACGACGTCTAAACACAATCTTCATCCTTGGCGTGCCAGAGCTTCTTGCCAGCTAAAGTCAAGATGCCGGAAGTCACGATTTCGCACAATGGCGGTTTATTTGTAAAACACTTTCCTTGGACCACATTGTGGCGCGATTGTTCATAAGGCTACATCACTCACCAAAGTAAACAGGAATCGTCCCAAGAATTCTAAAACAAGTGGTTTACTCAGAGAAAACAGTACCTGATATTTTGGATGGTTGGCGAAGAATCAGAAAGCCCTTCCACCAGAACTTCAGTTAAAAACTGCAGAGCTTTTGCAAAGCCCAATATGAAACCCAAATGTAGAAGCAAACCTACCGGCAATGATATTGGAGCATCGCTCGACCGTGTATTTACCATCTATTCTGATGTAGGTCTAAACGAGGAATGGGAAGCAGCTTGGCGAAATCAAGTTTCAGAGGACGTCCCAGCATCCGTTTAAAGACCAATAGCGGCTGACCACGCATTGAGCAGCATTCTTCCACACCTGACTGCTTTCACTCTCTGTGAGCGCCTCGGGACTCAGAATATAACCTGCTTTTATACCCTGCTCTAGTGCTTTTTAGTAAGCTAGCCGAAATGAAAGATGGTCAAGTTTCTAACCATTGGATGTCATCG